>CM060948.1:17117129-17512129 GCA_030765055.1 Mantis religiosa
CCATTATATCATAACAATGCATTGCGACGTAGGCACAATAATGAACATCATTATTGGTTGGCATGTATGCCTGAACGTATATTTGAAATTACTCAGAACTGAAACGTAAACATTTGACATGACGTGGTAAAAGAAATGTGTACTTTGAATAAGCCAAAGTGTTTGTTAAATTCCATGAGAGGAAACGATACACTTCTTGCTGGTCTAGCAGAACGTGTCTGCTAACATTATATCTTTGTTTATGAATGGTTCCTATTTACTCTAGAGAGTTCAAAGCAGTATTATTCAGTTTAGCTTCCATGATAAAGTGTATCAGCTGGATCAGTGAGACACGATCGACCTTCCCTCTTACTACTGACAGAACAATCCAATTGAGTTAATGTGCGCTCAAATTATGTTGCAAACAGAAATAATATTTTTAAACTGATTGACGTTGAACGACTTATTCACAAAGAAATTGACAAGGAACACAACAAGACTGGGAAAACTGCGTGAGACATCAGATAAACTTCGAGAAGACGACTTTTGGAAAGAAATAGCACATAACGAGATTTTGGAACCTTTCATCATAAACTTGCAACACTCAGACGTTGAAGACAATGACGAATTATCTCTTAACGTAACAATCACAGCTATATGGATGCACCGCTGGTATTTTCGTTGGATAAAAAAAAACTAAGTAATTCATAAACTATAATTAACTTTAAACTAAATATTTAAACTATTTGCCTAATATGCGAATATTCATGTTGCAATTGTGATTTGAACAACTGAATTATTATAAAAGTTCTGAAAATTCAGTTTGCGTTCCCTTACGTCTAGCGCCACAAACACTGGTAAGTGTGCGAGAGAGACGGAAATATAAAAAGAGTGGGTGTAACGAGGTGGCAACGCATCTGATTCGCTACAGGCGAGTACTCTTCGTATTGGAAACACATAATAGAGTTCTAAATTTCGGGTGTTGTTTAAATTTAAGCATGTTTATTCCAGTTTTGGTGGTTGGATGGCGCTCATGTTGCTATTGTAATGTTCACTACTAAGAAAAGGCTAATGATTGTGCTCGTACATCTGAAGGAGTATTAATACACGAAGTTTACTCACGCTGACTGTTGATCTTCATTATTCGTGGACGTTTACTCCTCGAGACCCATTGGCGGCATACATACGTGCACTGCTCACTAATTTCAAATAGCCCAACCAGGATAGTGTTTATCTGCAATAGGTAAGGCTTTTAAGAGGGTTTAGGGAAGCAGCTCTTCGACTGTCCGTTTTCTTTACCGTCCTTATGTTTATAACCTTAAGGAGTTGTTCGATTAGTTTCCATTACAGTAACGGCTTTCTTTACCTCACTGCTAACTCATGTGCTATAAACTGTTTTACCACTAAAGTGCCTCTTTCAGATACCTACGTGGCTGCAGTTCGCGAATGTGCCCTGAATACCTACCGACGTACGAAATGCATTCATCAAGAAGACCACTTGGCCTTTCATTCCACAGGTTTGTGCACGGTAAAGAGTATGTGAAGTGGTCATTTGAACGCGTACGGAATTCAAACGAGCCTTTTCCTGCTTCTCGGAATTCCACTACTTTAAATGTATTCAGAATTCCATACTAAGCTTATAAATGCAGTCAGTGGGATGTACAACATTTTCACGTAGTACTTATCTTGCTTTCACAAATACAAACTGTATGTGTGTCACACAGAGAGAGAGAAAGAGGGATAGGAGGGCGGTTTCTCTTACCTTCCATTCAACGTAATCATAGAGTATGCCGCCGTTACCTTGTTACCGGGAATGATGAGTATGAAAGAGCATTTTATATAACTCATTTACGGGGTGTTGACATGATTAGTTACTCTATACCTCTACGCTGCAAGGTCTACTTCTGTCCTGATACATCCCCCAAGTCCAGTTACAAAACCAGTGTGTGCCGACGGCGAGTCAAAGTCAAACATCAGGAACAAATACAGAACATGCTTCTCAACTTCCATGTGTACCTATCTAGCGCCAAGCAAGCGACAGAGACGTCAAGCTTTCAGTGACGAAATGTAGCTAAAAATAATTGAGTAAATAAATAAATAAATAAATAAATAAATAAAAGGGAAACCGTGGATGTATATGCGCTTCTTTATCCGTTTAATAATAATAATAATAATAATAATAATAATAATAATAATAATAATAATAATAATAATAATAATAATAATAATAATAATAATAATAATAATAATAATAATAACAATAATAATAATAATAATAATAATAATAATAATAATAATAATAATAATAATAATAATAATAATAATAATAATAATAATAATAATAATAATAATAATAATAATAATAATAATAGTAATAATAGTAATAATAGTAATAATAGTAATAATAGTAATAATAGTAATAATAATAATAATAATAATAATAATAATAATAATAATAATAATAATAATAATAATAATAATAATAATAATAATAATAATAATAATAATAATAATAATAATAATAATAATAATAATAATAATAATAATAATAATAATAATAATAATAATAATAATAATAATAATAATAATAATAATAATAATAATAATAATAATAATAATAATAATAATAATAATAATAATAATAATAATAATAATAATAATAATAATAATAATAATAATAATAATAATAATAATAATAATAATAATAATAATAATAATAATAATAATAATAATAATAATAATAATAATAATAATAATAATAATAATAATAATAATAATAATAATAATAATAATAATAATAATAATAATAATAATAATAATAATAATAATAATAATAATAATAATAATAATAATAATAATAATAATAATAATAATAATAATAATAATAATAATAATAATAATAATATGCTGTTGATGATGTTGATGACGATAATGGGGCTTCAAATAAAAAGGAGAATTGATTATAATGGACAGTGTTAGGATTATAGCCTCTGTAGCGTAGCTGGTAGCGTGTCTGACTCACGCGAGTCTGCGTGTCCCGAGTTCGAATCTCCATCATGATGTTACTTAATTTGTTTGAGGTTTTCTCTTATCCTGAAAGATGAATACCAGGTGACTCTAAGCTCTATGGACACTGAGCTCATTTGAGCATCATTTCATCCAATTTCACTTATCTTAAATAAAAAACAAAACAATACAGCCTATCCGTATTTGCATTACTACACGTATTATGAAAGTTTTCGCTAGTGTTGGGAAATAGCTATTTCTTTGATCTGTTTAGCAGATAGCACAACAGCCGGTGTGCACTGGTGATACATGCACTTTGCTTATAATTAGGAAATATTCAAGGCCTAAATTTAAGGTAACCTTCGGTATTTTCCACTCATGAGAACTGAGGTCTACCTGAAAATATCATCAGTCATGATGGATAGTCCTTGTGGAATTTGAACCATAGCCCTCACTGTTCTAAGATTGTGCCGTAGTGACCTCGGCTAAAAGCTCTAACCAATTATATCTGCTCCTTACAGTGCGATCCTTCAGCTTGATCGGATAGAAGTACTTAGTTTGGCTACCCTCTGTAAATAAAGCTCTGTAAGTAGTCTGTGACCTTCAAGGATAACTCATGCCACCAAGTGATTACACTCAGAGGGCGGTTCCGTTACCTGCGATTAGGATGGCTGTGGAATGACAGGACCTACAGCTTTAACCGTGGGCTCCGAACCACATGGAACTTTGGAGATACTTCACATCAGCTAGTCAGAGGTAAAGGGTCTGACCCAGAGCCAAGACCCTCAGCCGAGAACCGAGAACAAAACCACAGGACCATCCTGGCGCTCACAAGTAATGTGTTCAGTTGGTTGAGCAGGGCAAACCAATAATGAGGAGTCTAAAGTTTATGTGTTAATTTTAGTACTTACTTCTTGTGTTACAGAAATAACTTCTCGGGAAATAATTTATGCTGTTTTTCTTATTGTTGCTTTCAGTTAAAGGGTATACAATACATCCTGCCACATGTCTAGTGCTAAAAGACGAAAAAAGGTTTGCATACTTTAATTGAGGCACACGTTATCATGCAACAGTGAAAAGCCTCTTTGGTCATGCACAAAAATAACAGTGTGACTGGTTATTGCTTTGCAAAGGTTTTAAGAAATCAAATCCTGCCTATTTTTGGAAGAACATATTTATTAATTGTTGTTCCACACATGCCGCGTGTAAGCTGACATGCTGCAGGATCCGAAGTACAGACTCTACGTGTAGCCGAAGCACCATAATACAACTTCTGGTTTTAGACAATAGTTTCACAGATTATGTTCAAGAAATAACATCGTAAATATTCAGAGTAACTTTTGGTTTAATCGCCATATTGAAGTGTTTTGTGCTCACGAACATTTAAATTTCATAAAACTTATTGTTGCCATAATATTTATGCTTAGAATATTTTGCTTATATGATACAAATTTTCTTATATAATGCAAAATAACCTAACACTTTTTTATGCTTATTCGTCAGCATTCTGAAGGTACATAATACTTTTCTTATAGGTAACATAAATGCAAAATTTGCTATTAAACTTTTCGGTTGTGGACGTTCAGACTTGACAGACGCACACACAGCCTCCCTCTCTCTCTCTCTCTCTCTCTCTCTCTCTCTCTCTCTCTCTCTCTCTCTCTCTCTCTCTCTCTCTCTCTCTCTCTCTCTCTCTCTCTCTCTCTCTCTCTCTCTCTCTCTCTCTCTCTCTCTCTCTCTCTCTCTCTCTCTCTCTCTCTCTCTCTCTCTCTCTCTCTCTCTCTCTCTCTCTCTCTCTCTCTCTCTCTCCCTCTCCCTCTCCCTCTCCCTCTCTCTCTCTCTCTCTCTCTCTCTCTCTCTCTAACCTTCACACACATACACAAAGACCTTTTTTTTAAAAAAAATGCGTGTTTCTTTGCTTTTTTTTCAAGGAGGCTCATAACATATTTTGTTTACGATGCAATCTCGGTATTGCGCTTCCTCTACTTTTTGTAATCACACAGCAAGAAAATAAAATTTGTCCGTAAAGCTTCCTAGTAGTGAGATCTAAAAGAAGTTCATCCCATAATTAAAACTTTCTGGCAGAGTTTGCACGTGCTGGTTCTGCAGCTCCCATCTCGTTTTCTTTTAGGTGTTGGAAGAAACGCCACTGAAGATGGACTGCTATGGGATGCAGATTCGATGGGTAACATATATCAAAAAACGTTTTGCTCTGAGGGATCCCGTGGGGGTACTGGGCTGCTGTGGTGCGGGTTAGGCGGGTTGGGGGGGGGGAGCTTGCCACCACATTCTCTTTCCCTTTTTCCTCCTCTCTCTCACAACCCCGTTTCTGCCGTTATCTTCGTCAAGAGTATGATCCTGACAGATGGTTACATCGTTCAGTTCCAGCGATAAGAAGACAGTGCAGCGTTCACGAGGAGTATCAAGGGTTCAATCTCCAAACAAATTCATTAGAACTGTTCTTTGTTTTATCTCCATTCTAAGAAGGAGGTGCAGCATTCTTCTCCAGTGATCACTTTGGGACCCGAAACAGCAAACACTTCTATGATCAACTTTGGAGTTATATCCGAGTATTAATTTTTCCATAATTTATCTTGAATTTGGACGTCAGGTGATATTAAACGTGCTATTCCTGTTTTCTGAGTACATTAAACATAGTCCTTTAAGAGAGAAAAAAGAGATGAGTAAACATTTAATAAAATGAGTACAAATATATGCATTGGGTAATATGTATTAGGAGTTGGGGTAATAATATAGGTAGAGGGTGGGATATATATTATTTCAAACTTTAGAACTGCTCAGATCAGTATTTCGAGAAACTAAATAAGTTAATTCAGGAGGTCTTGGTTCCACTCCCATATCTGGGCTACCTGACCCATGGGTTTTTCGGTGATTTTTCCAAGTCGCTAGGCGAATGCTGGGTAGGTTAATTACATCCTCCAAATTTCCTGTCCCTTCATTTCATCTCCATTATCATTTAACATCATCTCTCATCTGATGGTCTCTTTCAGGGTAGAAGTGTCGGCAGAAGTCCCGGCGCTACATGACAAGATGATATGTTATTGGTAAACACTTCCTCCTTCAGCAGGACGGTTTACAGTCTCGGGGCTGACCTGGTAGGTCATTTCCAGGCCACGGTGGGTGGTATGTCGGCTGTGCTGGCCTGCCCGGGAGATTCCAACTAGTCAGTTGTAAGGACCCTGCGCTCTACACTGTCTGACACCTTGGTCCAGTCGCTCTCTACCTCCTCTCGCCTCATCCTTCCTCTCGATGGTGCCACGTTAGGGTCATAGGTACAATGGACCAAGACTGAAACTCCGTGCCGAGGTCCTTCCGTAGCATAATCCATCGAATACCAACATCGTTATTCCATGAAAACCAACTCCAAAAGGTTAATTTAATTTTAGGCAAATTAAGAAAAATGTGCATACTGAGGAAAGCGGCGTTAAGAATTCGTAGATTTAAGCTAGTGTTTCTACCTTCTGGTGTAGGTTCTGTACCCTGTGTTGATGATGGATACCATTACATTTAACAAGTCCATATATATTCAGTAGAATATGTATTGGGAAATGAAGATTTAATTCGTTTCTATTGTAGCCGAGAAATAAGTGTGTTCTAAATAGACGTGATCCCGTGGTGGAAGATGCAATGAAATACAGAGACATTACTAGCGCTGGAGGTGAGAATGTTATTAAGTATTCCTAGTGTGATGTTTACTGTACCATGGTACGACACACCTCCCACGAAGGTAGGGACTATTTGCTCCATTGTTATTAGGAAGGTTCCCTTTTGACCTAGCGACCACCCAGATGGGGTTCCGGCAGGATTATGCTCGTCGATGTTGACTAGCGCACATTTCCTGCTTGTGTCGAGATGTTTCCGTTTCCGCAGCCGTTTCTTTTTCTTTCCCAAATCTCGGAAAAATTTATCGTGACGTGGTCGATGAGATGAATTAGTAATGCGAACGTTAGAGGTAAACTTCCCTGTTTCATGTAGGGAATCGATAGAAAATAGAGGCTTAGCGTGATTCGGAGCCATTCCACACGAAATGAGATGCTATCCTGCATTTTTTAATCGTTCACTCGTGTAAGGATATCGCACTATAAACAATTTTTACATTAGCTTCCACAAAGGTCTCGTTAGAAAATGTTTTGGAGAGTTCTAAGACGAAAATAGACGCCACGTGGAGTTAATTGCTGCTTTGCGATTTTAGATACTCTAGTAGGTTGAAAGCAGCTCTCGGTTCAAGCTATGAAGATGGTTTCAGTCCACTTAATTCTGATTACAACGTAATAATATTCTTATTTATATCTTAAGCTAAATCTATTGCACTAAACTTCAGCTTAAAACAGCATTATATAGCCGCTAAAAGACTACTCATTGTTCATTTTTATTCGTTATTTCCGATTGAGCAAGAATGACGTCATAGTTTACTGGTGAGTCTAGCTTGAAATCATAATGTCCTGTATGGAGAAGTGGTAATTTTTGCGGAACAGTAAGCAAATTACAAGCGCTCTGAGTGTGGTTATGCTAGTAACTAATAAAACTAGCTTCCCCTGGATATGAACACAGAGCACTGCATCTTCGTGGTTGAATGCTACTTTCTTACCAACAATAGAATTGGTGCGACATATAAATATAATTTAAACTACTGCATGGAGGAGTTTATGCAACACTATCCAGCATTCAGAAAATTCCCTCGCAACGTAATGTTGTCAAAAGTGTCCAGGTACCGTCAAACTTTTGTTTGCAACATAAAGGTCTTACGTTTTATCAGTATAGGATATAACTTTTTATCGTTCTCACGCTTAATTTTAATGTCTATTAATGTTGGTATCCTTATGTCTTAAAACCAATAGGTGCATCAAACATTTCCAAGATAAAGGATCAGTTACTTGCAAAAAGAAAGACACTGGATGCTATAAAGTGACTGGTCCCAATCTAGAAGCAATAAATAATGTTATGACAGAAAGACCTCGGGCATACCTTCTCGGAATACAGACAGTGTTTAAGGGGAAGAGAGAAAGGAAATATAAGAAAATGGACACATAAAACTATGTACTAGAGATATTTTCTTGTTTAGACTTGGATACAAGCTTTGTACATATTGTAACACTAATTTATTTTTAATTCCTAGAATATGCTCTGCTAATTTTCTGGTTTGTAACGAAGATACATTGAGGAAACTGTGAGTGATAGAAAAGAATTGAGATCAAATTGAAATATTTCTACTTTATGTGACAGGTTTACAATATGCATATATGTCTACTATAACATAAAAACAGATGTTCATTGTGAAATAAGTGTTTACTAACTTATCATTTCGTATATTCTTCATGATCTACTTTTATGGCTGCATAATTAGCTTTTTAGGACATTGTATTGCAGTATAAAACAGGCACCAGGCGAAATTACACACCTTTATATTACGTGGGCAGACCCACCTTTCAGAGAGTAAATTTAGCTGCCAGTAGAGGGGGAACTCAAAGCTGCTGTCAGCACATCAAGTACGATCGCAAGCCGCTAGGGGAATCGTATATCAACTCGCTCCATCAGCGATGCTATTGATGATGTCAAATTTTGCGCGGTAAAATTGTAGATAAATATGAACACCGTGTATAATGTAGTGTACACTCTAAACTGTAGTACAGCGCCAGCAATTTATATGGGAAAATGCGTTTCTGATAGATATGAAACCCAGTTAAGGATAAACAGTTATTCCTGCAAGGTCAAAATATGTGATTAACAGTAGTTGCCGTAGTATAACTGAAACTCAATCCTAGCTTTCTGTTCATATCTCAATAAGAATAGAAAAGGTGAAATAATAAATGTAATTACAGAACATAACTGCCCTTTGTTATGCATTTTATGCTACTGACGCTGTAAGTACAGATTTACTTGCGGTAGTTAGAAATCTGAGGGCAATAACATTAAATAAATGAGATGCACTCAAATGAATTGCCCTTTCACCTTCCACGTGTCTAGCGTTTTCCTCCGGGACATTACTTGCATGTTTTGTCTAGTTGGGGAGACAAGTGAGAAATTTCACGAGTTGAGTGAAGAACCAGTTATGTACTTGTGCAGCATAATTAACGCGAAGTGAGTGCTAGAGTTTGAAAACTCGGTATTCTGTAACAGGTTAGTTCTCTGACCCATGGCTAGCATAGAGACAGGTGCTGAGGTGAGAGTTATGCCTAAAGAGTCGAATAGGGTGTCGTACCCACGGCTTTTGACTATAACGTCTTTAACTACTTGAGTATTTTCTGTAAGTAGTCATTCTGTAAGAAATTAACATTTAAAGAATTTAAACCATTAAACTTTAATTCTCTACATGCATGTTCCTGACGAGCATTGAGTACAGATCAATGTTATTAAGATCGTTAAAACCTATGTTAAAATGTAAAATTTGCCCAAAAGGTAAAGACTTTTACTATAAATAAACAACAACATTTGGTAACTAACACCACTTATCTGCTTAACATTGTCGAAATTTTCCGGGACCGGCTTCGTGACGTATCCATCAACATCCTCAATCGATAGACTGATTAGGTTTTCATTACTTCCGGTAGACAGTTCCTATCGTGCTGCCATCTACTGGGGGCAACACAAACTTATTGGCCGCATCTATTGGCGTAATTTGGAAATTCATAACGCATTTTTATTTTTTATTTTTGAAAATAGATATTTTTTACCGAAAATATAATTATTTTAATAATTTAACTTCTGGATTTATTTCATGGTTAAATGAACAAAAATAATCTTCCACCGCTGAGTTATCTACAGTATAACGCAGGAGAGAAAGTCTCCGAGGCCTGAGACGCAGGGGGATTGCAGAAAGTTCCCACACCCTCCCTGGACAGGTTTATGACACCCCATGTCAGTACAGTTACAGATCATTCAAAAACATTCTGACCGCTTCTACTTTTGTGAATGAATCTTCTCGGTTTTAGTGTACAGAGTGAATAGGGTGCATGTTTTTTAACGGTTTCGCTCCTTGTGTAGCATGCATTCTCTGTCACACACATTCGCTGTCCATGTCCCACTGTGTAAGGGTATCACTGGTTGGCACATTCCTTTCAGGGACTTACTTTGTGTTGCTGGACAGAGAGAGAGAGAGAGAGAGAGAGAGAGAGAGAGAGAGAGAGAGAGAGAGAGAGAGAGAGAGAGAGAGAGAGAGAGAGAGAGAGAGAGAGAAAACGGCTAAACCGATTTGCCTAATTTTGGTTTAGAAATATTTGTGTAAGTCCAAGGAATGTTTAAAAAGTGAGGGGAAAAAAACCTAAGTGTTAATGGACCTGGCTAAAAATTAAATATAAAAGTACATACGCAAACTTTAACGGAACGAAAGTAATACAAAATAGAAATATATTCCACTCCGTGCCAAAGTATTCAAAGCAATTTCACTTACTATATTTTATTTAATAACGTTTATCATTTGTTATCAATACTGAAATATTTCTATATAGCATGATGATATACCTTTGGAAGAACAGACACAAAATTAATTTATGAACGCACTCAAACACAATACATATTTGACCACAGACAATTGTGAAATATTGGTGAATTATTGGATACCTTCTTTATAAATTTTGTTTGTGAATTCGTGAATGTTACCTAATTGAATTGACAGACAATTAATTGATTTCCTTTGTAACTTTGTAAAGTTCGCGGATACTTTTTACTATGCTTAGGAGAAGACCGTAGAAGTCAGTCAAATGTGCGACGAGCTACTTCACTGATGAGCAGCGAGACGCAGATAATGCTAATTGTCGTGTTCGTATGTCAGAATTGCGTTTAGAATTGTGTTTGTTTCTTCCGGGGGAGTTGTCTTCGTACAAATCAGTTGACAGCCTTATAAACCACGATGACGTCGACTATCCTTTGGAGCTTTTAAATTTATTAGAATTGCCTGGACTCCCACCTCACAATTTAAAATTTAAAATATGACTAGTTGTGATCATGCTGCGTAACATTAACTAAACAGGACTGTGCAATGGAACGAGTCTAATTGTTAAAGCCTAATCAATAACATCATCGAGGCAACAGTTATCAAAGGAAAGTACAAAGGAGAGGATATTGTGTATTCCGATGATTCCAACGGATTTGCCTTTTGATTTTAAGCATCTACAATTTCCCGTGCGTTTGCCCTTTGCGATGACTAGAATTAGAAACTAGATGAATAGAAACTATGTCGTATTTAAACTTCACCCCCCAATTGCAGAATAAGTAGCTAACTAATCCGAATTTATTTTATTTATATAGATAAGTTCAGGCAATTTTTATTGGCGGTATGAGGTCGCCGGGTCAGCTAGCAATATTTTCAACATATTCCTCCACTCTGGATTCTAAATTACGTTTGGTCCGGCAAGTGTAAATCTGATAGCACTCTATGAACATTTAAATTGATAAATGCCAGATTTGTTATTATATAAAATTTTATCTCTTTAGAAGAACGTAGTAGACCCTTTACGCTGCATTTATTTGGAGGAACCAATGTTATGCCAAACCCTTTTAAAATTTTTTGACATTTTTTATTTTCCCGAGGATATGTACTTTTTTTTAAAAAAAATATAATCATCTTCTACATTTTTAAGGGTAGAAATATCATTTACACTTTTTTGATATTTAAATCTTTGTATACTTTTGTGTATAAGACCTTTATTAAAACCATTACTTACGGTAGTGGTAATAATGAGCTTATATTCAGTATTACATTCCAACTTATTTAGGGGTGTATTTATTAACCTTGTAGACCAAACCATTAAAAACAGTAAATTGATTTGAAAAAGGGTTGAAACTTCTATTTCTATGTAATTATCAGTATGAGTTGGTATTTTAGATGCCGAAGCTTAATTTCTTGATATTTTTATTATCTTTAGATCCAAAAATGGAAGGCGACCATCATTTTCAATTTATAAAGTGAATTTTACAGCTTTTTCCTACAAATTTAGATGCTTTAAAGTTTCATCTATGTGTCTATCAGGAACTATAGCACACATGTCATTCGCGTATCTCTATCAAGTTTTAAAAATTAAAGGGAATGCTTTATCAAATACGGTAAGGACCTATTCTGAAAATAAATAAGTAATTTTAGGTTGTCCTTCACGGGGGCGAAAAATTCGATATGGCAGTCAGATCACAGGCAGCATAAACGGCATGATGAGGACCAAAGATGCTGAAGCGTTTGCTGACTAAAGTAGGAACATAGTTCGGTATTGGAACTAGGTACCTGAAACTTCTTTTTAATTTACGTCCTCCAACGTTTAGTCATATCGGACGATGAATGAAATGGGTTAAATGGTGTTCAAATGTGTCCAGTGTCCATGGAGCTTAGAGTTAGCCGATTTTCGTCTTTAAGCATAACGGAAAAACCCCGAAAAAATCTTATCCAGGTAACTCACCCTGACCGAGATTCGAACTCACGACCTCTTGAACTTGAGGCAGACACGCTACCATCTATACTACCAAGGCGGGCAGTTCACCATAGTGATCACAATATTTTATTCAACACACAAGCTCTAAATGTTTAGCCAAAACTTACTTCCAACATGACCGAGTTTCTAAGCCTTGAGAATATTTTAGTTAATATCTACACTTTGCACAGATAATATAATTTAATTCCACTAAAGCTTTGGCGAATGAAACACCACACTCGGAGTTAATCGCTTCAAATATTTACAAAGTGTAGCTGCTGTAATCACTACAACACACAACTTTCCTCTGTGAATAACAAGCTATCAAAAACTAAAACAAATTTTAGAGGGTTCTAACATTTGTAAATTGGTTATGTTGTATCCTTAGCACGCTATATTTGTTCTTGCGCTTATAGCTATTGTTTTGAACCAAGATGGCCTCTCTCACAGTCTGACGTCAGGCTCGTTGCGTGATGTCCTATGGCGTGCTTCGATCCTGTATGAACACATACACACTAGGGTAACTACCCCAGTAATTTTTCAAAAGGGTGAATTAAAAGCAGTATAAGAATAGGGGGAGGTTGGATGCCCTGAAAGATTCACGTTATATCCAAGGTTAATGTTTTCACACTCTAAAGTGATAATTCGGACCAGATAATTAGTGACTCTAGAACAAATAGTTTAAAGTTCCCTGCAGTTTGTGACTGAATGTGCATAATTATTCGCCAAATTCATATCGAACTCTTTATGTTTTGTACGCATACTCGAGTGTAACAGTTCGTGCTGGTTACGACATTAGCATGGCCAGTTGCTACATTCCACAACAATCCCCTTGGTGAAGTCTGTTCAGCCCATTTTCAATGTCCGCACATTTTGTTCTAGTCCACGCATACATCATCTTTGTTACTTACACAAGTAAGTTTCAAAGAAGACTGCTGACACATGCCACTACATTCTAAGGCGAAACAGATTTGATTCTAGAGGAGTAGTAGGTATTTTGTAATTGTTAATGGGTGACTTGTTACTGTTAATCGATTACTTCAGTAAAATTTTGACTCATACCTAATCACTGCTATCCCTGGACTTCAGTCCGGCTCTAACACCACACTCCCTGCAACTAATTCTGTGTCTTGCCCTTGAAAAGTCAGTAACTTTTATCTTACTCATAGGCTGTTGATTCTGAGTAAAACAGAATAAATTATAGTTGATGCTATTGTAGATACAGGATATGATTGGATTGTTTGGAGGGGATTCGGCACCTCTACCAGACTGGTCCTTTGTACCTATGCGCCAAGTAGGCTACCCCGTGAGGGAGGATGAGGTGAGAGGAGACAGAGAGCGGTCGGCCCCAAGGAGTCACCACAGTAAAGTCTGTCTAGTCAACGCGTGTGCAGTTCGGACTCAAAGGAACCTGACCCTCCCGCGCACTAATGACCGTCATAAATCTATCTCCACACTTCAGAAATGGAACACTGTCGTTGAGGACCAATAGCAACCCTGATTTTCTCGAAGTGACAGTCGCATGTTTACTCCAGGTGGAGTCTCAATTGCCAAAGTTCCAACTTCCAGTTGATCTGTTTGATCACATGCAGCAATTCGTTGTGTGTCACGATGTGAAGACCGTGGGAGGGAAATGCAGTGGTGAATACAAATGAACTAGTAAATAATTTTCAGTCAAGTGAAAATAATCAAAGTGATGACAATAGTGTGAATAAATTGGAAAGTGTAACTGGGCCGAGTTATGTTACTTGAGAAGCCTCAAAAAAACAAAGTTATAACGGGAACTGTTTCTAAGCAAATTCAAGCGCTTGTTTTGAACACATATAAATATGTGCTGAAAAATAATCTTGGTAAGGGGTCGTGCAATGAACCTGATAAATTCTGGGTATTCACAGAAATACAGTAGGAAATATTGTGATGAAAGATATACAAAAGACGCTGATCAAGTGTGAAAACAAAAGGAAACGTTTCTATAAAGTAGATAATTTCACATGCGATTTAATTGCCGAGAAATTTATAGATTTTATGCAAAAGGGAGACCGCCCACCTTAGACGAATTGGTTGCACATCTGCAAGAAGTTTGTGATTTTCCTTATGGGCACTGCACCTTGCGCGGCCTTCTAAAGGAGCTGGCTTTTAAATACCGCACTCTTAATAAGATAAGGGATATTACGGAATCCAGTAGAATTGTAGCTTGGCGATATATTTGTCAAAACTTAGAAAACTAAGGAAGTTTCGCAGTAATGGACATAAGATAATTTATTTAGACGAAACCTTGTACGATACCCATGACGTATTGAGAAATGTGGCAACCTTGCAGAAAGGTCTGGGAGAAGGAGGGCCGGTGTTGTAAAACGATTAAAAGGGATCGTCAAAAGAGTCCGCCGACGTGCACACTAGTTAACTAAACAGACTTAACAGATGGCCAGGTCCCTAGACTTTAACATATAGAAACTCCCCGGTGGGGGGTTTAGGGCAATCGTCATCCCGCCTGGCATGGCCCCGAAACAGTAACAGGTCCGTTTCGGAGACCGGAGGCCGCCTCCCCAGAGCAGAGTACTCCAGGCAGTCTTGCACAACCGGCATTCCGCTTGCTGCGCTTTTGAATCGGACCACTCACTCATAGTCCAAAGTTCGTCCCGCCGGAGGGGAAAGCGTTTTCCTCGGAGCATATCATCCCGCCATGCACCGCCGACACTTCTACCCTGAAAGAAACCACCAGATGAGAGATGATATGAAATAATGAAGGTTAAACGGAGGGAGAGGAAATTCAGTGGTTGAAATTAATCTACCCAGCATTTGCCTAGCGACCCGGGAAAACGCCCGAAAGAACCTGTGGGTCAGGTAGGTCTGCCACGAGAATCGAACCCGTGCCTCCCGAATGTGGGCCACAGATGAAACCGCCTCAGCCATCCTGCTCGGTTACAGGATATGAAAATGCCTATATCTGTCAGATTATTAAATCTCAGATTTAGTTAAATGCAAATAAAAGGTCTCACGAATAAGAAGTGAGGTTTATTTTAATTGGGAGCAATGAGACAACGTTATGGTTAGCGTAATATGTGCTTTCGGTTTACGTATTTATTCAAATCTATAAATACACAAAGAAAAAAAGCAGTGGAAATACGCAGTAAATGAATAGACAGCCAAAAATTGTCGCCAGAAGAAAACTTGTTTAATGAGAAACAACTCTTCTATTTTGTGTAAATGTTTCATAAAGTCCACCTGAAAGTTCCTTTTACCGTCTTTCTTTCCAGCGTGTATATTTGTTTGGCTCACTATATTTTGCTAATCCTTTGTAGCGGATGTCGTCATTGGTAGAGACAGGAAATAGTGTTAGTGGTGATACCTAAGCAAAATTCGTGCGCGTGCTGGATGTGTTTCTAACTCCCTCATCTGTACTCAACCACCATGTTTTGTGAACAGTTAAGGCCGGAGGCATGTATGTTTTTCTATAGGTATACTACACATGGACTGTACTGTTATCGAGCGCGCATGTAAACAAACAACTGCAGGTAGTTACAGCCTAACTCTTGATAGGTGCAGAAAGAAAAAACAAAACAGTCGCGTTATACCGCACCTTGACCTTACGTCTGCATATACGTGCAAGGCATTGCTTTACTAGAGGCCGTGCCGTGGCTCAGTGGTTAGACCGCTTGGCTCTCACCAAGGTGGCCCTTGTTCGATCCCAGGCGACCGCAAAGTGAGATTTGTGGTGGACAACACGGCGCTGGCGCGGGTTTTCTCCGGGACCTCCGGTTTCCCCGCCATCTCATTCCACCGGTGCTCCATCTTCATCTCATGTATCATCAGTATCACCGCCTGCGGTGTCGTATGTAGTAAAAGCGGGCGTTAAACACTACACATTTCATTTCATTTTACTAGTCCGCAGAGTACTACGTTTAGTTGTTTTCGACGCTTGCAGTTCTTAGACTGTTTGATGGCCGTGCTGTACATCTGACGTCATTCATACTCTGCGTTCAGCCAACTTGTATCGCATGTGAGTGCACATCCCTCCAGCCTTTAGTGAATAGTAAGTGAGAAGTTTTGCAATTGTACAGAATAGTTTATGTTATTTAGATTATTTGGGACATTAACATTATTGTATTACGCTCCTGTTGCTAGGCAGATAACAAATCTTTTTCTCTCAATAACTACAACTAAGTTTTACACTTATCTAAGAGTTTAGTCTTACTCCTATGAGTAATTCTATTACGTCAGCTTCATCACATTGGTTTTAACACACAAGTCCAAGGGCTTCGTTCTGTTGCTGTCGGCTAGCATACGCAGTACCTCTGTATTTTCATGTGCACCTAACCGTCTTTCTTACTTAACTGCAGCAACTTCAATTCCTTTATTAACAAATGCTATATTCAAGTCCCTGTGGATATTGTCATTGCGTACATACCCAGGGGCTTTTACTATAGCCCTTAGTACCTTATACTGAAATCTCTGTATGGCTTCGACATTCTTTTTCTTGGTGCAACCCTGTAATGGTATGCCGTACATCCAAACAGGTTTCAGCACTTGTTTATAAATCAGCAATTTGTTGTGTTGACTTAATTCTGAGTAATGTCCTAGTAGCCAATACAGTTTTCTAAATCTTAGATCTAGTTCACTTCTTTTCCTTTTTACATTCGATTTCTAGTTAAGCTTTTCATCTAACACCAGACCTAAATATTTTACCTCTTTTTTGTAGGGCACAGTTTGTCCATTTAGCTCAATGGGTACTGTTTCTGTTTTCTTGTGTGTGAAATTTATATAGACTCACTTTGTTTCATTTAAGTTTATCCGCCAGTTTTTTGTCCAAATACTGACTTAGCTGATTGTTTTTTTGAAGTTTTTCTGTAGCCTATTCAATAGTGTCACCCACTGACATTACTGCTATGTCGTCGGCAAAAGTCGCCATCTCAGCTTCCTCATCTTGAGGGACGTCTCGTGTATACAACAAATATAACATCGGTCCAAGTACACTACCCTGTGGCACTCCCGCAGTTATATACTTAAATGCAGAGTATTCACTTCCTCGTTTAACTCGGAATGTTCTATCTTCTATATAAGATTGTGTGATTACACTTAATTCTCCAGGCAGATCTCTTTAATTTAAAAATAAGGCATTTATGCCATACTCTACAAAAGCGCCAGAAAACAAATGACGTGCGTTAGGTATTATCTATAATGAATGATGTCACTGTATGCAGCATTAGGAGCAGTAACTCTTTGACTGTTCACGGAAGACAAGTCATAGATATACACTTAATGAATTGCAGTAAATTAGTGTTTTTCATCTAGAAAAATAGTTATGCCTCTTTGGGGAATTTAACGCAGTTCAAGTAATGCAGGTAGAAATAAAATGCAGCTTCGAGCAAAGGAAAATTATGTCGGAATATTGATAGTGGGCCTCTTGGCTCAATGTGTCAGAGGGCAATTTCACGCCTATTGATCTCTTGAAGGGTGGTCCAATTATCCCCCCTCCAGGAGCCTTCATTCACCGACCCTTGCTCCCCACTACCCTTACGTTCACCCTGTGCGCTGCCGCAGTGCACCTCGTGCAACCAACGTTCTACGATTACGCTACGTGTTCTGTATCTTGGCTTATTTGGAAACATAAGAACCAAATTTCCTCTCAGCGGTAAATCCATATCGATGAGAAAATCTTAACGCAATTTGCCTTCGAGTTAGATTCTTAAGGAAATGAGTACAGTAATTCCCAAAATAATTAAATGGTCTGGTTAAATATTCTGGATATTTGTTCTTCAATACCCCTTTTAAACGCTAGATGATATAATAACGGAAGGATGTCGCATTTGGGCACGCTTAAATGCCATAGTCCTGTGTCGGGACACGAACCGAAAATCACGGGTACAGAAATCGAACGCTCATTCCAATTCGCCATCCAGAAGGGCAAGAAGTAACGTTTTGAAATGTATAGAATGCAATATTAATACCCGCTTCTGTAGCGTAGGTGGTAGCGTGGCTGCCTCACGTTTTAGAGGCCCACCGAGCTCGAATCTCGGTCAGGGCGTTATCCGGATAAGGCTGTTTTCGTTTTTTTATCCTTTTTCTGAAAGATAAATGTTGGGTAACTATAGGCTCCATGGACCCTTTGCTCATTTGAGCATCCTTTCAACATTTCGTTTATGGACCGATATGACATAATGTTGGAGGATGTAAATTTAAAAAAACTGCAATATTAATTGGAGCTGCTATCACTAAATTATAGTTGAAGTGGAATTAAAAGTCTCCGGGATAGAATATAACCAAGGCTGACAAGAAACGCTAAACTAGAGTAGATAAACGTCTTTTAAAGTTATGAAAATCGTCAATATTTAAAGCAATATTTTAGAAATTGTAAAAAGGGGAAATAGTTTTCCGGGAAGTGCAGTTGATGTAAACAGACCTATGTCAAACATTAACATCGGACCTCTTCTGGTCTGGATGTTTGTCGCATTGTGTTGCATGATGTCCTTTCAGACCTTCAAAACACTCGCAAAATAAAATAAAAAACATGAGAGAAACTTTCATGAAATGTTGGTTTTAATCGCTTTCAAACTCCATCATAAATTCTCTCATGTGTAATCCTTAACGCGAGGAGTTGTACGACATTCACGAATGCATCTGTTACTCCGTTTCCTGGAAAATACGCAGCTATCACCCTTGAGCATAGCTGCCCCTGCTATTTTATTTTACACAAAAGAAGGTTATTAGTGTACCTAATTAGCACAGTAGTCTCGGAAGATAAAACCATGAATTTCTGAATGACAATTGAAGTAAAGCAGTACTTACTGGGGTTTTATTTATTTCATTGTTTTTACCAAAATAGAAAGACTAGTGTAGAAGCTAGAATCAGTACTTGAATCGCAAAATAATATACTTACCACATGTTTTCAACTAATACCGGCAATAAGAAACAAATTAGGAGAAATTGGACTTATATACAGTAAAAGGTTTGTTCCTGAAGGGAAGAATCCATAATCGACGAAATAGTACTTGCAACATCAACAACGGCCCGCCTCGATAGCGTAGTTGGTAGCGCGCCTGCCTCACGTTTAAGAGGTCCCGAGTTCGAATCTAGGTCAGGATGAGTTACCTGGATAAGGTTTTTTCCGGGAGTTTTCCGTATCCTTGAAGACGAATGTCGGGTAGCTCTAAGCTCCATGGACCCCGGACTCATTTGAGCATCATTTCACCAATTTCATTCATCCTCCGATATGACTTAACGTTGGAGGACGTAAATTGCCAGAAAAAGGCATCTCCTTTCACCCCTCTGTGTGCAATCGTGATTAACTTCTAGTATATACATATGTATAAGTAGCACGTTTATACCCTAAACGTTACCCTGGATATGAAGACAGGTCACCACGTCTTCATCGTTCAATGCTACTTTCGTACCGACATTAAAATTGGTGCGACATATAAATATAATTTAAACCGCTGCATAGAGGAGTTTATACAACGCTATCCAGCATTCAGACAAGTCCCTCGGAGCGTAATGTTGTCAAAAGTATCCAGGTAACGTCAAATTGACATACTTTTGTTTGTAACATAAACGTCTTACGTTTTATCAGTCTGCGATATAAACTTTTTGTCATTCTCACACTAAATTAAAATGTCTATTAATGTTGGTATCCTTATGTCTTTTAAAACCAATAGGTACATCAAACATTTCCAAGATACAGGATCAGTTACTAATAAAAAGAGATACACTGGACACTACAAAGTGACTGGTCCATTGGAAGAAGTAATAAATATAATAAATAAATATTATAAATACATAATATAAATATTCTGTTTCTTTCCCGTCTCCGTGGTGTGAGGTAGCGTGTGTGTCTCACACTCAAGAGGTTGCGAGTTCGGAATTTCGTTAAAGATGAGTTACCTGGATAAGGTTCTTTTCAGGTTTTTCCCTTATTCTACGAACTCGAATATCGGGTAACTCTCAGCTCTTGGGACCTGGGCTCATTTGAGCATCATATCACCCATTTCATTTAATAATTTACTCATTTAGTCATTCTTTCATTTATTCATTCATTGATTGTTCGTTGAAAGTACCAAAATGTTTTTTAATATAATACTGTTATTAATTTGGCATTGCTTTATTAAATTAAATTATATATCTTCAGAGAGAAACAATAGATCGCAAGATATTGTTTGTATTTATCCGACATTTATAGTGTTCAACTTCATACAAACAAACTACAACAGTTATCGTGTCTATGCACCAGACGAAATTACGCACCCTTATATTACGCGGGCAGACCTACCTGCCGGTAGAGGGAGGCCTCAAAGCTGCTGACATCACATCAAATACGATCGCAAGCCGCTAGGGGAATAGTATATAAACTCGCTTGAACAGCGATGCTATTGATGACGTCAAATTTTGCGCGGTGAAATCACAGATAAACATGAAGACCGTGTATATGGTGCTCTTGTCCAAGATAATAGAAGCGAATTTCAAAGACAGGTTAATTTTTTGTGGCTTTTCTAACGCGACATAAAGCTGCGTATCGTGTAGAAACCAAAATGGCAAAAAAAGGACTGGGTATATGCCATCGCCATATCTGTCGTACGCACTTTCTTCCTTGTGGTGGAAGTGCCAGTGTTCAGATCTGTTCAGCGCACTTCCATTTCTAACTCTAGTTTTGTTATATACCATTGCTATAGTGTAATTGGCTAACTTGAAAAGTACTTCGAAAAAGTACTTCTTTTCAACTTTATAAACTGTTGGGTTTTGTATATGAGGCGTTTTGCTTTAGGGGTGCTGATTGCACACTAAAAAGTTCAAACCATTGATTTATTTCTTTTAATTAAAAATATATATCTCTGTATATAGATATATTTTTTTCTTTTCCTTATTTAACCGTTTTTTATTGTTTCCGCTTACTTACCTATCTGTTTTCTGTAGTTTCACACACATTACACTATACACATAAACACCCATGCCCAGGGCGGGACTCGGACCCGCAACCCTCTTATTGGTGCCATATAGCACCTTTACCGAACTCATCAGTGTAGAAAAAGTGCCTGTTATTTCCGATGTTTAATATAGCACAGAATTTATCTGAAACATGCGCCAATGCAGGTACCAATTTTCACATTTTTTGTTTGTCATTTCTTTTCTCTGGGCATATCAGCCCTTATTTCAGGGTTATTTGTAAAGTCACACGAGCATTATGGTTTACTGTTTATGACCATAAATCAATAAGTAAAGCAAGTGCAAGGACAGAGTGGGAAAGAAGACGTTACTGCTACATTTGGTTTGCTCTCAGTATTTTTGTAATGGCGGGTTTGAGCAGTTTTGCTACAATCCATTTGTTTCTCTTTGGAACCGCATTATAACCCTTCTGTCACGGACGATCCGTTGGAATTTGTAGTTTGCAGCAGTTCGGAATGTTCATTAACCTCAAAGGCACAGTCGGGTGTATGTAAACTCGGACTTGGTTCGATTCCCAACATCAAGGATAATTATTCACATGGGCATTAGTAGAAAGATATCGTTCCCGTTTGAAGCACATTTCGCTTTGTTCTCAGTACTGCAATTAGTGTTACACATCTGTGGTGTTTGCTTTGTGCCACAGAGGTGTTAATGTCATCACTTGCAGCTGGATATCATGATGGATTGCACCCAAGAACACGACTGTACACACAGATGTAGTACAAAATGTACAAGTTCAGTAATAACTAGCAGTCAGTAAAGATATTGTAGAACAAAGTTCGTTAACAGCTAAATGTTGTAGTTTTGGGTGAAAAGTCTTGGTAACCGACTGTAAAATTAACTGATTCACACTTAGAGTAGCGTAAACGGAAATATTTCATATTGTGACTTTATGGGTTCGTAGCATTAAAAGCCTTGTTTGATGACATTTAAAATGCTCTTTCTTTCAGTAGAAAGACGCTTTGTACACCCCTTACAGGCTCTAAAAGTGATGTATCGTACACAAACGCAGACTTTCGTTGCTTCAACACATGTAAACAAACGAAAGAAATCACTTGCGGTACACTTATAATCACTACATAGCTGCACATACACAACTAACATATCAACTCGCAACTGACACTGGTTTGACAGCCGCGGTGCTTTTATATCTCCAGTCACTGTTTCTAAAAATTAATAGAGCGCTCGGTAACAATCGAGACGGTATCAGAAAAGACAAAACTTTCAGACATGTCTCTCTCCTTCCTGCACGCGCGCGGGGCGGCAGCAGCACAACAATGCCTGGCGACAATACTACCTACTATTGAATTTTTAGCACAAAGTTAACCGTGTACAATGAGCAATTTTCAACACGTTGCATCCTACATTACTTTAGCACCGGAAATAAGTGTATTGTCACCGAGGCATTGTTGTGCCGCTGCTGCAAGCAGCAGCCGGCGCGTGGGCGCAGAGCTGGATGCTTGCGGAAAGAGAAAGAAACAGACAGTTTCATCTTTTTCTCGGTTCGTCGCGATTGTTATCGAACGATCGACTGTATTCTAGAACAATGACTGGAGGTATAAAACTCCGCAAAGTGTTAGAGCCGTTAGTTGTGCAGTAATTGTGAGTGTGTGGTCATTTGAAGTGTACCGCAGGGAATTCTTTTGTTTTTTTACGTGTGCAGCTGATAATGAGACGACCTTGAAGACTGCTGTTGTGTATGTCACGTATTATTTTACTGATGCATGGGGTGTACAAAGTTACTGTTTATTGCAATAAAAGAGCATTTTAAATTTCTGCAAAGAAGACTTTTAATTCTATGAAGACACAAAGTCACAGTATGCAGAATTGGTCTGCAGTTAGCGCAACTTAACGACATTTATGATGGTATTACTTTTACAGATTTTATAAAATATAGCAATAAATGTTCAGATTTCATTTATCGAAGTGTCAGAAAAGAAGCAAGACATCAGGTAACATTTACAGTGGCCACTTGAAGTATTGTTGGAATAATTCCTGCGAAAACCTAGGTACATTGTACACTTCCATTCAAGTTTCTATCTATTTGAACTTATGGTTGCATACACAAAAGGCGTTTAATTTATAAATAAATGGGCGGATTTACTCCCAATAGGTGGTTCTCGTTTAATGTCATGTTGGACGGAGAATATGCGGAGCTCCATGCACATTTATTGTCTGATGAGAACAGAAAACTCTGAGCGGAGAACGTTATCCAGATAACCCAATGAAACAGAGTTTCCAGCTTAATATATCTTAATTGCGAGTATTCCTGCACACTGCCGAAGTTGGTCGCTAGCAATTTGATTAACAAATTCCTTGTAGTTGCTCAAAGTATAAGCTGAGCGCAGAACTGTCAATGCGCTTACGTCAACTCCCGACAACAGTAGTATTATTGCTATTATTATTATTATTATTATTATTATTATTATTATTATTATTATTATTATTATTATTATTATTATTATTATTATTATTATTATTATTATTATTATTATTATTATTATTATTATTATTATTATTATTATTATTATTATTATTATTATTATTATTATTATTATTATTATTATTATTATTATTATTATTATTATTATTATTATTATTATTATTATTATTATTATTATTATTATTATTATTATTATTATTATTATTATTATTATTATTATTATTATTATTATTATTATTATTATTATTATTATTATTATTATTATTATTATTATTATTATTATTATTATTATTATTATTATTATAAATATCATTATCATCATCATCCTCATCACTATTCACCAGGGATCGATCCCACCCCGCGGGGCACGGATCTTTAGTCCTGAGTATAAGACCGGTGTCCACTCAGCATCGTGAGGAAATTAAGGAAATACATTAGACAGCGAACCCTGGTGTAGAAAGCCTTTTTTTCAGAAGGGCTACCAACATGCTGACCACATCTTCTTCTTGTATCGGTTGGATAATCGCACACCTCTGCCTTGTGCATGTGGGCGTGAGGTCGGCAGTCGGATTGGGAGGTTCTGGCCCGCTTCGAGCTTTTGCGATATAGGCTACGTTTATTATTATCATTCAATAGCTTTTCCTAAAAGTGGATCCGGTTCTTCGAGATTAAGCAACAGTTACGGGGAGCGGGGAGTCAAGGAGGCTTTGGCCATTTCCTCCGAGAGGAACACGCTTAATCGTGATGCTGGATTTCAGTTCTGCTCCTCTTGGTAACAGGCCTTAAAATGAAAATCCGTCGACTTAAGGAACACAGATCAATAGAGCTTGATAATCAAGTTAAGTAGTTACGTTTCTTTGATCCAATTAATTTTCTATACTGACGCCATCTCCTGTCCTGGCATTTAATTCACTGAAAACAGTCTTGTTCAATAATGCGATTTTTGATAGTGTTTTGTTTGTTTAAATTTGTGTTATACCCAGTGACTCATTTGTAGCTATAACAATTAATAAATATCCTGATGATGGTAGAGGTATACGCTCCCGAAACGTCGATTTCTAATCGTCCTTTCACCCGACTTGCTTCCCGAGAACAACTTGAACGTATTACTGTTCTCATTGTTTCTTTAGTAACTCTGTTCCGAGTTACTTGTGAAAGACTCGCTTTCTCTGCATATTTCACACAAAATACCATTAATATATTTGTAATTAATTCACCTAGTAGATAATACAGCCATATTTACACTTTACACGAATGGTTAAAGAGTTTTCTTAATTAAATAACAGGAGTTAACACTACAAAAAATGCACGCTTATGTGAGTATTAGTATTAAGTTTTCTTTATCCTTAACTTCAGTAATTGTATTTGAGTTTTGGTATGCCCATAAGATGTTAGTTTCATTTGTACGACAGTGCGTAGGAACGGAAATACGTGTATAGTGAGCATTTTAGAAAGTAGTGCGCCTTTAAGTCAGAGGCTCCCGCTTAACAATCTCCTCCTGTTTTCAGCCCACAGGATAATATACACACTCAGCTTTCTTGTCAAAATATTCTGCAGGAAGAAGTAAAGAAGTAAAGGCCTAGAGGGCAGCACCGGTAGCGCAAACGATGGTGCTGTCGGCCTAGCGTGATGCATGCTGTGTTAATTCACATCATATTTTTCCACTACCTGCCCGATCTTGGCTGCCGCGCCTGGCATGCGGACAACCTGCTATACACGCACGTACTGTTGCAGTGGCGTACACCAGAAGGTAGTGTAATCCTGGCTTTTTAATTAAGCTTGGATTTCCTGATTCCCTACCTCACACTCTACAGAAGCATTTACACATAAAGCAAATTGAAAAGGGCTTCCCACTTTTGATAAAACGAGGAATTTATACATGAATTTATTGATTATTGGTTGAAGAATTTATGTTCAAATGGAAAATCTTTACTTTTCTTAGAAGTTGCTAAGATTCTCTGAGAGATTACGGGAGTTTTAAAACATACCTATAGCTGAGTTAGGTTTGAATAAAAAAATCAGTAGATAAAAAAGAGCCGAACTATTAGTGTGCAAAGCTTCATTCCTCTCGACCATTCAGTATAGCTTGTGCCACGCCCCTTTCTTGGACCATATGTGTGGATATGTTAAAATGTTATCTTCTTGTTTGAATTTGTCGTAAATTTGTAAGGTGTATCCTCGCAATATTAATTCTTTCAATCCCATTTTCTTGGGAACTGTTGATTCTACCTTAAATTCATACATACTCTATCTCACGCTAGTTTAATCCTGCTGTAAACAACAAGGCGGAGTTAACTCAACTAGCCAGACGCTACATGCACGCACATAAGTTTTGCAACACTAGCAGTATATATAGCAGCGCTAACTTCCACACAATAAATAAATAGAGTTGGGTTGCACATTAACCTATTAAATCTATGATTTGGTTCATTTCTGAGAAAAATAATCATGAACTTTACTGCGTATAGCATTTTTCGTAAAATCTTCGTATTACTCCACGTGCTGTTTGTATTTACGCGATTTTCCCGGTGTTCTTAGAGTTCCGGATGCTTGCTGTTCCATTCTAACACTATTTACATTACTTGCGGAAACACCAAAATCACCAGTTTTTATTAATGTTTTTTTTATAACCGATTCCGGTTTCTTTCTTTAAGCACCGCAAAACAATGCGCGATTATTCGCCTCTCGCCACTTTTTAAAGTTTAAGCTTTTAAAGCTTACATATTTTAAATTGCTTATACATAAGTGCTCTTGGGCTTGTGAGGTACGCGAGATGTACAGGAAATACAATGTTAAATATCAGAAGCAACTTCACACTATAAACAATAACATCTTAACTCGATACATACCTCGTTGTGAGAGAGCTTCCTGGTATAGGAATGCAAAAATGTTATATAATAGCATTGTCCTTTAGTAATTGTTAAATAAAATGCAGCTTAATTTAACATTATAAGTTAATACTGTGTATAATTTCAGCTGTCTTCTGTCTAATCTGTATACAGTATACAGAACACATCTATGTGATATGTGAACCAAAAAGATAAGATGTGGGGCTACCACGTTTATAAAAATCGAAACATTTGCATACTTTTCTCTCTCCAAAATTAGTTCACACAGAGCAGTGATCAGAAAACTACTTACAGTACTGTACTTAACGGAGGGGTTTATCGTATGCATACAAATAAAAGAAAACGACCATTAGCTTCGCTAAACCAATCAACAGTTTACCCGTTCTCTGTCCCAATATCTCTGTCTCTATCTCTCTTCCCACCCAGATGTTTACAGCAGGATCAAACTAGGTTGAGATAGATTACACTTTAGACAAGAGAGGTTTTTTTGGCCTCTAATGGCCAAATCAGTTATACATTTTTGATTAGAGAAATGACCATTATTACTCACAATTTTCTCCTATAGAATTAACAAAAAGTCAATAAATTTATAAATAATGGTTAAACAACTGGTACAACTTTATGTTTAGAAGTTCTCATTCGGGTAGTATCCTTGGATATTTAAACTAAATTTCAATATCATTTACGCGTGTCTTTCTATAAGGTGGACATTAAAACTTAGGTTTCTCACAAAAAAAAATCTTTTAATTTTGAGTAACCTAGATTACAGCATCGTCATTTCTCCAAGAGACATTGCTGGGAACTGAGAATACGGGTTTAAAAACACGTTCAATACTGGACAGTTATCCATGTGAGTCATGGATTAAAATTAATAACATTTTCCTATAGTACACACGACAATCAGCAGATACATTGAAGATGGAAAACTAATATTCCACTAGATATATATGCATATAGCTTTATTATTATTATTATTATTATTATTATTATTATTATTATTATTATTATTATTATTATTATTATTATTATTATTATTATTATTATTATTATTATTATTATTATTATTATTATTATTATTATTATTATTATTATTATTATTATTATTATTATTATTATTATTATTATTATTATTATTATTATTATTATTATTATTATTATTATTATTATTATTATTATTATTATTATTATTATTATTATTATTATTATTATTATTATTAGTAGTAGTAGTAGTAGTAGTAGTAGTAGTAGTAGTAGTAGTAATAGTAGTAGTAGTAGTAGTAGTAGTAGTAGTATTCCATATGGGTTCGTAATTGGCAACCTTGTTACAATAAACATAGAGCCATTCAGAATGTCAGTCTATTTTGTTACCAGTATCTATATTAGAACTACTGTGTTGGTTTAAGTCCACTGAGAAAGCTAAACCTTTGTACCAATTATTTCAGCTCGATATGAAAACACATCCAAAGTTTTATTATACAAGGGTGGTCTGAAAAGTTTCCGTCCTCAACATGAAGATGGCAGGACTCGTAAATAAAAGCTACTGAATTTCGTTGTTCATCTGTTGACAGTTACTCACCAAAGTTTCAGCTATTTTGGATGCTCAGTTGTTATGTAACAGTCGTTTGAGTGAGTTGATGTGAGTGCTTTTATTAAAATGTACAAAATCGAGCATCGAGCTGTCATTAAATATTTGTTTTTGAAAGGTAATATGCCTACGCAAATCAAAGATGAGTTGGATTTGTGTATGGGGACACTTACCACAGTGAAATTTTGGGCAGCTGAATATAAACGTGGCCGTAAGAGCTTGGGAGACGATGAACGTTCGGAACGTCCCAAAACTGCAACTACCGACGAAACCATCGCCAAAGTTCACTAAATGGTGCTAGATGACCGCCGAATTAAAGTTAGTGAGGTAGCAAAAGAACGTGTTTGTCACATATTAAATCAACATTTAGACATGAGAAAGCAGTCCGCGCGTCGGGTGCCGCGTTTGCTAACGTTAGACCAAAAACGTGTTCAAATGAACATTTCCAACGCTCTGTTGGCGCAGTTTAGGCGCAATAAATCCGCGCTTTGGCGCCAATTAATTACTGTAGATGAAACTTGGATACACTATTATATGCTCGAAACAAAAATACAGTCCCAACAGTGGACTGCAAAGGGGGAACCTGCTTCAAAAAAGCAAACACTTTTTTTTTCGGCTGGGAAAGTGATGAAGACTTTCTTTTTTTTTGGGGGGGGGGTACTCATGGTGTTATTTCAATCGATCATCATCAAAAAGGAAAAACCATCACAGGAGTATACTACGCATCATTACTTGACAAGCTGAAGGCAGAACTTGCAGATAAACTGCCAATTTGCAGGTAAAGAAAATCTTGTTTCACCAAGGCAATGCACCAGCGGTTGCGATGGCGAAAATGCACGAATTACGGTTTGAACTGCCTTACCATACGCCTTACTCACCAGATCTAACCTCAAGCGACTTCTTTTTGTTTCCTCATCTAAAAATTTCGCTCAGATGACTGAAGTTTTCGTCAAATGAAGGGGCAATCACCACCGTAAACAATTATTTTGCAGAGAAAAACGCCGAGTACTATTTGGACGGGTTACAGAGATGGGAGCATCGCTGGGAGAAATGTGTAAAATTACAAATGGACTATGTTGAAAAATAAAGAAAAAAATCTGAGAAATTGTCTTGCATCTTTATTAGGTCGGAAACTTTTCTGACCACCTATGTATTACTGCATTTGTGTGAAACATTTTATTTACTTTTGCGTTTGCTGTGTTGGTTTTGATTCTCCTAAGCTGTTCCCAATTTTTAAAATATAATCCATTATATGCATTGAGACGCGTGATTGATTCATAATTGTTAAACTGCTGTTAGTTATTAAAACAGAAGTGTACAAATTTGTACTTTGTTCTAATGTTGAGGGACTTTCCTGGCATTTCTTCGGCATTTGAAATTTCCTACTGTTATCGTGGTATGGTTTCCTAGAAATGTAAACTAATTGGTGATCAGGTGTAAGATCTCAGACAGAAGTGCAGTCAAGTATGGGATCCAGCTCTGTAGCACGTACAGCACAACGCCACTGTTCACTCCCCTTGTTGTTTATGCTGTCTGCACCGCTTTTTTAATTTTTATTTTTGGAGTTGTGTTATCGCGGGAGCGTGTCACAAGGTAGTGCTCGTTGTTAAGCGAAATAGTTACGAGTATAAGGGCGGGAGGGACATTTATTTCATATTAAAACATTTGTACTTCTGATAATTGTGTCTGAACGTCATCACGACACGCTCAAGCGAATTCATAATTCATGACCATTCATTTTGTGAGCGGATTAAAGTTGTCTCACGTGTTGAAACTGTTTATGATTTCGTTTAGCATGTGGGTGGATCCAAGTACACACACACACACACACACACACACACACACACACACACACACACACACACACACACACACACACACACACACACATAGACTGTATTTTATCGTTCGATCCCGGTCTCTGCCTTGTTTTTTGGTCCTTTCTTTCTACCAGCATTAACGTCGTTTAACAAACAAAAGGACACAACTTCTCTTATTCAGCTGCAGAAAGATTATCGCACTACTTAATGCGAAAAAAAGAATAATTGCCTTTGGGGAATGAAATGAGAGAAAGTCATTAACTACTGCAAATAAGGTTTGTGTTATCACAGACCTCCCGCAGGTTTGTGTCTCGTTGTAGCTAATACAACTTCATAACTGTCTCTAAAACAAAAAAGCTTGAGATGTAATCTGGATAGCATTTGTATGCGCTCAAGGCACATTGGTCAGTGTAAAGCTAAACTTATATTCCTGTGGAGCACTCATCACCCACATTTTGTGTGCAATTTTGATATTGCGGTGACGAGCATTGAACGGATACAGTGGCCTGCCAGATCTTATACAATGAGTATATATTATGTATGATATCGAAGCTCTATTAACTATGACCGGAAATCCAAACAATCTCTCTGACCTGCAGAAAGGTCCACCTCTTGCACGGAGCTACACGCCGATTTGGAGCACATTTCTGATATTAACACGTTAACTGCTTCCTCGTTGGTTCCACGGCCTGGCAACTCCTTCCCCACGGAGCCTCACTCAGCTCGAAGCATCACGCTGCTCTCACTACTCACTACTCAGGGCTTTTATATAATCCAGCCGAGTGCGGTAAACCGTTTCTGTTGATGAATGTTCTCGTTTTAATTTGTGGAAGGGTATCGAACTGTATTTGCGCATTTAAGCGCAGGGGATATACCCAAAAGTCCGAAGACCTTGGCCTCCTTCTACCCGGGAGTGACGGAAAACTCCGGGGCTCTTTCAATTGTGCAATCCTGGTTTCCTAAAAAGCTTTCCCATCGTCAAGAACGTCAAGACGGGTGGAAGTGGACACGCGTGTCAACTCCACAGGGAAGACTACCGAATAACCTTGGTAGGGCCGCCTGGTGATCTAGCACACCTTTTACTAGCTCTGCAGACTGGTATCCGGGACTTATGAGGCAACTCTCTACCCCCTCCGGCTGGCCGAAACCTGGCCGGAGGTACTCGATCTCCCGCGGGTGTCGGGAACATACTGCCCTCTCGAGTCCAACCCAATCCAAACAACTTCCCGACGGGAGGGGCTCGGCAATTCGGCCCGAGGTTCCTCTAGTAACGTCAGAGTTACCACGAGTGCTAAGGGTCCCCAGCGCCACAGTTCCGTCCCTGCCTGGTGACGTTTTCGTGTCGTCAGGCACCAATAGTCCTTGAAGGTGTGACACTCCCGTCCCGCCGACCAATAGGCAACAAGGTGAGGCGTTTCACCTACTCCTGCTTCTTCAGTGAGGTAGATTTGCAATAGCAACTTAGTTGCCTTGTTCAACTCTCCCCCCCCCCCCCCACACACACACAATAAGCTCCGCGATCCCAATATGACAAAATGTTCAGTCTAAAGCACGTTTCATAATAATTTTGGGAAAATATTATTATTATTATTATTATTATTATTATTATTATTATTATTATTATTATTATTATTATTATTATTATTATTATTATTATTATTATTATTATTATTATTATTATTATTATTATTATTATTATTATTATTATTATTATTATTATTATTATTATTATTATTATTATTATTATTATTATTATTATTATTATTATTATTATTATTATTATTATTATTATTATTATTATTATTATTATTATTATTATTATTATTATTATTATCATTATTATCATTATTATCATTATGACCATTATTATCATTATTATCATTGTTATCATTGTTATTATTATTACTGTTATTATTACTGTTATTATTACTGTTATTACTGTTATTATTATTATTATTAGTAGTAGTAGTTGTAGCAGTAGTAGTAGTAGTAGTAGTAGTAGTAGTAGTAGTAGTAGTAGTAGTAGTAGTAGTAGTAGTAGTAGTAGTAGTAGTAGTAGTAGTAGTAGTAGTAGTAGTAGTAGTAGTAGTAGTAGTAGCAGTAGTATTGGTAGACTTCAAATCAGCGTGTTTGCTCGAAAATCTGCACATTTTCGGAATGACACCTTACAGGCTGCCTCAATAATATTGATGACTTTATTTCTGAACCTCAAAAGCTGAAGTTAGTGAATATTGCAGTTGTTATATACTACTATATTATAAAAAGCCTAGGGAATTGCTAGCAGATAGATTAAGCTATAACTTTTACCACAACTAATATACTTAGACCTAGAATCACGAGGAAAAATCGTGCGGATACACCAAAGTTGAAGCTTTTTATATCATTTCATTTAACATTTTGTGAAATGTCGTGTGGTTTCCTTAATGTGTTCCTTATTTTGTTGATTGAAATATGGCAGGCTTTGGGCATCACTTGAAGGCCAGTTTCCTGTTTGTCTCTTTATGTGAACCGTTTTTAATATCGTCCATAATGTGATATGTTCTTCTACAAAGTGCCCTACCTTTTAGTGCGTCTCTTAGTAAGCACATCCAATAGCCCAGCTAATTTCATTTCCTCTTCCTCATCAATTTCAGCGTTGTCCTTCATGCAAGCTGAGGTTTTAAAACATCCTCATTAATTCTGTAAAAGTCTACTGCTTTCGAAGGTCCCTCTTCGTCTTGTTGCATACAACACCACTCTGTTCCATTGTTAGACAACCACAGACTATGTTAAAAGCATTTGGCTCTTCTCTGACTTGTAGATTAGCTCATGATGCAACAAAATATTTGAAACTTTTCTCCAACTCCCTTGTGTCGTTTAGAATGTGTCACTGCAACGTCTTACCCTTCCCATAAGTGTAGCTACATTAAAAATAACCGAGTTTCTAATTTGCTGAAGAGAAGTGTACAAAATAACTATACACTAGGCTGTGGTATCACAGGAAGGTTATACCTCGCGCGGTACGACCTACTACGCTTCAGAAGGAACCAGAGGAGGCTGCAGGGCACAATCTGACATCTCCACGGTCAGTTCTAGTTCCATCTGTCTGACACCGCTATACGCCACGAAACTTAGACGTATACCTGAAACTGTCAATCTGGGTGGCTCAGTCAGTGAAGGTTGTTGCTTCAAACCCAGCAGTTAAAAGGTTCTTATGTGTTTAAAACGACAAACTCATGTCTCTATTAACTGTCATGTAAAAGAAACACTTCGGGACGAAATTCTGGCACACCGTTGACGTGAACTTTATAGCGTCGTTTTAAAGAAATTACTTATTTACATATGAAAAATGAATAGGAAACGGAATTAAAGGGAAATTGTAGTACAGAAATCGTGTCAGCACAGCATTTGCCAAACAAGCAGGAAAATAAACGAGAATGGGCGGACATCGGACACCGCTGGGTGTAATCCCAGGACTGAACGATCCTATGTCAAATAAATATCTGTAAGTTTTTCACTTGATTAGGTATACACTCAGTAAGTGTTATTAAAGAGAGAGAAATAGATGTACGATATACATTTATCAGTACTACACTGTAACTACTTACATTAAGATTCTTGTGATTGAAGAAGCTGAACATGATTATTATTAATGCACAAAGGGAACCTCAATATTTATCATACGGTACAATCAAGAGATGGAGAGGAACCCTAAGCATGTTCGGAGCTGAAAGACTCCCGACAGTTTTCCATGTCGCCGTCTAGAGAACGTGGCTCCATCTCTGTCGTTTAGAGTACAATGGTCAGAATACAGAACCCACAAAATAAATTTGAGCGTGAAAATGTGTGACGTCGAGCTGACACAGCGTACATGGTACGGATTGTATACGTCTTCTTCTCAGCTGCCGCATTGCTGATGAAGGGTGTCAACATTTGTATTTACTGAAGGCACTGTTACATCTGGCTCTGTGGATTGAAACTCACAGGGCGTTTCAAGAGAATAAAACATTGCGACTGCATAGAAATGTGTTTATAAACATATTAAATATAAACTAAATATTTGAAAGTCAATTATCCTTTCCAATCTTAATTCATTAAACATGGTTGTTACAAAACGAGAGCGAACGATTATAGCCGTTGCGTAGTTTATAACCTAACTAGTCCGAATTTCGGTGTCGCAGCTTCGAAGTTCTGTTAGGTATAGTTTTATGTAGTATTAAATATTACACGATTTTATGATTAGGCAGTGCAGGAACCACTGGTGTGCGAACCTCTAAAGTTGTTATTGGGACGCCCCGAACACGAAAACAAAAACATTACTCCTTGCTCTTTATCAGTGACCCTAGCCTCGCTTTCAGGTAATGGAACAAATGCCAGTTACTTGGGCAAAAGTCGACTAATAACTCGGACAGTTGAAGGTTGCTCTTCAGTGTAAAACTACACATTCCGTCCTAACAGAGAGGATTTTGCGCGTACTTAGATAACAAATCCAAACAATATAGAGCGTTATACGAAAGCTGAAATGACGGATATGGTTTTGATGTATGGAACAGCTGAAGGGAGTTCAACGAACGCACGATTAATTTAGTTTCATTAAAAATATGAATTGTAAAAATACTCGTAGTTACATTAATGATAATATTTATTTGATTAACTTCAGAGCATTTTGTTATGTTCTTAACTGTACAATACTTTCAACCACTTACTCTAAATATCAACAGCTTCCTTTTCAGTTACAAATGTTTTATTTTGTATTATCAAACACGTGAAATAAAATGCTCGTCTCATTGTACATACAAGTCATTTAGTTCTTGTTAATTTATCTACAATTCTTTGATGTTGTTTTCTGTTCTGTTTATCATTTAATGCTTCCATCCTCAACCTCACTAACATTAACTTCCCTCTATAAGGTATAAGTCGCATATGTCCACCAGCTTATTTACCATCATGGACTGCTATAACGGAATTTTGAACACCTTAAACACTCATAAGCAATAATTAAGGAATAGTTTCTTTATTACGGTTTCATAAGCCGAAGAAATTCTTAATAGTAGCAAGCTACTGCGGAGTATGCCGGTATGTTTAGAAACAGTTACAGCACGCGGCACGGCGTGTGTGAACTCTGACAGCGTTAGGCACGCGTCGTTGTTCCTGTCGCTGCGTAATCCACACTCATTCTGGAGCATTTTTATGCGGCTCTATTGGCGGTAAAAGCTATCTATATGTGTCATATAGAAACTGAGCAGCTACTTCTATATGTTCCTTGGATGTCGTTTTGAAACACCCTCTAACTCTTATGAAATAGCCACGTGATTAACAATTTAAAATGTCACTGACTTTGCTTTTTGAGACGTAATTGGTGTCTGCTTAAAATCTGGATGGTAGGAAAATAAAGAATCCATTTTTGTCTTGTAAGCCTGGTGTCTCATTTCGAGTACAGAACCTCAACTCTGATTCGTATCGAGAACAGGCCATTGCCCATCTCTTGCAGCATGCATCGCCAACGAAATGAGTCCTTGAGTTGAACGCGGTCTTTTGCTTTAAATGCCAAATAGATATCATCGCCTGTTTTCCGGCTTATCCGGTGATCAGTGTAAGCGTGTGTCGATTACTAACTTGTCAAATGCACAGAAGGTAAACAAGCTATGTACAAATAATCCTCTCTTCTTCGCTGTTAAATGATATGAAATATAATATTTGAAATTTGCGTGATAATAATTACTTATTCGATTAATTGAATAGTATCTAGTAAATGCCATTGTTGTGTCAAAGAACTCGAAAGAATCAAGTTATCATTGATTGGTGCGAAACATGGACAGTTTGCCTTAATAAGGAGCCGGATAAATAATATATAGAAGCCGTGTCAGGTTTATCAATGTCGAGCTTTCGGTCATTGTAGACTCCATGGCCTTCTTCAGGAGCTGAACGATTCTTCAGATAACGGTCGCCGTGAAAGCTTCAAGTCTTACAAGTAAAGGGATATTACGGGGCTGATCAACAAAGACTGAAAGTGATTTTTTTCACAGATGTTTATTACTGCAATTCAATGTTTACATGATCTTTTTCAAAATAGTCCCCTCCTACTTGAATACCTTTTTATAGCGTCTCTGCCAGTCCTTGAACACTTGCTCCAGACCATTCTTTGTCAGGTCCTTGAGAATCGCCTCGCTTTTCTTGACCACTGCTTCAGAATTCTCAAATCGAATTCCTCTAAGCTTTGCCTTTAGTGATGGGAATAAAAAGGGTCACAAGATGCAATATCGGGGCTATAAGGTGGATGTGGTACACAGGTAGTGTTAAATCGAGCCAGAAACTGCATGACTTGATTTGCGAGGTGAGGTGCATTGTCATGATGAAGTCGTCACCCAGTCCGAGAAAGCTCTGGTCGTTTCTTTGCAATGTGCTTCCTCAGTGTAGCCAATACTGACGTGTAGTATGCTGCTGTAACAGTAGTATGAGGGGAACTGTATGCTGGTAAATCATTCCATTACAGTCAAACAATTTGATCACCATCACTTTCCCTGCAGATGGATTAACTTTAGCCTTTTTGGTGTTGGAGAACTTGGCGATTTCCACACTGTGCTGGCTTGTTTTCCTTCAGGACCATAATGATGCAGCCGTGACTCATCACCGGTGAGATAGCTTATGGGTATTCGATTTGAGAACTCTGAAGCAACGCTCAAGAAAGGTGAGACGATTCTCAAGGACCTGACAAAGAATGGTGTGCAGCACGTGATCAAAGACTGGCAGAGATCCTATAAAAAATGCATTGAAGTAGGAAGGGACTATTTTGAAAAAAGATCATGTAAACATTGAATTGCAGTAATAAATAACTGTGAAAGAAATCACTTTCAGTCTTTGTTGATCAGCCCTCGTAGAATGATTGCGCATTCGTTGAAACATTGGCTCGTTTTACTCCGTTATAACTATTAAGTTAATTGGAACGCCAAATTCTTCAGACTGAAGAATTGAATCTGAACCACAGATCTTACAGTCTCCATCCGGTTGCTCTAAGCACTGAGCTACCGTGGCAACATGCCTGCATGACATTAACTTCTCCAACTGACCACAATTTTTCTGGGCGAACCTTTCCAAGGCTAGTGTGACAGAACTAATTATTTCCATTATTTGACCCAATAGTCGTCTAAATGATGAAGTCAGGACTTATAGAACTTACTGCATAGTAAGTCGCCATTAAAGTATGTATTTCATGCATATGTGAGGTCCCCTAGTGGTTCACCGGAAAAAAATGTGAGTTGATCCAATTATTTTCCATTCAAACTTCTGGGCATTACATATATCCACTGCATTCCTCAATATTTTATCTTCTCAGTGGAATGTAAACTCTGATTTTAAACATAGAATGTAACTGATGAAATGTAGCAACATAGCAAATCACTCAGCTAAAGGGGCTATACCGTTAATTAGAGATTACAACATATTAATAAAGCATTGACGCATCTTGTTGGAAGTTGTTAATGATTTGTGACAATGTTTTCAAACAAAATATACATAAAAGAGAAAATAAATCATTTTCATGTCTTTTATTATTATTGTAGTGCTTTTCTTTGTTAAAATATTCCATAAAATAAGTTATAAATGTCATTTATTTAAAAATAAAAACAAAACGCTATTGAGGTACGGGTTATTTTTCTTTACTTTAGGGGTTATTATTGTATAATATGTAACAAAATTAAGACGTAGAGCTTAAGAAAGGGCACAATTTGTTTACATATGAATGTCAGGGACCATGGTAAAGGGCACTGAACATCGTCAATGCGTCCACACTCAGAGTACTCGTTCTCCCCAGGAAACATTATGCATGTACGTACGATCTGCAGGAAGAAAGGATGAGGAACGAGGCTTGAAGGGCGACTAGATCCGGAAGACGGCGCTAAGCAAAACGTCAGTCGCTAACGAGGCCAAAGTATGCTTTCCCTAAAGCTGGCACGAGCTCACGTCCTGGAGGGGAACTTACTGTCCAGCGACGCAAACAAGGTTCCTCAAAGTAATGTGTTGCCTTACAAAGTGGGATAAGGACAGAGAATGTGTGTGACAGGGATCGCAAGCTACACAAGGAGTAGAACCGTTAAAAAAAACATGCGCCCTATTCACTCTGTACACTAAAGCCGAGAAGATTCACTCACAAAAGTAGAAGCCGTCAGAATGTTTTTGAATGGTCTGTAACTGTACTAACATGGGTTGTCCTAAATCTGTCCAGGGAGGGTGTGGGAGCCTTCTGCAATCCCCCTGCGTCTCAGGACTCGGAGACTTACTCTCCTGTGGAGGACAGTACAGGCTGTCCGACTAACCAGATATACGTCCTTACCGGAGAGAAACCTTAAAACAAAACGGCAAGCAATAAGAAAGAGGCTAAGTCGCCCTTACGTCCTGGGAAACCGCAAAAATATCCCATGCGCATTGTCTTATCAGCGATGTCGGGAAATATATAGGAAAATAAAGGAGTTCATAAAGAGAATATATGACAATGATGAGCAGTGGTTAAGAGTACTAAAATACAAAAGTCTATGTAAATATCTGTTAGAGGATAAGAAACGTTAGTTATGCATAGCAGGATATGTCTGCATTATATTTATAATGCGTTACTCTGATGGACCAGCATAATAAGAAAGGCCACTGTATGAGTTAAACATGCTTTGCTCCATTCTTCATATAAATATTAAAAAGCTAATTGGAACCCATGGGATGGATAACGATAGATCGTGCATGGGTTTAGCATACAAGAACACATTTTTCCATTCATTGCCCACTTAACTTCCTCGACGACGCCTCAATTCGCTGACGAACCGATGCAGGTGTTCACATCTGTGCACTCAGGCGATGAACGTGATGAGGGTTTGAGATTGGAGCAGTCAGATGGAGATCCTAATCGATATTTCCTGTAATTATGACACACTGTACAAGAGAACACTTGTAAGGACATGTGCAGATACCTGAATGGCAAATTGAAGTGGTCAACACGTGTGCACTTCCGGTAGAGCTCTCCTTCCAAGATGTGTGCCTAATAAATTTCTAGTTATGATGCATGATCTTCGTACGAGTTGGGCTGCTCTGTCAACACCTTGTAAACTAACATTGAAATATTTACCTGAGACTCAACAATTCCGAAATATTGGTATTTGGCGAAAGGTTAAGCTTACAATGCCTTTTCCGGTTCACCGTCTCTTGGCATTTCAGTGACTATCCACGAAAATTGTATATTCTCCTGAATTCTTTGATGAGGAAACACACACATTATACTCCACTCGTTAAAGGCAAGCTTTCCAAAATGGTTAGAAGAACTTCCAAAATTATTTCGTAGTCCTACAGCTGTGGAGAACCGTGTTTTGTGTTTAAGTTGCTTCCGTTTCATTTTTGCTGTAAAGGAATGCATAGCAACATCTCATCATATTAATTCTGTACTACAAACATTTGCACGAGAGAGTTTCACATAACAAGCATCTGATAATATTTGTGTTTATTTAGGTTACTGGTTCCGGCTTTGAAGAATGATTATGGCTAACATGAAGAGATAGCAAGATAATTGTTATTGATTGCAATTGATAACAGTTATGTATAGTTTTAGTTTATTAAGTAACACCACCTATTTTTTTCAGGACTGGGACCAGATACGAACTCCTGTTTTTTTTAAATACACGTGCACTCTGTGAATGCGTGGTACAGATGGCAGCACTGTACAGTGCATAAAACTCTAGCGGCAGCGACGAGAGTTGGGACTGTTTTTATACTTAAAACGGCGACGTTTTCATTGCAAGAACAGCGTGTAATCATTCCTTTTCTCCATTTTCGTGTTCTGACACCTATTGAAATTCATCGCCAGTTGAGTGAGGCATGTGGTGACGGTACCATGGATGTATCTAATGTGCGTTTCTAGGTGCGCTAGTCCAATGAAGACAGAACATCGTGTGACAGCAAACCAAGACAGTCACGGCCTCGCACCAGCCGATCTGACGACATGATCCAGCGAGTGGAGAACGTTGTTTTGGAGGATCGCTGATAGAGCATTTTCAGATCTTCATGCAGGATTGTGCGCACAGATCCCACGTAAGTGCCAATTTTAGAGGCCGTATCTGCAACGGATGGGATTTCCGTCTATATAGCAGAAGACTAGATAACCTGCTGGCCAGAGATCTTGCTGAAATGTACATGGATCTCTAATGGCCACAAAGAATTCCGGTCACAAAGAAGTGCGTTTAGGAACCACACACAAAAATCCTATGCAAATACAAAATTAATAGATTAGATATGTTAGCAAAGTTTTGGACCCCAGTCATAAACATTTTCTAAGATTTACATATCAAACGACGAATTCCCTCAAACTGACCGTAAATTGTAGGCTCAGGTACAGAAAGCATGTAGCGGAATCATCTGGCAAAGCGTCCTCCATTAGTGATATTTTGTTTACACCAGTGTGTAATGATGTTTAGTATATATAAAATAAAAGAACCGGTAACCCAGATTTGAGATTTAATATTCGTTATTCTCTTAGCAAACTTGCTGTTGAAAGGTTCCATTTTCAGAATTAGTATCACATTCTCTTACGGTGTGAAGGAATAAGGCAGGAAGAAAAATGGAGGCCTGTCTCATGACAAACATTATTTTTTAGTCATCGAGGTCTACCTGAACATCCTTCTTGTGGCGCTTGATCCTCTGTCGCTGTCAACGCAACCGCCTTCATAAACCAACAGCCATTCGTTTCACTTAACGCTGGAACGGCGATGAAAAATGTAAATGAATTACTAGCACCGCGCATGAATGCGTCTCCTGAGAAATAGCGGCACAAAATGCGCAATTTGATGTCAGCTATTATACGTATTTTCTCTGTCTCGACGTTTTTTCTCCTTCGTGCATGTTTTGCATAATGATGTCTGTGTTTACATTCATAGCTATGGCGTTTAACGTTTATGCTGTGTCATGTCGTCTTCACCACAACATGTGCCGCTGTGTTACTTCTTGCTGAAAACCTAATTAATGCGAAATGCAGGTATAAGCTTCCTACTTTCTTCAGTTAAACACTGTCGTATCAATTACTGGTATGCCACAGGACAAGCAGTAATGGTCGAGTCATGCAGTACGCATTAGGTCCTTCACCTTTGTGCTGAACTTTAGGACATGTTGGACCTCAAGCGTAGATATTGTTAAATAAGCGAACAGTAGGATTGAGGAGATTTTGAAATTAAATTTCCCACAGAAGCGAATATTCATATATTCATATGATTCATTTGGCTAGCCGCACATTCCTACTAGAGATCAATTGTTATGAACAGGTAGAGGTTTTTTTAAGCAGTAGTTATGCGAAGACGAAAGAAAATAAACTTGCAATGCTATTGGGCTTAAGACAGGGACGTTTCACATAACAGACCACCTCACAGCACATTGTCGCCCTTTGTGAACAACACTCATCAGAACGTGGTATTGTCAAGCAATTCGACATCTGGAGTTTTCAAATTGCAATCTAAGGAGCGAGTCACTTACTCTTTTGTAATGCTTCTAATCCACCTCATACCCTGGCTCCTGGTTCCGCTGCAGCAGTAGGTAGTGTGTGCAGAAAGTTGATCCCCTGACACTGCTACTACATGGCAAAGCGAGAAAGCGTATCGGGAAAAATTCGCAACACAGAGATGTTTACCTGAGCTTATCGCACATACACGGCGAGTACAGTATGTACACTCTGTTCAGATATAATCATGTCTTCTGGACAGCAATGTGTCATACATCGGCAGGCGCAACACAGAGATGTTTACCTGAGCTTATCGCACATACACGGCGAGTACAGTATGTACACTCTGTTCAGATATAATCATGTCTTCTGGACAGTAATGTGTCATATATCGGCAGGCGCAACACAGAGATGTTTACCTGAGCTTATCGCACATACACGGCGAGTACAGTGTATGTATACTCTGTTCAGATATAGTCATGTCTTCTGGACAGCAATGTGTCATATATCGGCAGGCGCAACACAGAGATGTTTACCTGAGCTTATCGCACATACACGGCGAGTACAGTATATGTATACTCTGTTCAGATATAGTCATGTCTTCTGGACAGCAATGTGTCATATATCGGCAGGCGCAACACAGAGATGTTTACCTGAGCTTATCGCACATACACGGCGAGTACAGTGTATGTATACTCTGTTCAGATATAATCATGTCTTCTGGACAGCAATGTGTCATATATCGGCAGGCGCAACACAGAGATGTTTACCTGAGCTTATCGCACATACACGGCGAGTACAGTGTATGTATACTCTGTTCAGATATAATCATGTCTTCTGGACAGCAATGTGTCATATATCGGCAGGCGCAACACAGAGATGTTTACCTGAGCGTATCGCACATACACGGCGAGTACAGTGTATGTATACTCTGTTCAGATATAATCATGTCTTCTGGACAGCAATGTGTCATATATCGGCAGGCGCAACACAGAGGTGTTTACCTGAACTTATCGCACGTACACGGCGAGTACAGTGTATGTGTACTCTGTTCAGATATAATCATGTCTTCTGGACAGCAATGTGTCATATATCGACAGGCGCAACACAGAGATGTTTACCTGAGCTTATCGCACATACACGGCGAGTACAGTGTATGTATACTCTGTTCAGATATAATCATGTCTTCTGGACAGCAATGTGTCATACATCGGCAGGCGCAACACAGAGATGTTTACCTGAGCTTATCGCACATACACGGCGAGTACAGTGTATGTATACTCTGTTCAGATATAATCATGTCTTCTGGACAGCAATGTGTCATACATCGGCAGGCGCAACACAGAGGTGTGTACCTGAGCGTATCGCACATACACGGCGAGTACAGTGTATGTGTACTCTGTTCAGATATAATCATGTCTTCTGGACAGCAATGTGTCATATATCGACAGGCGCAACACAGAGATGTTTACCTGAGCTTATCGCACATACACGGCGAGTACAGTGTATGTATACTCTGTTCAGATATAATCATGTCTTCTGGACAGCAATGTGTCATACATCGGCAGGCGCAACACAGAGGTGTTTACCTGAGCTTATCGCACATACACGGCGAGTACAGTGTATGTATACTCTGTTCAGATATAATCATGTCTTCTGGACAGCAATGTGTCATATATCGACAGGCGCAACACAGAGATGTTTACCTGAGCTTATCGCACATACACGGCGAGTACAGTGTATGTATACTCTGTTCAGATATAATCATGTCTTCTGGACAGCAATGTGTCATATATCGGCAGGCGCAACACAGAGATGTTTACCTGAGCTTATCGCACGTACACGGCGAGTACAGTGTATGTATACTCTGTTCAGATATAATCATGTCTTCTGGACAGTAATGTGTCATATATCGGCAGGCGCAACACAGAGATGTTTACCTGAGCTTATCGCACATACACGGCGAGTACAGTGTATGTATACTCTGTTCAGATATAATCATGTCTTCTGGACAGCAATGTGTCATATATCGACAGGCGCAACACAGAGATGTTTACCTGAGCTTATCGCACATACACGGCGAGTACAGTGTATGTATACTCTGTTCAGATATAATCATGTCTTCTGGACAGCAATGTGTCATATATCGGCAGGCGCAACACAGAGATGTTTACCTGAGCTTATCGCACGTACACGGCGAGTACAGTGTATGTATACTCTGTTCAGATATAATCATGTCTTCTGGACAGTAATGTGTCATATATCGGCAGGCGCAACACAGAGATGTTTACCTGAGCTTATCGCACATACACGGCGAGTACAGTGTATGTATACTCTGTTCAGATATAGTCATGTCTTCTGGACAGCAATGTGTCATATATCGGCAGGCGCGAGAATACATATCATATAGACACACGCAGCTTCCAGTAGCTCTATTTGTGTTTCGTAACTTACTGTACATCAACTTACTAATATTTCACTCTTCTAATCGATCAGATAAGACCTGATAAGAGACGATCACAGCGCTGGTCACCTGAAGGTCAATATGCCTCAACGCTCTGTTGAGTAATACAAACCAGGCTATATCATTATCAGTTTCATATCACTGTAGTCTTCTAAAGTCTCTATACCCGACATTTCACCATCACTACCATCACCATCACAAACAATTAACAAGCACTTGTATAAGATGCTTCTCTTCACTTCTAAATTTAAACTTCTATAAAACAAATACGTGCTAGTTTCACTATTTGCAATAAGTAACTGAGTATCCTCACTGACCGGTCAGTTTAACTAATACTTGTTTCCGGCGCTTAATGAGCGTGAGAGACGTGACAGTATTTTCAACCCTTGTTGGTATAGGCTCGTCCACTGGTTCTAAAGAATTTTTCATATGCCAAATTGTTTGGCAATAATTATCCTTGCCCTCAGTGACTCTTAGCCATTGTTGTTTATGCCTTTTGTATTGATATATTGCTTGAATGTACACCATTTGAAGCCTTACTTAAGAATTTGTGCGCCAGAGAAGATCTATCATGTAAGCCTGTGGACAGCAGTGCATCCAGATCATTCCAAATTAGAAGCATATTTCGTTTGGTTTTGCTGATGCTGGTGGGAAGTATGCATCTAAATTTGAAACAGTTGTAAATTGGCATGCGACAGTATTAAAGCAACTGCTTGCTTATTTGAAAGCGAAACTTTGTTGCTTTTTCTCACACAAGGGAAAGTCAGCTGGAACCATTGCTCAGTGACAGAATCCACCTTGAAGAATTCTTTACCTACACCATAATTACTCAGAATGTTACGGAATTTGCGATTTATATTAAAGTCCTGCATATAAGAACTGGGGCAAATTCCCCTGACACTTAGCTTTTAGTCCACCATCATCCTTGGCTAATATTTAGGTAATGAAAATCAATACTGCATGGTATTATTCTTAAAGAAGCCTGGAAGAGGAAGCTGGAAATTAATTTAACTTTTAACATATCAGGTGCCTGGATCAAATAATTAATGCTGGAGAGAAATAGCGAGGTAATGTTTATGTATAAGAAAACATAAATAATGCGGCCACCTCCTATATATAAATCAGTGTCAACTTTAATGTAATCTCAGAGATCGATTGTAGCTCAGCGTTTGGCGCCACGTCATAGCAAAACGAAAATTAGTGTGTCAACAGAAAGCAGTCAAGCTGCAGCCAAGACGCATTACCTGGTCCAGCTGGACCGGTAACGGCGGCTAAATCTTGGAACTCTTCCAACGGGGAAGAACGTGATTGCATTCGATCGTACTGCAGAATTCCAGGGTTCGCATCGGAGCAGCAGTTGGTAGGTCACGGCTTCCTGGATCAATCTCGCAGTTTAACGGTTTGTTCTCTATAAAAAGGGATTTCTAAAACCGAAGAGTGTTTTTGCATGTCCTTTAACAGCCTCTTGTCCACTAGTCTTCTCCTGCTATCGAAGCAATAATAATCCATTGCGATGTTTATTTACGAAGCTGTCTCACAGGAGGATATCTGTGTGCTCCGAGCTGAATGAGCTTTGCTTGTGCATTTGGCATTAATATTTCCTTTTATTTTCATAGACGTTAATGCTTTTCATTTCTTTATTTTCACAATAAAGTTGTCCGTGTTTATTTTTATTTTAGATAATAACGTTTAGGTACAAGCGACTTATTTTTATGCTTCTAAGATGTCATCTTAAACAAAAATGGAAGGGTATCCGAACTCTTACAATCACATAACCTTTTCTGCGCTCTCTTCATAAAATGTATTTTATTCTATCTACGGATTATGTAGGCGTATTAAGAGACTGGTTGGAATATACCCGCCATCTCGCCAGGGAACACTTGCAGAAGACAAGTGACAACGACTTCGTGTGTTACAAAGTCTACCGAACCGAGCGGTTAGCCGTTAGCAGTTGACTCTCACCAAGGTAGCGTGGGTTCGATCCCAGGCGACCGCAAAGTGAGATTTTTTTGGGGCAGAACATGGCGCTGGCCGGATTTTCCCCGGGTTCTCCCGCCATCTCATTTCACCGGTGCTCCATCTTGATCTCATGTATCACCAATGTTCGACGCCAACCCTAAAGGGAGACTCTTGGTGGTTCTTGCATAAAGCGACTTGGGACGAAGACAGAGCTGTGTGACCCAGGCGCTGACCAGAGATGACAAGACGTGCTGTTCTCCAGGTGAGTTTGTGAGGAGTGACTGCTTTTGTTGTTGTTGTTGTTGTTGTAAATTATGTTCTCCAACACCGTCATATCGGACGATGAATGGAATGGGTGAAATGATGCTCATATGAACCCAGGGTCCATAGAGCTTAGAATTACTCGACATTCTTCTTTCAGGAACAGGGAAACCCCGGAAAAACCCTTATCCAGATAACTCACCCTGAGCGAGAGTCGAACTCGGGAACTCTTGAACGTTACACATACCACTACGCTGCCGAGGCGGGCTGTGACTGCTGTTAGTGCAATAGAATATAGAGGTGTTGTGTTTGACTCCTGTGCGTACTTCATTAAGTCCCGAAGAAAATGAAGTGAGAGTAACATTATTAAAAAACCTTTTGCAGAATTGGTTTCACTTCTTGGTCAGTAGAATGAATGGATAATTAAGCTGTTTAACAAAGGAGACACCGATAGTCAAAGGTTTAGAGGTGCTGGTTGCTTAAATGTCATACACTTTTCACGACATTGCGAGGAAGAATTCAATTAAAAAGCGCTTTAAAATGGTAAAAGTATAAAAATGTTCAAAGTGTTAACAACGGATATTGGAAATGAATGATGTCACAAAAGCATTGTTTGAAAGAACTTATCTGTTTCAAATAAACCTTCATAGGTTATAGAATGAGATTTGTCTATTTCTTTGATTTCAACGGAAAACAAATTTATACAATAAGACCTGAATCAATGTTCATACAATTATACAATGCTTCTTCGAGGTGAAGAGAACTAATCAGGGTACCGACAGAAAATGGAAGATATACACATTAAAGCCACATAAATAGCTCTCCGTTCTTATTACTTAACTCACAATTTCCCAGTACTAAGTACATTTTCCTGGCGAGCCCCGTAGCTCAGTCGGTAGAGCACCTGCCTGCCGTGCTAGGGATTCCGGGTTCGATTGCCGGCGGCGATAATTCCTTATCTTCTCCAGAGTCTGGAAGTATGAATGAGAGTGTGAATGTGTTCGTGATCTAATGATTAAAACCCAACGAATACGAGTTAACACAACTTCGATATGTTCCAAAGTAGAACGGTCGCCGATATGACCATTGCAGTTAAAGGCCATCGGGGTATAAATGTGTACGTGATCTAATGATTAAAACCCAACGAATACGAGTTAATACCTTCGATATGTTCCAAAGGAGAACGTCCGCCGATATGACCATTGCAGTTAAAGGCCATCGGGGTATAAATGTGTACGTGATCTAATGATTAAAACCCAACGAATACGAGTTAATACCTTCGATATGTTCCAAAGGAGAACGTCCGCCGATATGACCATTGCAGTTAAAGGCCATTGGGGTATAAATATGTCCGTGATCTAATGATTAAAACCCAACGAATACGAGTTAATACCTTCGATATGTTCCAAAGGAGAACGTCCGCCGATATGACCATTGCAGTTAAAGGCCATCGGGGTATAAATGTGTACGTGATCTAATGATTAAAACCCAACGAATACGAGTTAATACCTTCGATATGTTCCAAAGGAGAACGTCCGCCGATATGACCATTGGAGTTAAAGGTCATTGGGGTATAAATGTGTCCGTGATCTAATGATTAAAACCCAACGAATACGAGTTAATACCTTCGATATGTTCCAAAGGAGAACGTCCGCCGATATGACCATTGCAGTTAAAGGCCATTGGGGTATAAATGTGTACGTGATCTAATGATTACAACCCAACGAATACGAGTTAACACAACTTCGATATGTTACAAAGGAGAACGGTCGCCGATATGACCATTGCAGTTAAAGGCCATTGGGGTATAAATGTGTCCGTGATCTAATGATTAAAACCCAACGAATACGAGTTAACACCTTCGATATGTTCCAAAGGAGAACGGTCGCCGATATGACCATTGCAGTTAAAGGCCATTGGGGTATAAATGTGTACGTGATCTAATGATTAAAACCCAACGAATACGAGTTAACACCTTCGATATGTTCCAAAGGAGAACGGTCGCCGATATGACCATTGCAGTTAAAGGCGGGGTATAAATGGAACAAAAACAAATCTCAAGATAACTCTCTCGTGTACTATAACAAGCGTGAGTAAGTTAAAAGTTCTACCAAGCAATAGGTTTATGATTAAATTTTTAATTTTTATTTCCTTATTCTGTTACTTATTTGTTTCATTTTTCGTGCTGATTTGCTTGCTTATTTAATCATTTGCTTGTGCTTACAAATCCGTTCTCTAGTTATGAATCATTGCTAAAGAATATTTATTTATCCAATTTCAAGGGAGTATACAATTATTTTAAACTAAAAAGTATATACTTCGACAGTTGTAAAATATAAATACGTTTAAACATAAGATACGGAAAGGTCTCGGAAAGGTTACTTGAACCTTAAGAACTCGAGTGTTGTTTCCTTGGAACAGCCAAGGTAAAATGTACCAAAGCACTTGTGACACATGAAGAATTTTCAACTGACATATAACACTTCGTTAAATGATGATCCCTTAACTTTTCACGTAACTTTTAAAATGTTGCATTGAGTCTTTGAATTTCACTACCAAAATATAACGTCAGCTGTAGATTTTCCTATTTATTTTGTATTAAGGAGAAGAATAATGACGCAGATGGTTTCATAATAGTGACCGGACTTAAAATAACCTACCACTCTGATAACTTCTGCGATTTTAATGAAAACTATCACCTATAATTGTATATATTAAGTATTTAAGTATTAAATCTCTTAAATAATGCATCATTAATATAACGTTTACATTATTTTTTAAATATTTGAAGGGATATGGTGAGTAAATGAAGGGGACCCAGAACCTGCAGTAGGATCTCTTGTACATACATTCCCGGAAGGAACGGATGAGATGCAGGAACGTACAATGTAAGTGGCAAAGTTGCCTAACATTTGCTCTTGAGCACCCGGCTGGGAAGCGCTTGTGATAGCATGCCCAAGCTACCGGAGTATGCCTTAAAAGCTCATCGGGAACCGGGCAAGCATTTGCGCAATTTGCCCACTACTGACTGACGAACAACCCGGGAGGGAAATGAAACGAGACACAGGGGAGCTCTAGCATTCACCAGGGGTCGAACTGTGCCGAGCCTCACGCGTAAGGAGGTTTCTTCTCTCCCGCATCGAAATTCCATCTCTCTTTGCTTTGTGCTGGAGAGGTGTAGCTACTGTCGAAGTATCGATTACAGTGTAGAGGCACGCGCTGGACTTCCAACATCCTGTATAATTTACGCGCTAAGTGTCGAGCATCACGTGACTATTAAATTGATAAAGGGAGGACAACGAACTTTAGAGACCATTCTAACTTCATTTATGTACATAATTGGATATGAACTTGAGGTTTTTACTAAGTGTTAACATACCCAAGCTTTATCTACAGGTTTAAAGCTTTTATTCCTTGAAATGAGTTTTATGTGATCTTCGGATATGCGGAGCTTTTCCTTAGAGATATTTCTCATTTTCCATTTATATATTCTTTTGTTGTGCTATCATAAAGCTCCATGTTTTACATTGATACACGTTAAATGATTTTCAGCTGAGAGTTCAGCATAAATTTTCTCGTAACAATGGACATGATTAGTTCTCTGGAGCTAAAACTCATTGTAATGACAAAATATGTTAAGCATTCCACAGAGTACGCATCCTAACAGCGATTATTTATATTATTTTTAGAAAATGACATCGAATATATTGATCGAATTGGTAATATTATATATAACCTCATTTGTGAACAGACCCACAGGAGGTGCTGACCTCCCAAATGCAAGGCAGTGGACAGACAAGTTGTGCGTTCTATTGCTCAAGTTCCAAGGAAATTGGCTTCCAGTGTAGATGTTTGTATCATTAGATGTTCCTAATTCTCTCACAAACTTGACTTGAAATTCTATTTAGTCTGGTAATTATGTTAATCCGTTTATACCCAATACACTAATTACTGTCATACTAATATCCAGTTCCGTCCAACCGCCTCCATTCTTTTTTCCTTTACTGCTTTTCTCTTTAAGGCATGCACGATATCGGCGGCTGCAATGTTCTTGCAAGATGTTGTATGTCACAGGGTTTGAAGATCGTTTGACTCTCACCAAGGTGGCACGGGTTCGGACCCACGTGACTACAAAGTGAGATTTGCAGTGAAAAACACGGCGCTGGGGCGGGTTTCTTCAGGACTTCCGTTTTCCCCCTCCATTATTCCACCAATTGCTCCATTATCACCTTTCCGTTCATCTACTTCCCACACTCTCATTCCTGAGACAGGGTTGATCACCTATACCTGGATTGCTCTATCTCTCTCTGATCCATAGTTGTGGCTCTCTCACCAGAAGCCTAAAGTGGCATAAGGGATAGAGTGCCATAAATGAACAGGACTGTGTCCTATACCAAGAAGAAGAAGAAGAACGAGAATAAAAAAGAGTTTGAACACATATAAGTACCTTCTAGAATGTCTTAGTCAAATGAAGTACTCCAGCAGAAGTTTTATTAATTAATTATCGTCCTCCAATATGATTCATTTCGGACGATAAATGAAATGATGTTCAACGGAGGCCAGGATCCATAGAGCTTAGGGTTACTTGAAAATTATCCCTCAGGACAAGAAAAACCCCTGGGAAAAGCCTTATCCAGATAACTCACCTTGACCGAGAAACGAACTCGAGACCTCTTGAACGTTAGACAGACACGCTACCCCGAATGTACAGAGGCGGATTTGTGTAGAATTGAATAGGGACCTACCGGATATGAAATTGTTCATGTAACTTACTGGCACACAACACAAGCTGCCAGTTGAAATTGTTCCTACTTAGGCAAAACTAAGTCCTTTGATATGTTAAATAATTTAGTATTATCTTGTTTTAATTTTTTAGGTCACTGAGACATACTGCAGCTAACAGCTAAGTTCAGCTAAGTATCAGTTAATGCGAACTGACAAATTGTACAAGAGAACGAGAAATCAAAGGTACCTGTGTCAAACGATAGTATTCCTTGCCTCTAGTGCTAGATATGTCCCATTATGGTGCAAAATTTGTAATGTACACTGACGAATATACTGACAGAGTGACATATGTCACATTAAGAGTTGTACAAGCTTTCCAGACGGTGGTTCGCTAGCTGAACAGAGTAACCATTCGTACTGTCGCCGATCGCATTGTTGCGACGGGCGCGCCGGTGTGCACGGAAAGATAGTGCAGCGCGGAGATGGAAGCTTGCCGAAACAGATGAAGAAAGAGACAGATATCTGACTGGAAGGTTCGCTTTCTTGTTTGTTCCAGAACATTCGATTGATTTCTAGAACAATGAGTAGACTCAATCTTCCCCACAACCTGAAGATACATAAAATTGCAACCTCGAAAAGAAACTCCAACTTCAAAACCCACAACACATCCTACAAAATCCCAAATGAAAAACCTTACCTGCGGTGAAACCCTTAACGGGTGGGCATGCAGCACAAACCAGCCAGCACCTCGGTCGGTCGGTTGGTCAGGACAGTCGTAATCGGAGCTGATAATTGTTTGCCTGCAGCTGTGATTTGAAAGTGAACTCTTTTGTTTATTTACGTGTAGAGAAGTGACGAGAGATTCTGTAGGGTTATGTTACGTCAGTTTGCTGCAAAGGGGTGTACAAACAGTGTGTTTCTACGGAAATAGAGAGCATTTTGAATTTCTGCAACTTGGACTTTTAATACTACGAACCCACAAAGTCACAATATCGACAGGAGAACATCTTCCAAGGCCATCACAGTTGGAAACGTGTGCAGTAATGGTGACCTGACACAATCACTGGTCAGACCAAACATATTCGTCACATATGATCTACAGTTCTTTGTTTCCTTCTTGTTTCTTTTCTCTTTCTGTTTTCTTTCTTTCTTCCTTTCTTTCTTTCTTTCTTTCTTCCTCTCTGTAGTTACCTCTCTCTTTCTTTTTCACTTTCTTTCTTTACGTCGTTCTTCCTTTCTTTCCTTCCTTCTTTCTTTGTTTCTTTTCAGTTCTCTATTTGTATAGTGTTCAATAACCCAGCTACCAATTACATCTCGTTTAGTGTTCTAGCAGAAAGTTCTATATTACTTCGTTCATCATTCCACGATTGGTTCGGACTTCCGGAAAGGCAAGAGCATTGGTTTCAGTACAAAAATAGTCCACAATAACATTTTCAGTCGCCGCAATGGAAATCTTTACATTTTAAATGCAAGGAAAATCTTTACATAGACAGTGCGCTCAGTTTGTACTTCTCTCAGCACTAAACAAAGAGTTGGGAGGATCTGCAAATCACGTGATTCTCGATTGCACAGCAGCAACTTCCTTTCATTAGCAGATCAGGTCTGTTTTCCTCTGCTATTTACTTAGAGGAAGTTATTTACTGTGTGTTGCTGTCATCCGATTTTTGATCTCGATGCTGTTTTTGAAAGTATTTCTGTATCCAATCCACAAAATGGGACGCAAGAAGCTCACTTTTGGGGAGAAGACTTGTGCTTTAACTCTGTTAGAGGTAGGTACCTTTGTAATTCGTATAGCTGCTGATCTAAAGGTTTCAAGACAAGCCATTTATGACCTAAAGGCACAGCAGCACCTTTGCCACCTGGCACCACATCAACTAAAGACAGGCTCAGGTGGTAAAAGATAGACATCTCCAAGGACCGATGACCTTCTAAAATGTGAAGTGATAGCTAATTCATGGATTATAGAAACAGGGTTAAAAAGAATCATCCAGAACTACTCAAAAGTGCTGTAATCTGGACCATTCAGCATCGGCTTCAAAATGACTTAGGTGTACCAATTCGGTGTGCTGCTAAGAAGCTTCTTCTGACTTAAGCCATGATGAAGAAAAGAGTACATTTCTGCAAAACATATCAGCACTGGACATCAGAGGACTAGCGAAAAGTAATGTTTTCTGATGAATGCACTTTCAAATTTTTCAGTGGAAATTCCAAAAAGCTAAGAGGGTTAAAAGTGTGTCACGGTATGACCCAAGGTTTACGCTGGAAACTGTTAGACATCTAGAAAGTTACAGGTATGGGGTGCCTTTAGTGGTAATTGTGATAGAGATGGCTTGTACTTTCACCCCAAGAATGTAAGAATAAAGTGAAGTAACTATTTAGAAGCATTTGGCCACATTTTGGGCATTCATCATTGTCAGTACTTTATGCATGATGGTTGCTCTGCTCAAAGAACAAAGATGGCTCAGAAATTGCCGAGAGACAACAATATACCTATACTTGACTGGCCTGGTAGCTCTCCTGGCCTATATCCAATAGAAAATGCTTGGGATCAAATGAAAAATAAAGTAGAAGAGCTGATACTACCAAATATTAAGGACTTGCAGGAGGTGTTGAAGTTATGGGTGGAAATGGACAAAAAATATTTTGAAACTCTAGCAGACTCGATGCCCAGGAGATTTTCGCAAGTGATACAACTTAAGGGAAATATTACCAAGCAGTAATTGTACGAAGAAGTTAAGAATAAAACTATGTAAAGTGAGTGTTTGTTATTTTTATTACCATGTAAATACCTCCATTGCGGCCACTGTAAAGCATTCTGATTCCTTTAACCTATAAAATGCACGCATGTGGACAAAACCGATATCGCTAGTTTATATGTTGATTTATGTATGTGATTGGCACGGAAGTGAACCCCTTTCCGTTCTATTTTGGTTTACGAATTCATAGCGGTAGACTAGTCACGCAAAAGACCACCCCTTATGATTACAGCCTTACAGGTATTATTTTTACGACATATCACAGCGGCGCGCAAACTCCATGAAGAATTTACCAGTAGGGGGTCAAACTAAAGAATGTTAGAGTTAGGGCGTTACTGCTTTATCACTTTCGAGGTCTGGAACTTTTCTCTCGATTTAATAGATACTTTAAGAAAAGAGGGAGACTGGGCTAAACTCCCAGGTGGAATAAATAATCTGGTACTCGTTATCTCTGTGTAGGCCGATTCAACAGCCAACTCCTCGCCTAATTTCTCTGTGCTGCTTGAGGGAGCCTCATGAATAATTTTACCCCCGGCGGGCAATAACTCACGTGCCAGGGTTCCCCTCCCTTGTGCAGCACAATACCAGCGCACGGGTTACCTTAATGAATTATCCATACCTTCCTCGTAGCCTTGCTATTCTATCGCATGTAATGGTGCGTAGACTCGGAAAATGCCTTTATAATACCAAGCCGCACAAATCAGGCGCAGTTTACATATATCATCACGTAACGTCTGAGAAACGAGACGATTATCACCAAAATCTTCATTGCAATATGAACAAATTGAAAATTAACATTTTGTTATGTATCAGAGAAAAATTTGGAATCCAAAACAGGAACACATCTATTGTCAAAATATTCAAGAACTAAATGAACGGAATGTAAGGGTGTTTTCTATTCAAATAGGCTTTGATATCGAAATTGTGGTTGAATCCAATAAAGTATATCTAAAAGGCAGAAAGTAAATGATAATAGTATGATATTATAAATTGATAAAGAATTGCTTCAGGAATCCAGAGCTCGAATCGTTATAAATATTAAACATTATAAGATTTTTTTTTGTGTCGAAATCTAAGTGAATAAGGTTTGTTTATCTAGACATGAGACTCAGTGTGTAAGGCAATTAACGTCCCGATTTCATCCCGGAAAACTCTTGGAAAACTGCTGGGTTCACGATACATGGGTACTAGTTAATTGGGAAAGGGAAACGAACTCATAGCTTTCATGGGAAATATGTGTAGATAGGCACGTAGACCTATATCGTCCGCGTAAGTAAGAAACGTTGGTGGAGGACCTTTGATAACGGAATAAGTTCAGGTTTTAGTGATACAAGGCATCACAAGGTAATGTGTTCCGTAGTGACTGGACAGCATACAACTTGATCGAAGGGGCAAAGGGATTTTGTCGCGACTGGCGGCAACGCGCACAAAGGGACAGTGCGGTGCGGAGAGATAAGAGACTGATAGTGCAGAACGGAGATAAAGAGCATGCCGAAACAGATAAATATAGCGCGGAGATAAAAGGTCTGCCGAAACAAATAAAGTTAGATAAATGGAAAGCTCTAGTGATATCTTGATTGATAGAGAACACTGTACAACAGTCTGCAATCATGAATGGTCGTCTATAACAAGAAGTCATGGCTAGTTTATCGGAGTTGTAACGAGAGTTGTTGCTGTAAACAGAGTCGTAATGAGAGAATGGTAACTGAACTGGAAGTTAAGTGAACTCTTTTGTTTGTGGTCAACGGACTTGAGTATTGTATTTGTGTATGTTACGTAATTCTGCTACTGTAAGGGTTGACCAACGTGTATTTCTATGAAAATAAAGAACAATTTGAATTTCTGCAAATTGCACTTTTAATCCTAAGAACCCACAAAGTCACAATAACATCGCTGGAAATTATATTCAACTTAACTCTTCGGTAATTACAATTATATTAATTAGCGTCAACTGAAAAATCCAATGCCACTGCCGGTATTTGAACCACGGATCTCCTGGTTTCCGTCTAATTGCTCTAAACCCTTGAACTACCATGGCCAACATGCCGACGCGACATTAAACTCTCCAATTGACTCATTATATTTTCCCAGTAGACCACTTAGAGTTCTCGTATTCGAGATACACATTTTATGGCGACTTTCTATAGTAATACTTAAATACCAGGATTTTTATAATTGAACTCTTAATGTTAAATTTATATTGAGGAATTGATCCTTTCAGAATTAATCCTTTTAAATGCATTACTCCTGGTTTGCGTTCAGTAAGTCGCCACAAATGTGTATCTCGAATATGAGAACTCTAAGTGGTTTACCGGGAAAATATAATGAATTAACTGGGGTTAGAGCTTCTGGACGGAATGTTCAAAGTTCAAAGTAAAAAGCTCGGCAACTCTTCAGTAGCATATGTTTGAAATTATTGTTGAATATTTGATATTAAGTATCCGTGGCATTCAAATGTGCACTCACGCATAACCTGAGAAAAGAACTTCACTTTAATTTTCAAATTTAATTTTTATATTTATATATTTATGTTCTGTAAATTTTGACCTTATAATGTTAAATCCTGGAGAAGTTTTCTGTATTATTTTAACAAAATTTTACATTAGCCCTAGTCTTATATGTAAGAGAATAACTACACATTTTGGGTTCCAGTAATTCAAACATATGACACATTTCTGCGACCAGGATTGGGGGACTTACGTTTAGATCATTTGTTTCGTAATGTATTGAGACTTTCCAACGTTACTGTTCCATTCAACAAGAAAGAGTAGCATTACTGTAACCAACAATAAAGCTCAATGTTTTCTCTGCTTGATATTAGTGGTCCATACTAAAGTTGTTGCTGTTGTACATACATTCAGCCTTTATGAGTCTGGTGTTGATGTTCGTTCCCTTTAGAGAAACACTATTTGAAATCTCTATCCTGACTGTGACAAAAGAAGCCTTTAGGTCTGCAACTTTGAAATTCGGCTTGGCGTTTAGATAAATTTAAACCCCGAATAAAATCATTGAGATATTCTTCACTTAAAAGCGAGATTCTGAAGAACAATATGCTTCAAATGTAACGTAATACCTCTCATTTCTTTAGTCCTCAGTTGGGCTCGTCGTCTAAAGTTACATATATCGATATCTCTACTCTTTACTATGTGGCAAAGCCATATTTGGTGTGTAGTGGATCAACACTTAAAGGGAGCACAGCTTTTTCGTGTAACGTAATTTTTTCACATAATACCAAAAGCTTGAATCTCACACAACAATCACTGATCGGCTTTTGTTTCATATTCTTCTGTTGATGGCAGAAATACAACATTTCAAAGCCTGACAATTGCAGAAAGATTTCGCATTTACTACTGTCAAGAAATATTCTATGCCACAACATTAACATTTCATCAGTTATATTTAGAGCTTTGAATTTCGATGCTAGAGTAAAAGGAAATAAATTGTTACCTATTGTTGGATTGTTGTCATGAATAACACAGAAGGTAAGTTATGGACGCTCGTGTGCGCGTGCCACTGCTCGTGTCTGCATATGATTTGAAGGTATTGGCCCGTACGATTGGAATCAATGGCTGCGGTCTCAAGATAAAGCAATTCAGAAGACAAATTGAGTTCACGAAGTGAAATACGATAAAGGAAAAGACAACGGCACGCAAGGTTGAAGTCCAGGTGGGGAGACAAGGCAACCTTACTCATGCTTGTCATCCATTTCATTGTATTCCTTGGAAAGCAGTGAAACCAATGTTCATGACAATTTGTAATACCGTGGCGGTGTATTTATATTATGATGTCAAGAAGTGCTCAAATAAAAGTAGTAATTAATAACACAAGCCAAGGGGGGTCATTGTTATGGGGTTACTTTCAATGTCTTACCCTCTATGTTACCCAAATGCTGTAGTAAGTCCATGACTTCTCCCCCAAACTAAATATAAAGAAGTAGCCTGTATTATCACTAACTCCTCTTAGGGTCTGCATTACTTCAGCTTATTTGCTACGCCAGCGATTATTATATCTCACATCTGTTGTGTTATTTTATGTACACACTAAACGTATGTGTTTGAGCATTGCTTAAGATGCCTCGTTCATATATTTTTGTTGAATTTTCTGCTAGTTTCCTTCGATTTCAGCAATGTTCACGCTTGAAAAGAGTTCCTCAAACTTCTGTGGTCCATGCGGCGATAGAGATGTAGAATGCTGGTTTCGGAGCTCACAACTATCGAATTTCTTTCGTGTTATCGAGGAAATAAACCATACTTACAAGGAAAGTACTTGGGCTCGATCAAACACATACACACCAAACCGTGTGAGAGATAATTTAAAGGTCTCTTATTGCACTAGTAACACTCGCTCATCTGCAAAACTCTGCAGTCGTCCGCTAGAGGCCTCTGCGTGCCATGCCTCATTCCACATTGACCTGCCGGTACGCCAGTTGAAACCAGAAGGGATGGTGCAGTGTGCCTCTAAGTTGCGTTTTGTAAAGTTATGTATGTAGTGAAGCGTCAGATGGGTCGGTGATTGGTAATCTATCCTGCTAATGTATTGCAATTGGTTGAGATGAAGTTACGAAGAACACTTCTTCGTGGAGATGGTACTGTTGGAGAAGATGAATCATCCACATGTTTTCTGGTATTATCCTGTTGCTCAAACCGTTACCATGGATTTATCTTTGTTAGTAGAAACCTCTCAGATAACGCACTGATTATTCCTGTACTGTATGCCCACGACAAGAAGCCTGGAGGGGTATGAAGGGCAGAGGAGCTTGAACAGTTGATCTGCTCCGGTAGCGGATCTGTTTACTGTATGCCCACGAAAAGAAGGCTAGAGGGTTATGAAGGGCAGAGGATCTTGAACTGTTTATCTGCTCCGGTAACGGATCTGTTTACTGTATGCCCACGACAAGAAGGCTAGAGGGGTATGAAGGGCAGAGGAGCTTGAACTGTTTATCTGCTCCGGTAACGGATCTGTTTACTGTATGCCCACGACAAGAAGGCTAGAGGGGTATGAAGGGCAGAGGAGCTTGAACTGTTTATCTGCTCCGGTAACGGATCTGTTTACTGTATGCCCACGACAAGAAGGCTAGAGGGGTATGAAGGGCAGAGGAGCTTGAACTGTTTATCTGCTCCGGTAACGGATCTGTTTACTGTATGCCCACGACAAGAAGGCTAGAGGGGTATGAAGGGCAGAGGAGCTTGAACTGTTTATCTGCTCCGGTAACGGATCTGTTTACTGTATGCCCACGACAAGAAGGCTAGAGGGGTATGAAGGGCAGAGGAGCTTGAACTGTTTATCTGCTCCGGTAACGGATCTGTTTACTGTATGCCCACGACAAGAAGGCTAGAGGGGTATGAAGGGCAGAGGAGCTTGAACTGTTTATCTGCTCCGGTAACGGATCTGTTTACTGTATGCCCACGACAAGAAGGCTAGAGGGGTATGAAGGGCAGAGGAGCTTGAACTGTTTATCTGCTCCGGTAACGGATCTGTTTACTGTATGCCCACGACAAGAAGGCTAGAGGGGTATGAAGGGCAGAGGAGCTTGAACTGTTTATCTGCTCCGGTAACGGATCTGTTTACTGTATGCCCACGACAAGAAGGCTAGAGGGGTATGAAGGGCAGAGGAGCTTGAACTGTTTATCTGCTCCGGTAACGGATCTGTTTACTGTATGCCCACGACAAGAAGGCTAGAGGGGTATGAAGGGCAGAGGAGCTTGAACTGTTTATCTGCTCCGGTAGCGGATCTGTTTACTGTAAGCCCACGACAAGAAGGCTAGAGGGGTATGAAGGGCAGAGGAGCTTGAATTGTTCATCTGCTCCGGTAACGGATCTGTTTACTAGGAAATGAGTGTATGAGAGTACATATGAGTCACCTATGCTGCCAGATCTAATGTTTGTTGCAGCGATAGGTGTTATGTATAGGTGAGTTATGTGACAACATTTGTGTATTTTAAATGAACCTTCCATCCTTGTCACACTGGGAAGGCGAGCATACACCCCGAGCAGACAGCAAAAGTGATTACGCTACACAATCCTCTAGCTTGCCTTCTTGTCTTGGGCGATCAGTAAGAGTGAGAGGGGTACTGACGCGCCTCTCGATCATGTAGTAAGCACCAATGAATGCATCACTTCAGCCAGTGGAATACGCAGGAATCCGAATGACAGATAGATGTCATGTCCACGTGGAGTAATCAGTGCGTTATCTTAGAGGTTTCTGTTACCAAAAATATATCCATGGTAACCATTCGAGCAGCACAATAATATCTGTTATAGTGCAAAAATATGAGCATAAGCTAGAGACAGGTGCTGTTGTAACACTAGCACATAATTATGATGCTGGTGATGATAATGACGAATGACTCCTTGCAATGTTAGTGATACGGTAAGTGTGGGAAGAGGTGATGGCAGCAGTGCCAATGAATTCCAACCCTCTTCTGATATGAAGGTTAAATTCGCAAGTATCATCACAGCGTTTGATGATAACACACTAGAGAAATATAAGATGATTATCACGTAAGCGGATCCAACAAATACGACAAGCTTCTGAAAAGATACCCTTTACTGAAGGTTAAAAGCTATATTAAAAATATACTGGACTACGTAGCAAAGAAACGAGAAGGAAACGCTGTTTTGAAAGGAAATCATACACTGCAGTTCAACATAATCAAGGTGAGTGTATTGGCGAAATTTGATCGAGCGCGAGAATGCGCTTCCGCCATTCATTATTGGCATTTCCATCATTGGACGTAACCAGTAGTCTAGTCATTCAGTCACTCATATTGTCACACACTGGCCAGGATGGTAAACGATTGGGATACCACGTGACCAGGTCGCACCTCAGGGGCTAATAATAGGCATACTCAGGAGAGGTTGGGATTTCTATGTAAAGGTTCGGTTACATTACATGTACTGAAACTACAATTTAGACATGAAAGGTTTACTACAATAATAGAAAATACACAATTGGCCACATGGCCCTTACCTTACAGAGAGCGGACTTAGGTCCGTCTTTGAACAAAGGTGGCACACAAGAGAGAGACCAAACCTCTTACAGGCTTCATCAGAGGCAGGAGAGGTCACATGACATGACGTCACACGCACCGTTATAGCCAAAATAATTACTTACAACACACTATTTGTACTAAACAAAACAGTAACTTGTGACATGTCCCTCTCGCTTCCCCCAAGATCAATTCATACATTGATCTTGAGTAACAAAGTGTTTTAATATTAAATTTTTTCACAAAGAAAAATTTTCAGAAAGCTTAATTCTTCCGCACAAATAGTTTTGAAAAATTAGTGAAAAATAAGTAACTTTAAACAAACTCTGAAGTTATCAAGTGCAATTTCCTTGGATTAACAGAACAAAACAAAAGCAGAATTAATATCTTAAAGGACCTGAATATCAGTCACATCTACCCTCTTAAGGCAGGAGATACTTAAGGAAGATACACTTGCTTTTTAATAGATTATAAAGACGGAGTCCCCGGTGCAAGACGTTAGTTCTAAAGTTTAGCCACAAATAATAACAAAATAAAAATAAATCACTGTCACTTCACCCAACCGTACTGAATCAGTTTTGATGAAACACTCCACAGTTTTTGAAGCAATACTCACTAGTTAACTGCTTGTAGATGTTTACTGTTGATTATTAAAGAGGTCCAACTATGTTTGCTGGTCTCCACCATTAGTTTGCTATAGTAAAGGGGACAATTTCGCGCACACGATGTCTGGTGTGAGCACTTACTCAGCTAACACCTTCAGCTGGCGACCTGTGCCAGACAAGAGGGGGTTGTGCGTGCAGTCGATACTGGCTCTGGAGGTATGAAGCACTGGGCTCATCATTGAACTTATATATCCAAACTGCAACAATTTGTAGCACAGTATCATAGACAAGTCCCCATTTACATTTAGAGTTAAAATATCTACACTGCTAATGGCGTCTAGAAAGACATCTACAGAGATATCTAGAGCATGATTGCTGAGTTTTGCAGAAAAACGACACCCACCAGTGCATTGAGAGGTATGTGATGATCCTTTAACCAAACTTTCATACAGATATGTTTGTTCGAGCATAAGTACTTCCCTTGTTAGTCCTGTGATCTTCAGTCTAAGTCGTACCTTCCGGATCTGTGATAGTTACACCTTATATCTCGATGTTAAACTGAAATGATAGCTTTATTTGTTTATTTATTGTGAACAGCGCCTAACGTTTCTTTTACACTTAAAACAGACTGTAAGATCTGAATAGATTCTGCCTTGTTAAGTAGGAATAAATTTACCTAAGAAGGAAGTTACTTGGTTTTGTGTGTCGCCTACGGACATTTGAGTAGGTACCTACATGCCAAAGCGGATGAGATAATGCTATTATTTGAACAAGACGAATGTTTGTTGTGATTTCTTCTCAGCGTAGGTATCAGAGTTCCGCTTGAGTTGTGTTGGAACGTGTTCAAAATGCTTGAGGGACCTCAGTAGACTGCATCCTTTGTGTGATCCAAGTCAATCGCAGTACTTCACTTTGGAAGTACCAACTTGCATGTTCTTGGTCTGAGGGCGAATGACTGAATTCAGTTCAAAGGAAATCCTTCGCTGTAGCCATCAATCTACTTCCTTCCTTCCTTCCTTCCTTCCTTCCTTCCAGTCAGTCCAGTATTAATCTGTACACATCACTCGTTCCTATGCCAGGTGAGAGTTTGTAAAGCCCCTTTCGGGTTTTGGAGCAGAAGGTAGAACGCGTTTGTGAAGCGTGAACATGGTCCCTAAAGGCCAATGGTTCCACATTATAAATTTGTATTATATGCAGTTAATTTGTGTATTAGAACAATGATACTTACTAGTTCAATGAAACGAAATAAACTTCTTTGTGAGCATATGTTCTTTTTACTACTTAACACAAAATCGCTGCAATAATAATAATAATAATAATAATAATAATAATAATAATAATAATAATAATAATAATAATAATAATAATAATAATAATAATAATAATAATAATAATAATAATAATAATAATAATAATAATAATAATAATAATAATAATAATAATAATAATAATAATAATAATAATAATAATAATAATAATAATAATAATAATAATAATAATAATAATAATAATAATAATAATAATAATAATAATAATAATAATAACAATAACCATAACCATAACCATAACCATAACCATAACCATAACCATAACCATAACAATAACAATAACAATAACAATAACAATAATAATAATAATAATAATAATAATAATAATAATAATAATAATAATAATAATAATAATAATAATAATAATAATAATAATAATAATAATAATAATAATAATAATAATAATAATAATAATAATAATAATAATAATAATAATAATAATAATAATAATAATAATAATAATAATAATAATAATAATAATAATAATAATAATAATAATAATAATAATAAAGTTTGTGACAGAATAAGCTTAATTATTGCTTTGATTGTTATTAGGTTTGAATATGAAGACAATGCGAAATTACACCACTTTGACTTTTTGTCTGCGGCTTTTATTTTAATACGTAATTATCCCTAATTTGAGTAACCTGAATAAGAGTATGAGCTTGGTTTTTCTCCATCATGTACCAATCTTTACAATAAAAGAAATAGTACAATAGCGGTTTGTATACTCTGCTCTATCGAAGTTGTTATATTATTAAATAAAAGTTACTAAATCCACAACATTAATACAGAGCATTTTTTTTCATAATAAACTAATATTTCAGATCTGTTCTAAATAATTACATACATTTGAACATTACACCAGTGCTTTTTACATTTTGCCGTGAAATGTACATATTTCCATTTCCTTTATATCCGGGGGAAATCGTTTACCTTGCTCGTCACTGACACAGCCGAGATTTTCTGCAAAAAGGTCCACATGAGAGTACAGGAAATGTACTTTCACACTCATATTGCAAATCATCTTTTGAAATGTTTTAAGCATATCTTTTGCAGTATTTTTGTAATTTTCCAGAAAGGTTTCGATGACCCTTTTAAAACCAGTCCAGCCTGTTTTTCATTGTCTGTCATCATTTCTTCAAATAAGGTATCAGAAATCGACATCCTAATTTGTAGCCCAACAAATATTTAGCACCAGATATTTCATGGGCTTCTTGCAGATTCACTTGAGTAATTGTGATTTTTATTTAAAGCCTTAACAAATTCCTTCATTAAACCTAATTTTATGTGCAAAGGTGATAAGAGAACATATTTTGGATCCACAAGACACTCATGAATAACATTTTTCATTACTGACACGAGACTGTGTCTTTGCTTCCATTTTTTTCTTTTCCAGTGCTTGGATCGGTCTCTACTATCCCATTCACAAATAAAACATGGCATTTTAATATAGTCTGATTGCTGACCTAGTAGCATGGTAATAACTTTTTAATCTCCACATACCTGCCACTCATGTTCTGTATATTTGACTTTTTCTTAAGTAATTTTAAGTTATGATCTTGTTTCTTTGAGGTGAACTGAATGGGCTACTGGAACTAATAGATATTTAAGTCCATCATACAACAGTACACCTTTCAAACTAATATTAGTATTGTTGTCTGTTTCATTTGTATCATTTTTGTAAAACATATTAATTTCAACAAATAAATTATTAGTATGCCTTAGTTCTGTACAATACTTAGGTGCAGAACTACATTAAAACCTTTTAGGTTTAACGGCTAATTGTTAAAAAAAAAGGTACGTGGTAGGAAAAAATCCGAAAAAAAACTGATTGCAGTTTTGTAATTAGCCCATCAAATTTGGTAAAGTAGACATATTTTGGGGGAAACCCCAGAATCATGCATATCAGTGTTATCGGCATACACTAATCAGTCTGTCTGCCACTGCCGAGAAACTGCTCTCATAAAGACAGCCGAAGTTTCCTGTCGTTCTGGTTCAGTCAGTTGCATCCTCTGTGACCCATCCTTGTTTCATTATCTGAGCCCTTCACTCCTAAATACATGGTCACCGCCGTCATATATGAAACCGTGGTAGGGTACGCAGTGCCGCAAAAACTGCAGGTAAACCTGTGATAGCGTTGTCACGTTTCTACCCTGCTATTACAGAAATCGATAAAATATATTCACAGAACGTTTTAATGCATTGGTTTCCTCACCTCCTTTTTCATTGTTGTACAGGCATGTACATTTTAATCAAGGAGCAACCACATCACTTACAGTAATTATTGGTTTCGTTGCATATCATGATAAATGGTACTTACTTTTCCAGATCTTAAACTCCTTGTAAAGTCATCAAGAAGAATACATTTGCGTGACTTAGTACAATTTTCCTATTTATTCTTCTTTCAACCTAAGTTTTTTCCATTGCATTCAATATCAGTTGAAATACTTCATGAACACTTTCTTCTCCCATGAAGCTTCCCAGAACTTACTGTACATATAAGTACAGAACTGAACTGTAGCGAACGTTTATTTGTTGAATTTGGTCATAATTAACTGCAGAACAACTTAGATTGCCTATTAAGGATATATGTTGTTTTTTCATATATTTTGTGGGATAGGCGCTGTAATGAACTCTCACTACTATACCTGTATGTCCATTGCTCTAAAACATTATTGTTACCCCTTTGAAGTAGTGGTACCTCGGTAGGTAGCTAAGGTTTCATGTCAAAGGCGAAGAATCCTGAATTTTGGTGACATCGTTATTTGTAAACCATATCTAACCCTCCAAGGATGCATCCGTTCCTTTCCGAAGGTATGAATCATATGAATTATTATATGTTTCAAATGGAATGATGTTTGTTCTTGAGCGCTACTAGGTGAGTAATTAATCGGAGTCCTGCGGTGTTGTCGTATGGCATTGCCCCTAAGTGATATGTGACGAGCGCCAAACTAATTAAACTCTAATAAATACTATTCGTGCTAAGACAAAAATTCAGGCTCTGTAAAAACTGATCCATGAAGAAGATAACATAACCGTGAAAACCCCATATTTTTTAGCTCATATCGTTTTCCCAATACACATAAAGTACTATTATATTATAACACTGCATTGCGACGTCAGCACTGTGATGAACATCATTATTGGTTGGTATGTAAGCGTGTACGTATATTTGTAATTACTCACAACTGAAACGTAAACGTTTGAAAAGAATTACTTTGAATAAGTCAAGGTGTTTTAAATTCGAGTGAGAGGACACAATACACTTCCTACTGGCCTGGTAGAACGTGTCTGGTCATATTATATCTTTGCTTGTGAATGGTTCGTAAGGTCTATTTAATCTAGAGAGTTCAAAGCAGTAGTATTCAGTCACTCTTCCGTTTAAAAACAATGAAAAAGTGTATCAGCTGGATCATTGAGACGGGATCCACCTTTCCCCTTACTACTGCCAGAACAATTCAATTGAGTTAATGTGGGCTCAAATTATGTTGCAAACAGAAATAATATTTTTAAACTGACTGACGTTGAACGACTTATTCACGAAGAAACTGACAAGGAACACAACAAGACTGGGAAATCTGCATGAGACATCAAATAAACTAGAAGAAGACGACTTTTGGTAAGAAATAGCACGTAACTAGATTTTGGAACCTATCATCATAAATTTGCAATACTCAGACGATGAAGACAATCACGAATTATCTGCAAGCGTAAGTAACATTCACAGCTATATGGGTGCACCGCTGGTATTTTCGTTGGATTAGAAACATAAGTAATTCATAAACTATAATTAATTTTAAACTAAATATTTAAACCATGTTCGTAATATACGAATATCCATGTTGCACTTGTGATTTCAACAAGTGCATTATTATAAGACTTTGGAAAATTCAATTTGCGTTCTCTTACGTCTAGCACCAAGAAAACTCGCAAGTGTGCGAGAGAGAGAGAGAGAGAGAGAGAGAGAGAGAGAGAGAGAGAGAGAGAAGTATAAAAGGAGAGGGGGGTAATGAGGTGGTAACGCTGAAGGCTCTAACGCATCTGACTCGCTACAGGAAAGAACTCTTCCCATTTGAAGCACATAATAGGTCGGTAGGCTGTATGTACGTGCTTTTACTCTCACAAAGAAAGGCGTTAACACGCTGCAGTACCTTAACTTCAATAATTAAACCGATTCAGAAAATCATAATAAAGTCGAATTGAAGAAAAATGTACTGAGAAGAATACTAAAGGGAATCATTAATATTGCATTAAGCCCGGAAACTTGACGCCGGCCGTGAAAGCCTAAGTTGGTACATTAATATTACAATTGTCGTGTGTTTGACTATTAAACTTGCTAATGTACTATCAAGTTATTGAAATACAGAAAATGTTTGCTTAGTTCATATGCAGAGATGGTTTAGTAAATTAACCAGGAAATTTAATACTGACGTAATTTTTCACAGAATGGCTTAAATAGTTTCGATAAAATGAATTCAGAATTGAAAATCTAGCCACTTTAGTTTAAAGGAAGTGCGGTACAAAGACCCTTAGTGATTGTATTTGCATTAAGCTCCAAAAGCGTTTCTTATTGAAATGAAATTCGACTGAGTTGTGTTGTACGAAGATTATTAACTATGATAAAATAACGAGAAGTACTATAGGGTATAACTGAAACAGAGACTCTCCAGTATTCAGGAAAATGGTATTTGTGTCATTTATTTAACTAAGCTTATTAACGATAACTTAAACAAAAACAGCACGATTACATTAATTGATAAAACTGTTTCGCTTTCAGGTTTTCATGAAATATTCATGAATTATTGTGAGTTTTTTCAATACTACCTCTGAAGAGAAAAGCTAGAGGAAACTTGTGTAAGAGGTAGTAGTTGAATAATTTGCAGAACTACTCAATAAAACATTCATCAGCAGTACTAAGTAGAACCACGGACCTACAGACACGCTATTGTATGTCAGGCCTCCAGGAAGAAGGGATAAACGGAGGCGACCTACGGGAGTGTCAGACCATGTGCGTATGAGGATCCATAATCCTTACCTGGACACCAGGGTTCGTCGTGCAACCCCATGTGTTTCAACAGTTTCAGTCCTCACATAGCAGCACTATACTCGCCCATCCACGAAACTTTCGACGGCAGTCGGAGAAGTGAAAGTAAAGCACGCTATGAGTGTTGGCTTAGTGACCAAGAAAAACTGCGAAAAAAGGTTAGTTAGATTTTTAGGTGAACGGAGATCGATCCCAGGACCATCACTGTGAGTCCCAAGGTTTCTACGATTCCCGGCCGTGGGGGTGGGGATTTTTCTCCGACCAAAATAATTCCTCATCTTTCCCAGAGTCTGGTAGTGTGAGTGAGAGTGCGAATATGTGCGTGATCTAATGATTAAAACCCAACGATTACGAGTTAACACCTTCGATATGTTCCAAAGAAGAACGGTCGCCGATATGACCATTGCAGTTAAAGTCCATTGTGGTATAAATGGAACAAAACAGTGGCTTTAGTTGTTTATTTGAGAAAATGTATCTGAATGTTTCAATGAATTACTGAATTAAGGAAACTACGATGGCTGTTTGACTTTTTTTGTGTGATACTTAGAACTTATTTATGCTAAATTTAGAGTCAAGTGACTAGAGAATCCGTTGAAACACGGACATTTAGTTAGCAGTCTTAAGAGCTAAGAATAGGTACCTCACAACACTAATATGCTGACATCAAAGCAGCGAATGGTCTAAGCAAAGCTATGAATGACACGTAGTGAGCGATTGTGACTTGTCAAGCCCACTTCTCTGAAAGTATCCGCAACAGACCCACAGTTTACTCATCATTGTTGTTTGTACTACATTCTGCAGTTGCAATACGTCTTATGGCGCAAAAGCTCTGTGCTCTCGGTCCTAGTTTCACAGGCAATTAATTTGGTCACAGTGCGAACCTCATGATTACCCCGGGGCACAACGACGATCCTTCTGCTCGTGCTCATTAGTCTTGTGTTATAGCTCAATTACTTATAGAACGTGTGCACCATTTTGGAGTTAACTGCAAAGAGGAAACAGTAAAGCAAATGGCGGGCACTGCAGAAGGTCCAGTTAGTCCACTCCAACCTTCCGCAGTACCAATAATGTCACTCATTTGGGCAAGTTTCTTGCGCTTCTATCCTATAAAATATATTCATATATCGCCTGGGGTATGAAAGATAAAACATGGTTATCAAAACACATTTCTGGGCAATAAATATCATGGAAAACTTTGATATTATTAATGCTTTTAGTATATTTTCCTACATGCTGTATTACACTGGTCGTATGTAGGCAACATGTATAGAGTTAGGGGGATATACAATTTAATGCTTCTGTCATAGCTAAGCCAGTGCCGCCAATATTCTCATCTGATACATGATCCTTGTAAACCTCAAAGCTGATCTCAATTACTCTCAGCTGTCAGACCATGCTGGCAAATTTCTAATGTCTAAACTTCTAAATTAACCACACTATTACATTAAAATGTTCTGCATTCTGTGCTGTACTTTAATACGACTGTAGACACTGAAGCTTATATGGGTATCTTCAATACATTTGTGTAGCAGCCGGATGATATTGAATTGACAGAAGGTTATTTCCAGCAAGATGGGGCAACGTGTTATACATCTAATAACACCATAGAACTTGCAACCTGTTTATTTGATAATCGAATAATCTCAAGAGGTTTGTGGTCCCCTTGATCCCCCGACCTAACCTCGCCGAATTTTTTTCTTGTGGGGGCATCTAAAAAATAGAGTGTACAAAAATAGGCCACGGACAATTGATGTTCTCGAGGGATTCATTCGAACCGAAATAAGTAACATTGGCCAGGATACTCTCCGTTAAACTTGAGAGAATATGCTGAGACGAGTACAAACATGTATAGATGCTGGTGGAGGACACTTCCAACATTTTCTCTGTGATGTAAATAGTGTAATGTAATCTCTATATTCTCCCAAAGCTGGACGAGTGTACTATTATCGGTCCATAGCCTATTGAAATGGTTCAAGATTATATGGATCGCACTATACAAGTTAAGGCTCCTTTTTCTTAAATTTTGAGCTTTTAAGGAAGACATAATTAAGGACTTTTTTTGACGTGATGGGTTTTATTGAGAACCTTGGATTCGATGAAATTCCTAAAGTAATTTAATATCTAGAAGAAGCTATTAAATTATGATTATGATAGTAATAATAAAATAATGAAAGTAATAGTAAAACAATAATTAACTTTTATGAAAATGTCAGTCTTGATATCTCAACATTAATTAATGAAAGAACCCAGCTCGTTGCTGATTTTATTGCATTAAATACAGAGATGTTCCTCTCTCGCTCTCTGTCACACAGCTCCCTTCCGTTCCCTTCGCGATTCCTACCTCCGTTTCTCTTCTTCCATCCCCACTTACCCCATTTACTTTTTTCTGTGCTTTATTACAAATTAAATCATTAGATAGTGGTTTAACAGTGTTCAAAACGCCGACAGTTTTTTTGCTTGGAATATAATGCAAATATGATTTTGCTTGAGGCAGTTGACTAAGTTCGGGAGTAAGTTCTTGTATCAAGGTTTTGTAAACAACAACAATATTGTGGGAACAAGCTTTAGTTGCGTAACCTTAACAACAAAACTAAAAATAAGTACATAGAACCATTTATTTTCCGATTAGAGGCTCCTTTGGCCATAGTAATTAGACCACCATATGGCCTGTTCTCATAAATTGTGACCTAAGGTTGGACCATTCCTGCACGTACCTACAACGCGCCCGGAAACACACACTGACATCTTTCGTTCAGTTTAAAATTGGTTGTTTACTTTAGGAGTACAATGAAAGAATCAGAATCAGTAATTCATCCAAATTAGCTTCGTTTACTGTTTAATTATAATGCATTTACCGAGCGGTATGGCTCAGGCGGTTTCGTCTGTGGCCCGAATTCGGAAGGTCAGGGTTCGATTCCCGTGACTGACCTATCTGAACCATGGGTTTTTCGGAGGTTTCCCCGGTCGCTAGGCGAATGCTGGGTAGGTTAATTACATCCCCCGAATTTCCTATCCCTCAATTTCATCTCCATTATTATTTCATATCATCTCTCATCTGGTGATCTGTTTCAGGGTAGAAGTATCGGCGAGAGTCTCGGCGGTGCATGGCAGAATGATATTGCTCTGAGGTAAACTACTTCCTCAGGTAGGTCGGTTGTCGGTCTCCGCTCCTCTGCTGGGACCATTTCGGGACCGCCAGGCAGGGACCTTTGGGCCTCGGCTGCTGGGCTCGTTGCCGTCCCGCAGTAAGGGAGCATGTTCGCTGTCCTGACGTGTCGGAGGAAGTCTCTACCAAGTAAACTCCATGGACCCTGCTCTCTGTACTGTCCTGGCTCCTTTGGTCGGCCACCGTCTGTCTCCTTCGCCTCATCCTTCCTCCCGGGGGTGCCGCCACTTGGGGACATAGGAACAATGGGCCCAACATGGTGGTCTACGTACCGAATCCCCTCCGTAATAAAATCCTAAACCTAAATCTGTAATACATTGGTAGTATTTAGGTCAATATTTTAAACACTATTTTTGTGTCATATATCTGCCTGTCTGTATAGCTGGGTGGAGCTTCAGCACTGCAGTCGATGACTTATTGTGCATGAAACCCCAGGAGGAAGGATGAAATGAAGGTACCCTACAGGCGGCCAGGAAGTATTACAGACAGCACTAAAGCCACGTTTGTTCCCTAAAAGATGCAGGTCCAAGGGAGCTTCAGGTCGCCATAGAGAACCCTCACTAGCCAGCCACGTTCTGACTGATTTAAAAGCCCCCTCCTCCCTGAAAGGGTGACTGACCGATCACAGTGCTTCCCCCTTACCCGTAAACCATATTTCTAGAGCGTAAGAAGCACAGTAGAGTAGTCCACCGGCAACTTGGTGATAGAGGTAAAGAAATTAATGAAATGAAGGCAAGTGAAACAAGAGATGTAAGTTAAATTCACTTTCCAGAATGCGCATTAAAGACACGGAAAATCCCCCCCCCCCCCCCGAGAAAACAAAGTCAGAAATTGAACCCACGACGTAACGATTGCAGGCCAAAGATGTTACCGCCTGACGGAAATGAGTTGTCGTCATTGAAACGTGCTCTAGTAGCATTTTCGCATATAAATAGATAACAAAAGTTTATTTGCAGAAAATAACAGATTATTTCCAAATTCCTAACCGCTGCTGGTTTCTGTGTCACATATAGCAGTAAACGATTTAGAGATAACCTGCGTGATTTATGTGAGCGCGGCAGCGGACTTAGGAAGTCAGTTGAAGAGTGCTGTGGACCCATGCATCAATCACTCTTGTCATATCAGCCCCAAAATCATGTTCGTACTTCCAGCAAAGAAACAATTAAATGGACGTCAACTCCTGCACAGGCTCTCGTGTTTAATGAATAAGGCGTATCCGAGGGTAACTCAGCCAACGGCCATACGTCACTTAAAAAAAAGGCGTTTGCTTCTTGAATATTGCAACCCGGACACGCTGTGCGGTTGGGTCTCATCAAGCTGCGGATTAGCAATATCGAACCACTCTCACAACTTATTACTACTGAGATACAAAGAGTGTGAAACCAGGTGACACGTAAGGCGTACCTGTTTGACAATTATCATAGAAGCGCTACAAAACAGTACAGTATGAAAAGCTAAATTGAGAATATTCGATTTGTCGTAACACCAACCTTTCATCTCCGTCAAAAGTTTCAAAACTATTAATCACTGCCAAGTATAAACTGCACAGTATGGACGTCACCTTCAGTCATTCTATGTGCCTCAGTTGGTTGAGCGCTGACTTTCTATTTTTACATTTGAGGGTTCCGTCTCAACACGTACTGCGTATTTAAGTATTTTGATTTTGGACAGCCTATTTTGTTAATTCACTGATACCGGAAAGCCTGCGTGTGGACCAAGATTCTGACACCCACAAGGGAACTATCGCTGTACTCACTTAAAAATGTGATGGTATAATGTCTGCTGTATATACACTATGTACTGCGGAGTAGAAACGCAACGCCCAAAGCTGCAGCCTAGAAATTGCCGCATGCGACCATTTGCAAGCAGCTGCTGAATATCCCTCATCAGCTTCGTCTCGGGTGTGAGGCACGGCGCTACTTACGTATACCATATGTAGACCGCTACCCGTCAAGGGTGAACAATCCCTCCGGTACAATTTTTTGTTATTATGCCTATACGTTCCTACGTATTCTGAACTCCTTTTCGGGCAGATCCAGCTACACTTCGCACCCGATCCACGTAGAGCAGGGATGTAGTCATCAAATTCTCAAGTGCGTACAGGTGTGTGCATAGTGATGGTTCCCTTCTCAGACACGCAAAAGTGACCCTTTAAGTTGTTAATAAACTCATAAGTTATGATCTCAACAATTGGATGTATATCAATGCGCGTTGTCCGTCTTACAGTTGGCAGGATCGAGTCTCATCAGTAGTTTTGGTTCGAGGCCGATTGACCAAAGTAGCCACGACGGAACCGATTGGAAATGAATAGGCGAGTCTTGTTTTCGTTTTGCAAATCATCCTATGCTCCGCTATACTTGACCAACATACAGGCCTACGGTATATGGCCATATATACGTTGAGGGAAAGAGGCGTCAACAAACTTTATGGTCTTGATTCGAATCCGCATTCCACAGTTCCCCTGAATCATTGTTTTTCCAGCATGAATTAATGAAAACCTGTGAAATTAAACACCGGGCTCCCAGTAGCACTTGCACGGAGTTCTACATCTCTGTCAGAGTCAGCTGCCCTCCGCACTCTCTTTTAAGGTGTAATGTCATCACCAGACATCGGATCGCGCACACCGTAGCAATCAATGTACGCACACAGGTACTATACAAGGTTAAACGAGACATCAACAAACGTCCGTGTCAACAAGTATACCGATGCGCTCTGTGTGTACACTCCGGTACGGATACAAAATGTAACCTACGTTACATGTCATCCTCCTCATTACTTTCGATGTGGGAATTACAGTGAACAACCATGTACATTCGTAAATTATCGAATGTGAATTTTCTGCGTCTCTCGCGGAAACAATATAACAATATTGGGAGAAAGTTCGTTCAACGTCACATAACGTTAATGGTACATATGAGTAGTACAAATCATGTACCTGTGTTTGTCCGAGACTTAGTTTATTTCTTATATTACGCAGCACTGAAAATCCAGTATTATTGTGTTGAATACTGGACAACCTATTTTTAGCTGGTTTGGTAGGTGGTGCATTCTGTATATTGTTAAATTTTGCAGACATCTCCTCGACTGCTTTTATACAGCTCGAAATTACATTCCTCAGGCTGTTTAATGGACATTGATAATACCCAAAGTGTTTTATTTATAAAATGGTGAATGCTATTAACACAATATGTCAAACACCTTGTACTCCCTGGAAGACAGATCTACCTGCGTGACGAGCAGTAGTTGTAATGGAACTAAAGCTACACGTTGTGAACCGGACTATCCCTGCGTGTTGTCCCCGGGACTGATCTACCTGCGTGACGAGCAGTAGTTGTAATGAAACTAAAGCTACGTGTTGTGAACCGGACTATCCCTGCGTGTTGTCCCCGGGACTGATCTACCTGCGTGACGAGCAGTAGTTGTAATGAAACTAAAGCTACGCGTTGTGAACCGGACTATCCCTGCGTGTTGTCCCCGGGACTGATCTACCTGCGTGACGAGCAGTAGTTGTAATGAAACTAAAGCTACGTGTTGTGAACCGGACTATCCCTGCGTGTTGTCCCCGGGACTGATCTACCTGCGTGACGAGCAGTAGTTGTAATGAAACTAAAGCTACGCGTTGTGAACCGGACTATCCCTGCGTGTTGTCCCCGGGACTGATCTACCTGCGTGACGAGCAGTAGTTGTAATGAAACTAAAGCTACGTGTTGTGAACCGGACTATCCCTGCGTGTTGTCCCCGGGACTGATCTACCTGCGTGACGAGCAGTAGTTGTAATGAAACTAAAGCTACGTGTTGTGAACCGGACTATCCCTGCGTGTTGTCCCTGGGACTGACGTCAGCAGTTACATACTGCGGGACTCGTAAACTTCATATACCTTTAAAGGTGTATGGGATCCGATGCCTGGTCATCGTAATCACTGACGGAGTTAAACATATTGGTAGTTTCAACTACATTCCAACGCTACGCTTACACGCAGGGATCCGTGCATAAAAGTAGGAAATATTTGAAAATATGGTAATGGTACTTCTTTGTATCCCCAAAAGTAATGGATGCTATAACCATTTGGATGATACTCCAAGCACATCGTATGGAATACAAATCCTGAAGGATTGGCAGGACTCTAGGAAGGTATTAAACGATTCAGGAATAACTGTTGTGTCGGGTTTTTGAATAATTTTAACAAGTGAAGCTAGAAGTCGTAAGGCGTGAATCTTTGAACGTCTTTATTTTAATTTTACCTGTTTTTCAATGGTACATAAAGTTTTCAGATACAAAAAGCATATATTACAAAATATCATCAGTTTTCAGAATAAGGGTACCTAGTATTTTAACGTAAGATTCATGAATTAGTGCTGAGGAAAACACAAGCGGTAAGATGAAAGGAAAGGTTATTTATTCCTCGGAGGGTTTAAGCGCAAACGACGTGGCATTTATTCTTGAACACTTCGAAAGGGAAGAGTTGGCAATGGTCATCCAAGTGCAGTTTTAACGCTTTCAGTCTGAACCCAGTCTTTGTTGTTGTTTGCACAGTAATGCCAGGCATTACCGAGATAATGGCTCGTAAAATGTGCCGCCGACGACTGAGTAACAATAAAACACTTTATGACGATGTCCCTGAGTAAACGGACACTGAACCACGACACAACAAAACCTGCAATTTCAGCACCTCGTTACCGGCGCCCTTTGCTGCCTGCCACATTGATTTTGTGTGCAAATAGCAGCAACACAGTCTCAAACGTAGCTATTTTAGTGATCCTTCATGCACATTGGAAGTTATTTCAAGAAATCGATGAAGATATGTTTTTGTTCTTCATATATTTCTAGAACAAGAAGAACATCATTGTGAAACCTGTTGCATTCATTGGGTCACTATAAATAATGGGGTATTTGTTTAGAGAGAGAGCTGATCGCTGATTTGTTCTACTTCCTTAGAATGTAGCACTCGGGCTAGTTCGAAGATTCTCTTTTGCATTTTCCAGTTTCATTTGCTCCCTGGAATTTAAACTCTTGTTCCGGCTTTGAATTCTGAGCTTATTAATGTCGTTTTAAATACTCATATGGAACTGTAATTGTAAAGATTGTTTTTATGTAATAATTCATTTCCATTACTATTTTTGTATGCTTTATTTGTCCATGGCCAGAGGCAAGAGTTTTTGTTTTTAACGATTTTTTCGCGAATTTTGGAGAATTTTTACTTTTTGAGGAAAATATTCTTTTTAGTGATAAATGAGAAAATTTCTATTATTTTTAGTCTGCATAGAAAAATTTACATTTATTTCAAATTTCATAAATATAACTTTAACATTCATGTCTTCATAGTATGAAGCTAGAAGTCATGAAAAAATGTTTACAAATTTAACGAATGCAAGATAAAATTTAACACTTAACAAAGCCAATACAATAACATCATCATACACACTGACATAACAACTAAGCGGTGCAACAATAAACTGACACCACAGCACCAGGCTGGTCCGTGATACTGAGAACTGTTTGTCGTACGCTAACTGGAAATGTTATTTATTGGATAGCACACCGTGTGCAGCAAAAACTCTTATTATACTGACTAAAGGTACTGAGAAGTTACTGAACTTCTAGGAAGTTACTCTCAGAAATTACATTAACATGAAAATATTGTTCCTCAGGACTTAAGAATGTGTTCCGAAATGCCCGAAAGTTAAACAACGAATACAAACAATACGTCACTAAAAACCACGCAGATTTAGAAACTAAAAGAGTTCCCATTGTCTGTACTGACACCCTGGTCTAGATGGTTTAATTCAGTAGTTTACATTACCAGATATTTTGATGCAGTTGTCGATCTCTTTTCTAAAAGAAAATCTTTCAGTTCCTGCGCAAAATTTGTTAAATGATCATTTCTGCGATGCCAAGTGCTGCAATATTTTAAAGGTACAACAGCAACAATATTTGTTTCTGAAAATTACAGATTGATAACAGACATAATATCAGAATTTGAATAAAAAAACTGTGATTCATCTTGTTTTATCCCGAATTAACTCGCTGAGAACCAAATGTGAAATATTAGAGAGTGGTCACTTTGGAAACAGAGTAAGTGCACTTGTAGATGATATCATAGATCCCAGTGTTAGAGAAGTAGTAGAAGAGGATCTAAAAGTTTGCTGCCGTATGAACTCCATTATGGCAAAAGAAACTGATGATGTAATAACCATAAAAGCCTTCTAGACTAGTTACTAAATCAAGTATAGGTGATTTAAATCATGTAATGGCAGCATTTATACAACTAAATACATTTAAAACCAGTGATATTACTTGTGATTCTGATTTGCTTCTTTGTTACAAAGAGCTTTGTGACATTGTTGAACAGCAAAGCCATGATGGTAACGATAACAGATTAGATGTAGTACCAGCACTCTTGTCATTGAAGACAAAAGCTGATTCTTACCGCAATTTCTGTGAAAAGTCCCTTCAATGTCTTTGGTTGCCGATGTCAAACGCTGACAGTGAGAGATTTTTCTCTACATATAACTTAGTTGTGACAGACAAAAGAACAACTATGAAAAGCGAAAATATCACAACTTGTTGTATGCTGCAGTTTGGCGATGTCTGATGTCAGATATTTGGTTTCATTCATGTTACCCACTATCTGCTGATTTCAAATATTTTAGTTGGGCTACTCTAGTTACATGTTACCTTTCATTTGAGCCATTTCATTAATTCTTCCCCAAAAATTTGAGCGAAATTAATGCGAATTTATGGCAAAAAGATCCACAAAACACCACCAATTAAAATTATTAATGCGAATTTTATAATAAATTGTCACCGCAAAATCTTGCTTCTGTCCATGGCACTTGCATGACTCCTGATAGCTTTCTCTGCAGTAAATGCTTACCAAGGGTGTCTTTATTTTGTATAAATATTCGTGACGTGGGCATGGCGTCCTTTTTGAAATGTGGATCATTCAAAAAATGTGATATTACTCTTTTCTGTAGAGCTTCATCGGCTGCATAGATCAGAAGTGTTTCTTTATGCGTGAGTGATGCGATCCAGTTACTGCGTGAGAGCGAGAGATTGTAATGGCTGTTTCAATGATAAGTTCCTATGGAGAAACACATTTTCTTCACAATTCTCACCCTCTGATCCTTGCTTTGCCTTCACAGACACAGACACACATACACGCACACAGTCATACACCAAGTCGCATATAGACACACAGAGACTCACGCACCTACATTGAATTAATTTGCGAAAATATATATATATATATATATATATATATATATATATTTGAGTAAGGAGGAATGTTTTTGAAGGTTTGCTTTATGTAGACAGCGATAATTTTTGTTCAGGAGCCGCCAGTGTATTTCATTAAGGATGAGTAATAGTGCCCCAAACTCGTAGGTGTCTTTCACTGGTCGGAATCAAATGATATCACCACAGATTACAGAAGTCCTATAGATACTTTGACATCCAACAAACAATATTGGTTCATTTGGTGGCTGTGAATGGTGTTCCCCCATGTTGCACACAGTACAATTTATTTTCTCCTTTTGCGAAAAGGAAGAAACATATACAGACCAGGTTCCCGTAAATTGGTTGTGTCTAGAATGGAGAATCTCTTTGTGTGGTAAAACAAGCACTGGAAGTGAGCTGCTACATTGACAGACATCAAAGACTTTGAAAACTTACATTTGGATCATCGTATATGATACATCGAGTGAGTCACCTGCCCTTGGGTACGTTTTAATTTGCGAAATAAGTCAAGCTTGTGCCTGAAGCATCTAAGGGCTCATTTGTGTAACACGTAGATGAGATATAGATAAGCCTGTACGTAGTTGTTAAAGCAACCGCTATGTATTCTGATTCGAAAAACTCTATAATCTGACACTGGAAGCTACAGCGGTATTGTTAGCAGATTATTCAACCCCTCTTTCTTTATCCTATATCTATGGTTGGGATTTTCTGTATAAAGGTTCAACTACATTACAAAATAACGAAACTACAATTTAGACAAGAAAGGTGTACTACAATAACAGAAAATACACAAGTGGTCACATGGCCTTTACCTGCCCTACACGCAGCGGACCTACCTCCGAACTGGTCAGGCGTTGCCACATAAGAGAGAGAGAGAGATAGAACACTTCCTTGTACAACCTTCACTATCGAGAGGGAACAATCACGTGACAAGACGTCACACACAACTAGTCAAATGATGACCCAACATATTATTTCAATTAAACAGTCACTTGTGACATCTCCTCCTTGCTTCCTCGAAGATCAATGTATTGACATTGATTTGTGACATTATTTTGTTGATGCTGTCAACTGCGTTTTAAGTTTCATCCGTCAACTTAAGATTATGTCAAATTTATGTCATAAGTAAAACACTAAATATGAAGCATATCAAATGAAGGGAACCTATGCCTTCGTCATCACCCAGACGATTGAAAGTGAAATAGGCAACACAGTTGGCAAGAACAACTGGATACCTTATAACCAGGCTCACCAAGCTTTCTCATTGTAATGTTTGGATCTTTGACTCACAGGAGCGCCAAAATAGAAGTCAAATATAACCAATAAAGACCAGGAGAAAGAAAAACAAATCAACAAGAGTAACTTTAGTATCAGATTCGAACCTAGCAACTTAACGCTTGCCTCGTTCCGTCCTGGCAGCCAGCCCACCCGACCAGAAACCGCGTTCCAGCTACTAGAAGTTTGTTCAGCAAAAGGGATGCTGTCACATTAGACTGTTAACTCTGGGTTCTATAACTAGAGGAAGATGACTTTAGGAGAAGTGCCGTTTTGGAGAGACCGAGTTCATGGAGGTCCACTGTTCAACCCTCTAAGACGTGTGTCCGTGCCTGAGTTTTTTTTTTCCATGCATTCTTAACATTCATAACTGGAGATACCATAAAGAAGCTTTACATTTTTATTAGGTCACTTCTTGCCAAAGTTACAATCCTAATTAGCATAAACTAGTGCCCACCGACTGTGGTGCCGTATTTATTAAGAACACCGTTCAAAAAATGTAAACAAAATTACGAAACGAACTTTAAGTTCTAACTTATCTGCACGTTAACACAAAAGAAACAATGAAATTCAAATTGAAAATCTGTCATGGAAAAAAGAAAGCAGAGAGAGAATACAAATCTAAGTGGAAATCAATCTCTATTTGAACCTTGGGCACGCAATGCACCGGATACTTAGTTAAACAAAGATTGTAAAATATGTCTTAAGTGTATGGGAAACTGTATAAAATCAAAGCAGGCGATTTCGTCATTAGCTGCTTGCCTTGGATCCCTTTACAATATTATTAACCAGGTAACTGCATGTTGCTATTATTATTTTAAGAAGGTGTGAACCTTGTAAGTAAGTATCGACCGAGAATGATTGATACTAGTATTGCGAGTATCGAATCTCTACCAACAGTTTGTCTGAGCCGGCATAAGGAGTTGTTAATCTACTGAGAAATGAAGTTAGTGAAATAATCCGCCGCACAATATTAATGGGGCTGTAGAAACGTAGAATGATAGCCAAAATGTTGACAGTAACGCCGAGAAGTGGAAAATGAGACAGACTACACTGCACCTGTTCCCTTTGTCGCCATATCCTTTCCTTGGTTTCCTTCCCCATGTTCTCGAACTTATCTGTCTGGGTGACAAATGACGAGCAGGCAACCAGACGCAGCACTGCTTTCCGAAGAAGGGCTCATCGAAACTCTGACAGCGCTTTTAAGAAGTGATCCCAAGCCTTTCAACATTTCCTGTTAGTTACAGTTCGATGTGTTTCTTTGAAGAAAACACATCCAGATTTTAACTTTGGTACAACCGGTTGTCACCGCTTAGATTTTGTATTATAATCGAGCTTTATTATCTCAAATATTAATGAAAATAAAACATAGCGCCTAATTTATTGTTTACTTCACTTGAAATGCACTACTTGTAATTCCATTTGCATCGTCAATTAAACTCAAATCTTGTTTGTTTTCGCATGTGAATGGACTGAAACAAGGAACTTAAAAACAAATTGCTATTTTATTAAAGGAGCAATTTAAAGGCAACTCTACCGAGTAACCCAAGGACAAAAATAAAAAGAAAGAAAAAGGAAGCATAAGGAAAATTAGATCAATATGCGTAAAACAAATGCATTGCGCTCCCCAGTCTATTGTGTATAGACAGACGGTTTTATGGACGTTATGGACAAAGCAAATTTTATATTTTAGAATATCTGTAGTTATTAACATAGCTATATTATTACATCTACTTGGACAGATATGAATTAAAAGGTGTCTCATAATTTTTTAAAGATTAATTAACAGCACGCCCCATTAAAAGCTACATGCTTTGTATTCTTTGGTATTCAAGTCATTCAAGTCATTTTTATGTCCTTGTAGCTCCTATTCTTGTCCTTGTACTCATTGTTGATATCACTCTCACTGTCACGACGTTAACTCTTGCTTTTACACTGCACTGCACTGAACTTCACTTCATAGTCCTATTGAGTTGCAGAAATGTTGGAAGTCTCTCACATATTTGGATACAAGCTGTTGTGTAGTCGCCGGTCAGCTTCCTCCTGTTTTCCTAATATCTTCTCTTAATTTATTTCTTTGTTGTAGTACTTCTGGGCATTCATATATTATGTGATGTACTGTTTGGTGCCCTGTATGTCCATGCAAAACAGGACACCAAATAGTACATATGTATATACCTAACCTCACCGGATTTTTGTGGGGGTATCTAATAGAGTGTACAAGAATGGGCCACGGATAATTGATGTTCTCAAGGAATTCATTTGAACCAAAATAAGTACCACTGGACTCTCCGTAAAACTTGAGAGAATATGGTGAGACGAGTGCAAACATGTATAGAGCTGGTGGAGGACACTTGCAACAGTTTCTCTAAGATGTAAATAGTGTAATGTAATCTCCCAATTGTGTATTATATTCTCCCAAAGTTACACATGTGTCCTGTTATTGGTTCAAAAGTTATGGCCTATTGAAATGGTTCAGGTTTATATGGATCGCACTGTATATCTGATTCAACATCTGAAACGTCAAAAGTTGAAGCAGCTGTTTTTATATCGAACATTAAGTCAAGTGTAGGCTATTGTACAACGACATTTTTTATTTTATAAACTTCATAAAGCGGCTCAATGCTTAGAATTGTCAGCAATTTTCGTATTTATAAGTTTTTAAGGTACATTAGTGTCAGTTGGCGGCATAATAATCATTTTATAATAACTATAGCCGGATTTCTATTCCCGTTTCTATAAAAGAATTACTTTTGTAAATTTGAAATCAATCAGTCTAAATACCTGTCAAACTCAAATTTTAAAAATATGACTATCCCTCACACATAAAAATAAAATAAATACTAAGAATCTTTTAATTTAATTAACAAGGCAGTTGCTGTTGTTGCTTCTAAAATAGTGCAGAAAATATGCTGGATAATGACTGAAGGCAATTTAAAATGTTTATTATGTCTAAATATTAATAATAGTTTGTGGCAAACAATTTCTGAACCCGACTAATAAAAGATCAATTAAAATTTATCTCTGATCATATGAGTAGCAAGTGTGCTGCAGTTGAACAGAAAATTTCGAAAAAATTTTGACACACTTTATGTTAGTACTGCTGTTATTGATTATCCCTGAATACTAATAAGTTCTATTAGGGTTGAGTCTTTTTCCTAAATTGCTTGCTATTTCTTTAAGCTCAGTACCTCCGAAATACGCTAAGAAATCTAATAATATGTATGTGTGTGTGCGTGTGTGTTTGCAATCCCTAAGTTCATCATTATACAATTAACATAAAATTTCGCTTTAGGGTCTTCGTTTAAATTAATTCGAAAGGATTTATGCACCAAGCATAAAAATAACGCTGAAATGACTTCAAAATTATGTCCTCTGTACAAATCTGGAAAATTTGTAGTATTTAATTGACAAATAAAGTGATGTTGTTGATACTTAGTTTTACCTGCAGCGAAAAGAAAAGATACAAGTCACAAGTGAAGGTCTTGCGAGAGCAGAATTTCGCCGTACTCCATATGCATCCCGCACAACAATATCTCCAGCGCAATGCCAACGTCTGCACGTCATTAGTCTCTGTTACATGTGAAAATGAAGTAAAGGCTTTGTAAATGGAGTTAATTCTAGCGAAGGCAAGGCAAGTGCCACTTGTCTCCAAATTCAGAGTCGCTTGTACTAGAAAGACTTTCTCTTAACCTTAATAATGCAATACAGACCCTTTCTAGAGTTTGTAAAACTGTTCCTTTATTCATATTAATTTCATTCGGAATGTGTTATTACTTCTGGAAAGACTTATACTAATGAGGAATTCAAACATTTTATTAAAGCTTTTCCCGCATTTGTTTCTCATAAAGGTGTTCTTTTAATTACGCCTAGATCGTTAATCATAGCGGACGATGAATGAAAATGGGTGAAACGATGTTCAAACGAGTTCAGGGTCCATAGACCGAGCAGGATGGCTCAGGCGATTTCGTCTGTGGTCCGCATTTGGGAGACCTGGGTTTGATTCCCGTGGCCGGGGGTTTTCCCTGGTCGCTAGGCGAATTCTGGGTAGGTTAATTAAATCCTACGAATTACCTGTCCCTCTATTACATCTCCATTATCATTTCACATCATCTCTCATCTGGTGATCTCTTTCAGGGTAGAAGTGTCGGCGGGAGTCTTGGCGGTGTATGGCAGGATGATATGTTCTGAGGAAATTACTTCCTCTTCCGGTATGTCGGTTGCCGGTCTCCGCTCCTTTGCTGGAAGCATTTCGAGATCACCAGCCAGGCACCTTTGGGGCTCGGATCGCCAGCCAGGGACCCTTGGGGCTCGGATCGCCAGCCAGAGACCTTTGGGGCTCGGCTACTGGGCTCGTTACCGTCCTGCTTTAGGGGAGCGAGTCCGTTGTCTTGGCCTGTCGGGCAAAGTCTATCCAAGTAAACTGTAGGGACCCTGCCCTCTGTACTGTCGTGTCTCCTTGGGTCGGCCACCCTCTGTCTCCATCGCCTCATCCTTCCTCCCGGGGGTGCCCTCACTTAGGGGCATAGGAACAATGGGTCCAGCATAGTGGCCTCCGTACCGAATCCTCTCCGTAATGAAATCCTAATCCTAATCCTTAAGTATTCATAAAGTTTAGGGTTACCATTCGTCTTTCAGAATAACGCAAATGCCGGAAAAACTTATCCAGGTAACTTACCCTGATCGAGATTCGAACATGAGTCAGACAAGTTGCCATCAACACTACCAAGGCTGGAGTGCATGTACTTCTGCCTGTTAACCTATGACATTATTGTTAGCAATATTTATTACTGAGCTTATATATTTCAACTAAGTTTTATTTTTATTTTTCTAAGCTCTTGAAAGAACTTATCATATTGCTGCGGTTCCTGTTTTAAATCTTTTTTAACTAACAAAACGTTTGTTCCGTCTTTCAGTAAACATTGTGCTTATAATTCACAAATTGTCCTAGAATGTATAGTGTAATTTCTCTAGGCCCGCATCTGATCTATAGTCATTAACAAAAGTGCTTAGGTCAGTTAACTTCCTTCCGTTGATTGGGACTCGCCCTGGGTGATAAGGTTCTGTTGGTAACAAAGAATGAGTTATCGTGAACATAGGGTAAGTTTATGTCGCGCTATTTTGGTTTTTGCAGTAGTTTTAATCTTGTATTTTAATGAAGCCCTTGAAAGTTCAGATTAACACCACACTAAATTAATTTGTTGTTAAAATTAGAATATACACCACAATCGCTTTGTAATTATGAAGCACAATTTCTTATTTACAATTGTTCAACTGCACCTTACTTCAGTAGTCTCTGGGAGTAACTTTTATCTATGTATGTGTATATGAGTATAGAAGAAACATTTGTAAATAATTTGGAGCAAATCCCCTCAAAACGTTTAAACAACGATGGTTAAATTAATTTTTATGGTTTATTCTTGTAATTTTACTTTATGTAAAGGAAGTCACAATTTTCAGATCTTATTTCCATTATATCCTGCAATAGTTTACTACTTTGTGTTTAAACCAACAAGCAGGTTATCACCGACAGTTGCTATTACTACAAAATGATTGTTTACAATATGATGACTGAACATTGTTGTAAGCAAAGTACCAAATACTGACAGTGCAATTGATAATATTCCTAATAGCTTATTTAATCTGGGATAAACAAAGGAAGATTCAGACCCAATAAATAAAATAAAATCACCAACACCATTATTAGTATAATAATGAAATATTTTAGAACTAAACGCACTAAATTCTGTCCAAATTATAAGCGTCCTTATCTCCTTCTGTGGCAGGCTTCAGTCTCAACGCCATTTTTCAGGGGTTTTTTTTCTTTTCTTTTCTTCCATTGCTGGGTCTCTGTTGCCGGAGTATGGCACTAAGCGATACTTCTTGTGTTAACGTCTGCCAGTGGTGCTCTATGTAGACAGAGTATGCAGCAGTGGTGCGATAGATGCAGACCGGCCTCCCACTCATAATCCAAGGATCTTTGAGCTTTGTATTATCATATCCTGGAAAGGGAAATATGGAGAGAGTATCAACTGGTTTGAGCACTAATTTATCACCTTTACTTCATTGATGAAGCATATTGTTTTCAAAAAGAGTTTTATCTAGCAATAGTATTAGCAGGAGAAAGGCGATGCAAATTATCTTGAATGATAAAGTAATATTTTATTTTTTTATTTTGCTGTTACAGGTCAGTATCGCACCCCACGCATCACAGAACACCCGTCCGACATGATAGTAGCGAAGAACGAGCCTGTCACCCTGAACTGCAAGGCCGAAGGTAAACCAGAGCCGAGCATCGAATGGTTCAAGGATGGAGAACCTGTGAGGACGTCACCAGGAGATGCCAAGTCCCATCGTGTCCTGCTTCCAGCTGGATCCCTCTTCTTTCTCCGCGTGATGCACGGCAAGAAGGAACAAGACGGGGGTGTGTACTGGTGTGTTGCAAGGAATCAGGCAGGCATTGCGCAGAGTCGCAACGCTACACTACAAGTTGCCGGTAAGTGCCCTTCTCCTAGTTCTGAACACTTCCACCACAAACACATGCCCTGAGGACATCGGCAATCTGGAAATTGTATAATAGAGGAAGCTCAAAGTACCCTATGTATTTACAGCTGTTTAACGCTTATTGTCTCTAAGTTCTTAAGGGCATAAAATTCATGGAAATTATATCGATTTTCAGTGCCCCCATGGTTTTATTCTCTCTAGGTATGTTTGAACAGATGTATGTGTCTGAAATCAGGTTTAATTTTAGAGAAACTGCACCACGGAGAAATCCGTGAACCATTGATGCTCACTGAATGTCAAATTAGTGAGTTAGATACTTTGAGTAACAAGATTATTATATGCACTTGTCATAGAAAATTTGTCGGTATATTTTCCACACTACATATAGGGTGATTTGCGCCACCCATTATAGTGTTTTCTCGGGGGATTCCCAAATTTTTAAGGCTACATTTTGGTGTTGGTTTCGTGATAACTTATTTTTATAATAAAAAGATCTGAGCAGTAACTAAGGCCTTAGCATTTTGCCTTTGTGTAATATATAAAGGGCAGTGAAGAGAAAGTGGGTCAGGCAACAAAACGGTTTACTGTTTATTTGTTACTGAAAACTACCAACTACAGCTGTTCGCATATGTGCCCCAAACTGGAGTAAAATGTTTAGTCTCATTTTTGTTGCTAACGATTTCACACTCTTACCATCAGCTTTAATCGTTAGCTACGAATGATTTTGTAAGGAAATTACACGGAGAAGACTCTAAGATTTATGAGGGACATGGATCTGTTCTCGTCCAATCCCAAATCGATTATGGCTATGTGACCGTAAGTAATGGGAAGGTTTTCCACATTTTAGTGGAAGAACTTCTTCAGATTTATCATAAAGTTTCCTTTTTATTCTTCCAATGTTTCATTTTATCGCACTTATTTAATTTACTAACTAAAATACCGTTTGGCACTTTCAGTGACACGTACAGCGACGTTCAGTAATTGGTTTGAGGAGCTCACTTGGAAGTTTGGTAATACTGTGGATGTAACAAAGGTTCCGAAGAGTCTTGTCAGTAAAATACGTCCACTAGAGGAAGGGACAAGTCATAAAATGTTTCCTAAAGTTATACGTAATTCTAATGTGTTGAATAACTTTGATAACGACACGCACACGCACACATAACGGTGCAGTGTATCCCTGAAGATTTCTGCTTTAACCCATGAGGTCTCAGTTTTTATTTATGGTGTCTGTTCGCTCTGATCATCAGTTTTACCATGATTTTCTCAGTCGAAAAGGCGAACGCTAGGGTGGTGTTGCATGTCGGTCAATGGGGGCAGATGACACAGGGGCTTGTGATTTGGAGTCTGTCGACTCCGTCGCAGGTCAAGTTGGTCCTGCAGTCCATACATCTCATACAGTTCCTTCATTTCATCCATTCCTCCCGGGGCTGTATAGTCCCTTGCGGGTTGAGAGGGTACTCGTGGTTGGAAGGGACTATAAGCGTGGAGTTAGTTGTACGTACCTTATTACGATGGGTTCTGGGTTCGTAGCTAGCTCAGAGCATGGCTCTTTTATCTCAGGAGTGGTACACACCAGAATGCTTCGTTTTTTCTTTCCTTTATTCAGTACCGCTTACTCTTCTTGTTTGGGATTTCACACACCCACGCATTGCCTACACATCGCTAAGTTTGACATCACCATCCTAGCACCACTGCCTCCATCGATGTCCAGAACAAGAGTGACTCCAGGTAGAGCATTGACCTGTCTCCTGGTTTTCCATTGCACACTACCCCTTTCCTCTTGGGGGTAATGACCAAACCTTCCTTACCTGTCTTTGTTCGCCTAGCGGCACTTCTTCCTGTCTGCCCCCAAATTAGAAGTGTACTGCTTCAGGTCCAAGTACTACGTCTCTCCGGCGTTACAAAATTATCCTATCCAACTTTTCCATGGTGATCATTTCCATTGCCATTATTGTAGCAACATTTTCTTCAGTTTATCTGTTGTTCAGAGACAGTGCTGAGAGATTCTGCGTTTTAAGAGTAAAGAGATATTTAATGTACAAAAAGTTGAGTGAAAAGTTGATGCTGCTAAGCACCTTCATACTATTACAGAGTTCCTCCACTTTCCTTCCTAACCATGTCCCTATAACAGGCAGGATTCTTTGCTTCGTCTTCTATTCGAAACATGTTCCACATAATACATTCGTCATACGATATCTCAAAGACGGTGTCATCTGACCAAGAAACACGTTCCCATCGGGTAAATTTTAGCTCAAATATGTTTTGGCGAGTGTAACACGATAACTTATCTAGCTTGAGTTCAGGAACTGTTGTCTCCTTGATTTATAGACTTTCTACTCGCACTCCCAATTGTATCGTCAAGCTGTTCTTTCAGATATATATTTCCCAAAAGTTATTCTTCCCTATGAATATATGTATGTTCTTAACAATATATTGAAAGCATTGTCACTATTCTCCTCCTTTGTTAGGGTTTCGAGATAGAGGGACCCGATTTGTGTAGTAATTCCTTCTCCTTTATGAGTCAAGTTCACATGTGTTTCTAACGTTCAGTTCTTCACGCAGTGTGATATCTCAGCTGAGTGAATACTTCTATACTTTCGACTGCTATATTGTCTATTCAAATTCACAGATTCATTGAAAATTTTAGTATTAGGGTCATTGCCCTCTTTTATTTGAAGTACAATGAAGTCTGTTATCATAACAGTAAGTTTTATTAAGTACATACTCTGGTTTTACTACACGAAACCACCGGACGAACTTGTATACCGTTAATCATAATATACAACAAATACGGAAGAAGGATATGAACACATCAGAGTAAGGCAGTGTGAAATAAGTTAACTAGAACCGCTAAAAACCTAGAAGTGTCTAAAATTTATTATGTACGTTTGAAGGTGCAAAATGAGCGTTCCTTGACTTGGCTTTCATTGTACTAAAACACAGAAGAGTTCATTGTTAGGCAATAGGTATATTCCGAGTAGCACTCCACATGTGTTTGTTTCATTAGAAACAATATGCGGCGCAGAGAAACGTGCCCTCTATGTTAGAAAAGAAAAGGCCTTTTTGTTTAGTTCGTACCATTCACCATGCATCATTGTCATCATTCTTTGAAGACAAAGAATCTTTTGTGACTTCCAAACATTATCGAAAACAAGGAAGCGGAAAGTACAAGGAGTAATGATAGTTATTTTCTGTGATAACAAATTGCCTCCGTCTGCTGGAGCATGAACCTTGTTATTTTCATGGAGATAACCACCACCACCACCACCATGTTGCAAAACTTGTTCCCTTTTTGCTTTCATTTTCTTCTACATCTGAGCGTACCAGGGAGTGAGGAAATAAATTGAATATTTTTTCCGCCGTCACCGCAGCTGAAATAGAATGGAAATAACTTCAATAAAATTTACCCAAAAACCAGAATATACTCTTTCCACTAATTGGTTTTTGACCAGGTCATACGCAATTTCGATGTTGACGTCATTTATGGACGTGTACGGCTTCAATCTGATTTAAATTGTATTTTTTGTAGCGGTGGTTTAAATGAATATTGTCCTCGTCTTACTCGGCCCTCTACATTCCGTCGATGTTAACTGGTCCATTAAAGGCTCAAGACTTTCCTAGTAAAAGTGCACGGGAGATGATGATGATGATGATGATGACAACCAAGTTGAAAAAGTGATCAATCATGTTATAAGTCGTGGAGGCTATGGCCAGGATAAACAAGAACGCGAATAGGGCGAGTTTCACCTTTCTTTTGTACGGTAAACTAGCCTTTAAGAGCATCCTCTTTCTGGTACCCATTAGTAGCTTTATAATAGGATCAAGTCTGAGAGGGGTGCAATGGCAATTATCGCAAACATGGCGCTACGCGAAATCACCATCGCTAATGAATTGCCTGGGGAAGAAGGGGAAAAACAGCTAAGAGATATATCCACTCGTTCCTCTTAAGGTAACAAATTGTTTAACATTTCATCTCTTATCTTATCGCATGCTTATAATAACGGGCCAAACTCACATGACTTTCTCTACTCTGGTAGAAGCCGTTCGTAAAAATATATCTACTTCATAAAAATTTTAGGAATGGTTATATTGCATTGGATTGGCTCACAGGTACAGTGTGTGTGGAAGATCCCATGTTCCGTCCGTCTTCGAAGCGACGATCTGTTGCCTTTCGTCGTACTCGTCGCCGTTGTGACTGAGGAGGCGCTGTTATCTCAGGGTCCTACTCGACGAGTATCTGTATCGTTGGCTATAATCTGTCTCAACCTAGTTTAACCCTCATGTAAACATTTGGGTGGGAAGACAGACAGAGACAGAGATACTGAGACAGAAAACGGTTAATCTGTTGATTGGTTTAGCGAAGTTAATGGTCGTTTTCTTTTATTTGCATAGTACGATAAACGCCTCCTTTAAGTACAGTACTGTAAGTAGTTTTCTGATCACTGCTCTGTGCGAGCTAATTTCGGAGAGAGAAAAGGATGCAAATGTTTCTATTCTCATAAACGTAACAGTCCCACATTTTATCTTTCTGCTTCACATACCACATAGATGTGTTCTGTATACTATATACAGATTAGACAGAAGGCAGCTGAAGTTATATACACTATTAACTTATAATGTTAAATTAAGCTGCATTTTATTTAACAATTACTGAAGGGCACTGCTATTATAGTGCCGCGTGCATTGTTGCGACCGGCGCACAAAGAGATAGATAGCGCAGCGCGGAGATAAAAAGGTTGCCGAAGCAGATAAAGATAGATAACTGGAAGGTTCTAGTGGCGTCTTGTTTGTTACAGAAAATACCAGTAATTTCTCGAACAGTGAGCGGAGCTATAAACGAAGCCGCGGATCGCCAGTGAGAGAGAGAGAGAGAAGAGAGAGAGAGAGAGAGAGAGTCGTAGTTATTTAGTTAGCTAATTAGTTCGTTATTTTATTTCCTATTTATTATTGAAATATGCAGCATATACAACTTGATACATATATAACATAATTAATATGCCATAAATACAATATCTTACATACTGCTTATTTTGGAGTTGCATATTCCCATGTCCCATTATAGTTAACCCAGGTTGTGTATATAATGGAGCATTTTAAAACTTAGGATCTAGATTTTTGTTTCCCTTTATACCTTCTACTATTTTTCCTAGTTGTTCTCATTAGTCTTCCCTGTTTTCCAAAGCCATTTTTGTCTTATCTTGCCAATAAATTTTCCCAGTTTTATTATGTTTTCTTCTGATCTTAGATTCAAGATTCTTTTGCCTCATTTCATTTGATAAGTTTTCCCATTTATGGAAAAGAAATTCATCTCCAATATTTTGTTTTCTGACAGTCAAAAATATACCAAGTACTATCTTCTTTTTCACACTTTGGACATGTTCCCTTAAGTTCTAAACCATGTCAACCCTTCTCTTCCTACTTTATCACAGATGTCAATATATTTTTCCCTGCCCCAATCATTTTTCAATGTTATGTATAATTTCAGAGGTTTTTTGTCGAGAGAATCGTAATTGAACTTGATTCGTGTGCGTACAGCTGTGTTTTGAAAGTGAACTTTTTGTTTTTGGTTGACAATTGTATTTGTGTATGTTACGTAATTGTATGCTACTGTAAGGGTTGACCAAAGTGTGCTTCTACGGAGATAAAAAGTTTTTTGGAATTTCTGCAACTACACTTTTAATTTTTCGAACCCACAAAGTCACAATATAATATTTTTGCATTCCTTTACCATGCAGCTCTTTCATAACGAGGTCTGTATTGAGTTGAATGTTGATTAAGATGTTATTGTTGATAGTGTGAAGTTGCTTCTGATGTTTAAAACTGTATTTCCTGTACATCTCGCGTACCTCAAAAGCTTAAGAACACTTATGTATATGCAATTTAAAATCGGTAAGCTTTTCATCATGGAGCAGGCCGGTGCTTTAGCCGAAATGAAACACAATCGAGGCAAACCTTTAAAAAGTAGCGAGAGGCGAATGATCGCTTAAAGAGAGAAACCCGGAATCGTGTATATCAAAAACTGAGAAAGAAACTGGCGATCTCCTTGGTATTTTTGCAAGTAGTGTACATAGTGTTAGAATGAAACAGCAAGCTTCCAGAACTCTAATATTTTAAATTGTCAACCTATACCAAATCCCGTAACTACAATTTCTGTGCCTGTTTAGCTTTCGTTTTAGCTTATCAAACGCACGATAAAGTTTTGGAGTTATTTATTACAGATGTACCTTTACCCATACATACCTCTGTTTTACAAGACTCCTTAATTGTATTTAAATCACTTAACGTACAACGGATAGTAGACATTGATAAGACCTGAAATTAGGCGATAATTGGGAAAAGAAATGTTGGAAGGAGGATATCTCAATGGGATTTGCTAGTTCTGAAGTGGACAATTCTGGTGAAGCACGAACCACGGACGGCCGTTCACGATTCTTTGCCTTAATGGCTTTGTTCACTCGTATCGACTTTACTGTTCCATCCAGTAATTAACAAGCTGGTACAGAGGAGAGTACAATATTTCATCAAGTGCCAGAGTGATAGAATTGCCCTCTTACGAACTATCGTTGTCCTTTGGAAGAAATAACTCTCCAGAACTCCTCAGGCCTTAACATTGTAGCAGTTTCCTTGATGACCGTAGCATTAGTACTCCATTTTCCATTCTCTCGCTGTCTCAACATTGAGTTAGGGCTTTTCTTTGCAAGTTAATGTCGACCCCCACAAGAAATCATGTATTAGGTGTTGCCCCTTGGCACTCCAGAGAGGGAAGAAGCAAACAAAATGACATTTTCACGGCCGACTGCTTTAAAACGTCGGGAAGTGAAGGATACCACAGCCTGGCCGCATGCACCGTTTCTGATTGATTGATGATGGCCTCTGCTAAACCCAGCGGCTAGTGTGCCCCCTCCTCCTCCAAGTTTCGATAATCGATACCTCTCATACCCTAGCTATACATATCCATCACTGTCGACTTGGGTAGAATATCGACATCCGTATCGATTATGGTGTCATGGTGTATGCGCGAGAGCGATTCTCTCTATCTACATGTGTTTGCAAAGTAGACTTCTAAGTATGAGAAATGGACTTCTAGTAGTCAAGTTTGCTTATGACAAATATTGTTCTCCACTAGGAGCCCGAGGTGTAAGGTTTTCGCTGTTCTGAACATTAATAATCATCTCATGTGACGCGAAGAAGACATTTGTCACTACTCAGAATGGTGAGTTTTGGAACATTAAATATGCCCACCAACTTAAGGTTTTGATCGGACCTATAACGCAAATATTGTTGACTAAGTGTATTTTACTTAACTGCAGCTCTGCAGTGTAACACTCCAATTCTCAGCAGTGGGGAAATGCTGGAAATTGTACCACTTGATTAGGAGAAGCTAATTTCAGTTATGCTTTATAAATTATGGGGCGGGTGTCTGTCCTATGGTGACAGCTGAACATTTTGTTAACCTAACTTAACGGAGCATATAACACCAGTTTAAATAGCCTGGAACAATATTGCAGTATTTTTATATTACTTTAAGTAATTTATATAATATGTGTTTAGCAAAACATCCCACGTTACATTAAAAGCGTTGCAGAAGATAATGGACATGCGCACTTTACACAAATCGAAGGGAATGGACTTATAGTAAAAAATATAACAGGGTATGAACTTAAACCTTCTTAATGAATCAAGCATACAGGAAATTATTTCGAAAAGATTCAATAACTCCAGATTTACCATAATGGTGCATACTATCTCATATATGGTAAAAATGTGCTGCATTCTCCTGAAAAACTACGTCATGAGACTTTTTCAAAACTCAATTGAACCCAAAAATCTACTTTCAGGAAAAGTATCATGCGTATCTGTATATAAACAGTAAACTAAAGATGCGAATTCAGATAAACTGCAACTTTCATACCTCAAGTGAAAACCTCTGAAATATACGCCCCATCCAAACTACTGTATAAGCGTAACAGCATCCGTTATGCCTAAGTTTCTGAAACATAGCTATAACGATTTAGACTTAGATATATTTGTGGCATTCGTGTAAGAAATTTAATGTATATCCTATTAAAAATATTCCCTGCAGCTGATGAGTCATAAAACATACAACTTGCATTAAAGTTTACTTCAGCTTACCTACTTTCGAAACATTTCTTGCTACATCTTAATATTCTTACAAGCACTAATTCGTCTAAGGGGCTTATTTGAGAACTTAAAATTCTGATATTTACTATTTAACACAAGTGCTTAGTATCATGAATAAACACTATGTCGGAGTGCTGTATTCAACTAAATGTTTGCTTAAGTGTAATACTTATTGACAAAGAATGTATTTAGAATAACTTTATCACATTTAGCATTTAATTTTATGCGAATATAGCAATATAGCAGCAGAGTCAGCTGCCCCTTATTCTCGAGTTTTATATAGTCCGCATTTTATACTCCAACATGAAAACATCGACCCCATTACTGTCCAGCAACGCAAAGATGGTCCCTGAAAGGTATGTGCTGCCTTACACAGTAGTACAAAGACAGCGAATGTGTATGACAGAGAACGCCTGCTACACAAGGAGCAGACCGTTAAAAAGGCATGCGCCCTATTCACTCTGTACACTATAACAGAGAAGATTCATTCACAAAAGTAGAAGCCGTCAGAATGTTTTTGAATGGTCTGTAACTGTACTGACATGGGGTGTCATAAACCTGTCCAGGGAGGTTGTGGGAACCATCTCCAACCCCCCTGCGTCTCAGGCCTCGGAGACTTTCTCTCCTGTGCAGGACAGTACTAGGTTCTACCCGCACATTAAACACTCATTGAAATTATTACTAGTATAGATGTTATCACATCGCCTGTAGTATATTCGTAATTAGACAGTTGACGTTCGCACGTCTGTAAATGTTGACTGAAACCAGCCAATACTATATGTTAGACGGAATGTTTATCTCACATTTACTAGGTAGCTCAGTTGGAACTAGCGCAAAACTGTGATGTCATCTGTCTGCTGTGACGTGGTTCGAATCCTCTCTATAGCCGTACCTACCAATTTTTACCGTGTAATACTCACAATTTGCAATTATTATTTTGAAAACTGTTATTATTTTTACTTTTAATTGTTTTACTTATGTTTTGTGGCATTTTTATGTTTCTTTATTGGTGAACTACAAGTAGGTAGTTGTTTAAAAACAACTATAGGTAGGTGTAATTGAAATAAGAATCATTTATACACATTTGAACACAGAAAACATGGTAATTACAGTATCAGAGTTTAACATGGAAGTTAAAGACAGTTTTACAGACATAGAATTATTGTGCTATTAAAAATGTCGTTTCAAGGTGGTATGTTTTTGGAATGACCCTTTTTGTATTCCTGGAACACGACTCGAACTGCTCGAACTGATGACCTTGGTTTATGCACGTCCTCAGAAACTTTAAAATTACCTTATATTAGTGCATATTGAAAGTTAACCTCAAACTTCAGAGGTAGAAAATGCAACAATTTGTCGCACATAAAACATTAATGACACTTTACGAAATAACTTGGGGATTACTGATTTTAATTGTTTCCTTATAGTACCTACTACTTAGTGGATGGATATATTAAGAAAAAAGTAACTGATATAAAGAAAACAATGAAAGAAATAAAAAATGCTACGTACATATTAGAAATTGAAAACATGAGAGGAGAAATGTTTCTTACTGTAATAGCATCCAATAAACGTTTGCTAATGATGTATTCAGTAGTTTCGCTCAAGCCTTTCGTGCTGAGGATTCATGATTTAAGGTAACTGTACCCCATATGGCCTACCTAAGGATAATTATTTCTTTTTTTTTTACATTTTTGGCAGAGGCTATAAATTATAGAGTTTGGTTACAATATAAAGCTCAAGAAACTGTACACGTAATATTGTGATGTGGAGGAAGCCTCAGTAACAAATATAAGAAAAGAAAAGATTAGTTTTGGGCATACTGAGTGCACTGTATTCCCCTATATGACCTATTTAACTTCTGTGAGTAGCACATTTAAAGTAATGGAAAGTAATGAAATGTGATTTAGAGTAGGTATGCATTATGTTTATTATCACCAGGTAATATAAACTGAACTTTCACCTGTGGCGATGGGCTGATCACCGATCCTGTAATGCCTAATCGAGATATCTCTGATTTTCAACCCGTTGCATACGGGCCTAGGGTTTGCGTGGTTTAGAACGTCCTATGTTCCACTTAGGAATTACAGAAATTTATTCATTATAAACTGAGAGATTCCTTAGGTGACAAAGATGATTTTAAGGAATTTGAGACAGACATGAGAAGTATAAACAGCTCAAACGATTAAGTCATAAAATTGTTTCACAGAATATGTAATGGTTTTTGGGAGAGCTAGGTGTTGCTTACATAACAGAAAGCTGTTGGCATTTTCTTATCACTGTCCTTACTCCTTGGGCATATAAAAGGGTCCTTGTCTTCTTTCGTCAGCCGGACACATGCCTCATGCACATAATGACCGCAAACTAAACACAAACGCATATCTGTCACTGTGTTTTCTTTGCACACTTTACAAAACTGAGATTCATTCTTGCTTGTGAGTCCGGCTTTTTTGGCAGGTTTCTTGGATAGGGGTGACGAATTTTAGTCCAAGCCCTCATCTCCGGCGAGCTCATGTAAAATATCCCTAAGGCCCAGTATGGTTGGAGTTCACAGTAAAAGCTGTAGGTCTTCTCATTCCACCGCCATGTTTATCATCAGCCTAACATCGGAGGGTTCAATCTGTGGAGTGTGGTAACCCCCAAAGTTAAGAGACCATATATGGAGACGGATAAAAACAACAGCTATCAACTTCGTGTGCAGACTTCAACTTGAAGTCGTCGAAGCTAAGACTATTCCTATTCCTCAGGTCGAAACGTTTTGGCTTTCATGAGCTTATCCCTTCGTCGTTAGGCAGAACCATGTAAATGCAAGTTTGCTTCTTTGCTAATAGCGATAAATACTACTAAAGGCAACCTGCCAGTCAAGCCCAAATGGCAGATGGAGCAGAATTAAAATGTTTTCCAAGAAAACAATTTCTGTTATCTCCGCTCCCTTTTGCTAGTCTTTTCTTTTTGTCCTAATCCTTGAAGAATTGTTGAATATATGAAAAGATACAGAAAGAAGTATTTTGGAGGAGGCTTATGATGAAAATTATTTCCATTGTTTGCTCTGAAAAGACACAGAATGGAATTTTATTACGCGAGTCTGACATCAGCAATTCATCAGGTGCTGCGTTTGCGTTCGATGTCTCTAGCTTTATTTTCATCTTTTGTGTGTTTGCTTTGAAGCAGACTGTTAGCGTGATTTGTCTCTACTTATTCCACTTCCTTTCTGTTTCAGTTTAGGAGAAAAGCATCCACATTTTATGAGAGATTCTTTGTAGTGTTGGGGGGATTGTTGCTTTTGCAATGTTTGAATGTCGATAATCGGTGAGAAGTGAGCCACTTCGGTTAATCTTTCAATTGTATTCATTTATATTGAAATACTTGTCATTTCAAGGATCTGTAGAAGTGATTTTAAATCGTCATATTCACTAAATTAATCATACAGTAAACGGTGTATGAAAATTAATATAGTTTTTCCAGTTTGTTGGCAAACTATTGAAGCAATAATATTTTGGCGCGCAAATAAGTTGGCGAGCAAGGGGTTCTACGTTGATGCTACTTTGAAGCTACTATAATGTGTGGCTCAGGGTAAAACAATGAGGTTTCTCACAGGGTATGCGTGGATGTGTGTAAGAAGGATATTTTAATAACACTGGAATGCCCGTTTCCAACTTATTTATTTACTGCTTCTTTTTTTTAGAACATCGAAATTGAAGTTGCCGACCAAGGGTTACCAATATCCCTGTTTAGAGTTACAGGTGGCAGAATGTTTATTACTCGTTGCCGTCCCGCAATAGGGGAGCGAGTTCATTGTTCTGGACTGTCAGGGGAAGTATCTAAGTAAACTGTAGGGACCCTGCCCTCTGTACTGTCGTGGCTTCTTGGGTCGGCTACCTTCTGTCTCCTTCGCCTCCTCCTTCCTCCCAGGGGTGCCCCCATTTGGGGACATAGGAACAATGGACCCAGCATCGTGGCCTACATACCGAATGCCCTCCGCAATGAAATCCCAATCCCATCCCTAAGGAGATGTGTGGACAAATTTAGCGAAGCCCGTAAATTAAAAACAGTAATTAATATTCCGTCCTCATTTAAACACCAACACCTACATCATTCGTTCCAGACGTAGTATTTTTCGTATTTTATTCACATTCATTAGTAATAATGCCTATATAAAATATAAGTGTTCATTTCCTGAGCTTCCCTGTACCTACGAGTCTATTACAGATCATCTGGAAATGGGTATTTGCATTCATCAGCATATTTGTCTTTTGAGCTGCGCTGTGGTATGAAGGAATAAGCACACAGCCATTAGGATTCGGGTTTCACTACGGTGGGGATTCGGTAAGTAGGCCACCATGCTGGGTCCATTGTGTCTATGCTCCCAAGTGGGGCCATCCCGGCAGGAAGGATAAGGCGAAGGAGAGAGAGGGTGGCCGACCCAAGGAGCCAAGTAAGTCCAGAGGGCAGTGTCTCTACAGTTTACTTGATAAGAGACTTCCCCCGAAAGGCCAGGACAACGAACACACTCCCCTACAGCGGGACGGCAACGAGCCCAGCAGCCGAGCCCCAAAGGTCCCTGGCTGGTGGTCCCGAAATGGTCCCAGTAGAAGAGCGGAGACCGGCAACTGACTTACCGGAGGAGGAAGTAGTTTACCTCAGAGCATATCCTCCTGCCATGCACCGCCGAGACACCCGCCGACACTTCTACCCTAAAAGAGACCACCAGTTGAGAGATGATGTGAAATAATAATGGAGATAAAATGGAGGGACAGGAAATTCGGGGGATGTAATTAACCTACCCAGCATTCGCCTAGTGTCCCGGGAAACCCCCGATAAAAACCCATGGGTCAGGTAGGTCGGCCACGGGAATCGAACACGGGCCTTTCGAATGCGGCCACAGACGAAGCACAGCCATTACAGGAACCGTTGGAAGAAGCACAATGGGGGGATAAAGAATTCTGGAAAATGGCAATACAAGGCATTTGCCATAAAGTGGAGAGTCTGTAAGGTAACAATTAAGCACCTTTACTTCACTCGTGTCTAGAGATCTTCTTCGTTATAGGAAATGTTAAGTTACTAAAAGAAATAGATCGTATGGGTAATTCGTTGCTCTTAGAGGGAGAGAACAGACTAATTAGTTCTTGCCATTGCTGAACCTCTAAATGAAAATGGAAAGCTAAGAAAACCCTGAGTTCAGTTGTTCAGGCCACGGCGAGACAAGTTGCTAAGCTCAGTCCTTCAATTCTCTGCTTTTTCAACGAATGTACGTGGCGAAGCCCCCAGGGTTCGAATATTTCACTTATAAAACCAAATCGGATGTGGCATTCTGAGATGTTGTCTTAGGAAATAGGTCCTTTTCCCGAGCGTGGCTGCTAATGGGTGCATTCGGTTGTAGGAGCTTAAGTCCGGTTGGCAGCACTGAAAGTCTCTGCAGGGAGGATTTAACGAGCGCTTCGGAATAAAGGTACATCCCCTTCTCGTTCCTTTCTTCCTATGGGATGGTTTGAGAGAAATGTAGGAGAAACGGAGGGGAGAAAGACCGCTAAGCCTCGAGTGGCCTCCTCTCGGATCCTCTCCTTATTGATCTCGAAAATCTTTAAGCTTTAAGCTTTTCTAAAGCTTTGCTATTAACATTTTTTTTTCTTTCACAAGAAGCGGTGAAAGAAAACATGTTGGAGAGACATATCTTCCCACACATTCCTAACGAATGCTGCTACTAATGAATATTGTCGATAACAGTGATCTCTTGTTCCGGTGTGACAATTAGTTCACTTCGGCATTAAGGCCCAATTGTACCTTTTTGGAGGTGCATATATATTGATGATGATTTACAATAGCAGAACGAAAATCCGACCAATGGCCATTGTGGTAATAAATCGTGTGGAGGTCCGTAAGTATCACCTCCACTCTCGAGCATGGATATTTACGCCCGTGTAAGCATATGCGGGTATAACCAAACACAACGAAAATGAAGAATACAACAAAACGGTTAAAAGAGTAACAATTACCGAACCATTCTAATATCTCGCAGGAACATATTGTCTGTCTTCAGTTCAGAAGGATAATATTGTGTCTTTGGGGATACATAAAATTGCTACCGGACATGAGAACCATGTGCAAAAGTATTCTGACTACCAGTGAAGGTAACGCTTAGGTTTCGCATTCCGGAGATCCCAGTTCGATACAAAGATGTTTCTGCGGTTTTCCTTTGTCACAAGGCGAATGCTGGGTCTTTAACTTTCCTTGTGGCGGCTTCTCATCCTTCCATTTCATTGCATCATCTCTTCAATCCATTCTGTCAGGATCGTACGACGTCGTGTGGGTGTGCTGCTACCTGGTGGTAATTACGTCTAGAAAATTCTCATCTTGGGCTGGGGCGTCGTTGTGGATGCGGTGCTCATGTGGGGACGCTTGTCGGGACCCTGTCCCCGTGGTGTTGGTCTTGCGGCGGATTCTGTTGCCTAAATGATGAACTCTCAACACGCACCTGGTGGCTCGGACATTCCTGCGCTTTCATCCCTTCCATTGTCTTCTCTCCTCCTTTTACTGTTAAAGGAATATATTTGTCTAAGCTGTGCTAAAACCGCCTCTGGAAGGAGTACTGTATGCACGTATTATTTTGACTGCTTGCCGTAGCAGAAGCAGTATTATTAAACAAAGACGGCTAAATGGGTTTCCAAATAACTGAGATGAGTTTCAGTTCAATTATTGCATAAACCAGCTTGAAAACATAAACCTGTGTCTTTAGTTGGCCTAACAAAAAAGACTTGCGTTTTTTGGCAATATACTTATCTGAAAATATTGTTTCTATTCCAAACATAGATAGGCTTTACATTTAAGTTAAATATGTTCTAAATGTAAGACGTACTCAATTGGCTTACTGTTTTCGTCCAGTTAAATACGTGACATAAGATGAATTTTACTCTAAATACTGCGAAGTATAGATCACTAGTAATACGTATTTTATACAAGAATCCTAAATAGTTAAGATGTCTTGCTAATTTAAGATTACACCTCGCTAATGAGTCTATTGCTATTGTAACGGGAATTAAAATGGTGTTCTCGAAGCCCCGCGTTGCGGCGATCATGTGCAACGGGATTATGCTCACCTGATGTCGTCCCGCGTTGTGACTGGGGTTGTGGGTTTTATTCCGCTTACCGGGAAGACGATGATGAAACCGCAAGTTGCTAACTCTTCTTGATCCAATCTGGCACTCTGATATATCGATGAATATCAGAAAATCTCCGGATTTGCTTCAGTAGAAGCTAGGGAACCCTTGAATTTTCAGACGTGGTCGCGAGTGCAAGGGTAAATTTTGTAAATAAACTTTGATACCTATAATTTAATTTACTTTAAAAATACGAATATGTTCAATCTAATTCGTACTATTTATACATTTTTTCGTATAAAACATGACAATAATATTGTATGCCTTGATTACAATTAACAGAAGACCGATATTAAGTTTTTTTACAAGGTTTCGTCGCGGCTCTGAATTTACATCTGTTCACCTTAAGGTTCTTCCATCAAAAGACGCTTTCTTTCCTAGCTGTTCTCCCTAAATTATTGAATTTTCACTCTCTCGTTGCCATCACTACCAATCAAACTTAATTTTTGCAGCTCCACGTCACACATTACATAATCTCATTTTTAAAACCACCAATCATAAAACATTCACATCATATCACTTACATGTTGCATCATCTCATGTCCTACTGAATTTTAAAAATTTCCTTTCTTATTCATTTTTACATGTCAATATTGATTTTTAAACCGCATATTTTAATAATTTTTCAATTCTTGGGGCCGTTACACCATGATAAGGTTTTGTCCTTCATCATGACCATGGTATCGCTTCTCTGGTCTGCAACGGCATACCTGGCGCGCAATCGTTTTGCAGTAGCACTTTTTAATGCAGCACAAATGTTGAGGATTTACTGCTGTTAATCAGTGTGAGCAATCTAGAATACACACGACAGTGATAAGGCTCCCCTCTTTGTTTCTTAGACAGTGCTAATATCCATTCTGTAGGAAGGATGAGCAGGTAACACAATGCGTGGAAGGCTTTATTACAGGAAAGAATCAGGTCTACAACAGACACATGCACAAAAGCTCCAGGGAGGTGTTCATCCTGCTCTTAATTCCCTTTCTTTATGAATAATTTCCTTCCCCTTGTTTTGTTGCTTGCTTGTGTTAGGGCACGTGGTGGTGCACCAGGCGACGTGAACAGATACCTAAGGAGAAGCTCAATTGTGCTGCATAATTTTGGATACCGTTTTCAGACATTTCCTTGCTAAGCTGCTCGTTTACTAATGAGTGAGGAAACAATAGAAGCGGCTCCAACAAAAATAGCGTCAGAAAATATACATAAGAAGCATGTCTAATGTTTACATTTGTATTATTATTGACGAACTAAATCTTTCTCATTTTGGATGTAGAGGTTGAGTTTTGAAGGAACACAAGTGATGGTCGAAATACTCAAACCGTATAACATAACTCTACAATGATCTGTTTATTGAGTAGCGTTAGTTATTTCACTTTTGATTTTGAAATGTGATATCCTTTGTAATTTGAATTACATAACCGTGACGTGAGTACGAGAATGTGTAACCTATATAAACCCAGAATTGGAGGCAAACGGAAAAGCTTGCACACGTCTCCACAGTTCGTCCTACGCTAATGTTACAGGCACGGCAGTGTAATAGTGGCAGAAGGATGGCGCCTTATTCCGCTTTGTGCAGTTCCGGCACCGCCTATAAATTTTATTACATTTGGACAATGATAGTTGTGTTGTATGGAGATGTTCGTTCCACATCCATAAATGCCCGAAATAAGAATCGCCTTTTGTAACGGTTTGTATGACCTCCGGAATCGTCTCATTTGGTACAAATCCATTTTCTTACTCATCACGTGAACATTGGAAACGTGTATACGTAATATGCTAAGCCAGTGAAACACATGATTTGGGATCATTGCCATATGTCATGTTCAGATCGACCTAAGACATTTTTCGAATGAAAGTAGATTGAAAATAAAAATACGCATATCTCAGGCCCTTTCTCCCATACATGCGTTTGACAGCAAAATTATCTTGCGTAAATTAGAAAGTTTCACTAATAATATATAATTCTTTGAATCCGTCGTAGTTTAAAAAGCATTAAAAGAGAAAACTTTAAAAATGGCCACTTTTTATCTCATTCTCTGAGGCACCCATCAATTTAAAAGCATGAAACGTAACCGTGGCTTATTTTCTCTTCACTGGATTCGCCGTATATGTGCGATAAACTCAGGTGAACATCTTTGTGTTGCGAATTTTTGTCGCTAGTCCATGTAGTACACGGTAAGTCCAGTGTATGTATACTCTGTTCAGATATAATCATGTCTTCTGGAAAACAACTTGTCATACATCTACAGCGCGAGAAATCATATCATATAGACACACACTTCTTCCAATCGCTCTTTTTGTGTTTCGTAACTTATTGTACTTCATTCTTCTAGTCGACCAGATAAGACCTGATCAGGAACGATCGCAGCGCTGGTCACCTGTAGGTCAATACGCCTCAACTATGCACTCTCGTACACTCATTTCCTAGTAAACAAATCCGCTACCGGAGAAGATATCTCTAGCCCTCTTGTCGTGGGCATACAACTTGCGTAACACAACCAATTATTGCAGAAAAAGCAAAACACTTCAAGCATTTTTAAAATGGTTAAACTACTATAAAAATAAAATCTATGTCTTGAGTAATTTTTTGATTCGAATTAAACTGATAGAATTGTTTAAATATTTGTGATATAATGGGTGTACTTAGCGTTTCTTTAAATTTGTCACATTTTTTTCTTCGTTTCTTTCTTTGTTTGCACTTCCTAGAAGAGTCATTGCAAACTTTAGGGTTGACTATTAAGTATTAATGATTTTTCACTTTAGATACGCATTTTTACCTTTCATGACAAAACTTACGCATATTTATTATTATTATTATTATTATTATTATTATTATTATTATTATTATTATTATTATTATTATTATTATTATTATTATTATTATTATTATTATTATTATTATTATTATTATTATTATTATTATTATTATTATTATTATTATTATTATTATTATTATTATTATTATTATTATTATTATTATTATTATTATTATTATTATTATTATTATTATTATTATTATTATTATTATTATTATTATTATTATTATTATTATTATTATTATCACTATCACTATCATTATCATTATCATTATCATTATAATAATAATAATAATAATAATAATAATTATTATTATTATTATTATTATTATTATTATTATTATTATTATTATTATTATTATTATTATTATTATTATTATTATTATTATTATTATTATTATTATTATTATTATTATTATTATTATTATTATTATTATTATTATTATTATTATTATTATTATTATTATTATTATTATTATTATTATTATTATTATTATTATTATTATTATTATTATTATTATTATTATTATTATTATTATTATTATTATTATTATTATTATTATTATTATTATTATTATTATTATTATTATTATTATTATTATTATTATTATTATTATTATTATTATTATTATTATTATTATTATTATTATTATTATTATTATTATTATTATTATTATTATTATTATTATTATTATTATTATTATTATTATAGATCAGTTTCTGTACACGTGTTTGATAGTTTGCAAACTTAGCATTTTGGACTTCTTTCGTTGCAACTTTGAAGCTGCCATAGTGAAATTTTGTAAGAAGTTTCACCAGTACGTGTTAAATAAAACGTGTTATTTAGTGATTATGTAAGATACATGTGTTACATTATCAAACTCACCAACTTTTAATAACCTTGTGTTGTTGGCAGAAAATGGTACTATAACCCAACAAACATGAATTTAGCTTCATTGCACATTTTCTTATGTTTGTACTTTATACATGTTTCCTAACTCAGTAAAGAAAAGAAAACACTATGAAAGCATAAAACACTGCAGTAATAACAATTTAGTTTGTAATATAAAATTCATAATTGATATAGCCTTAACATAAACCCATCAAAGATTCCAACAATTCTTACGTTTACACATGTAACATTTGAGAAGGTGTTGAAAAGCTTGACTTAGGTACTTCATAGTTTGAAATATTGGCGGAGAAGTTCTTTAAATATCATTGTTCTGTTTACTCTTTCTATTGGTGGTCGACATATAACACTCCTATAGTTTATAAATCCAAACAGATCTCTCTCTCTCTCCCATATTTAAATAGAATAACGAGTGTTGAAAGTTGTAATACAGAGCCTAGCCGGATGACACGTGAGTGATAGAAGACAACTCCGCTCTTTGAGACTGGATCCAGGTATCTCCCCCACCAGGGATATAAATATCCCCGTTAGCAACCTTGGCTGATCAACACAGACACCTCAATTATTGGGCGAGTCAACGGAAATAAAAGAAGTAAGGAACCAAACGAGAAAGCGAAGGAGAATGACTAACTAGTCATCTCTGTTCTCTCTCTCTCTCTCTCTCTCTCTCTCTCTCTCTCTCTCTCTCTCTCTCTCTCTCTCTCTCTCTCTCTCTCTCTCTCTCTCTCTCTCTCTCTCTCTCTCTCTCTCTCTCTGCCACAAAAGATGAGATTGTGCTGGCTAATTTAAACAAAAGTTTTATGGCTTATTTGCTAAGTAGGCGTTGAGACAGTGCTTTATTGCCAATTAAAATGAGACTATTTAAAGTGGTTGCAGCAAGAGGTCTACGTAATAGGATAACGCCTATTTTCATTAAAGCTTTAATAACTCCTTGTTATGCCGCTCAGACATCAATGCAACAGAACCAGGTGCCACCAGTTCGAACTCTCCAAACAGTAGGCTCAATGTTGGACATTTCTGAGCTACGACATAGTGAAGACCAGTACAATGTTAAAGGTAAAGCTCAAACCCACAGCGGCAGGTTTTAAGGGTTGCACAATTTCAAACACTGAATAATATATGTAAACATATGACGGAATTACAAATCTTGCCTAAAAGCCTAGCAATCTTCTTGAAATCGTGATTATGAAACTGGTGACAAGGGAAGTCATACCTTGGGTATGACACGGCGCGATAGACATTTATGGATACATATCCGTTCATTTATGTAATACAAGTCTTACATTTGAGGGACAGCAAGTACAAATTAAGCGCTCAAATTTAGCATTGAAGTCTAAGTTACGGTAATGTAAATTAGAAGTAGGTATGGTAATATTGACAGGGAAACAAGGATTTTATTGTTAATTATACATGAAAAGATGGACCTTTTGAACATTAATTGAGTGCTAGGAATGCTCACCCACATATCGCCCACCATAGTCGCGACATCGTGAGCCAAGTTCCATTCAATTCTTCCTGTAATCCTTTCTTCTTTCTTGTCCCCATCAACAACAGAGAACAACACGTGACGCCACACAGATCGTCTGAGGGTTCATCAGGATAATGACAACGTGTTTTGTCTCCTTGTATGAAAATGGGGAGGTCTATCCATTGCTTTGTTATTGTCATCATTTAAACCAAGTAGTCCTGATGCAACCTGTGAACCAGCTACAAACTTTGGGCTTATGTTCTCCTAACAAAACCGTTCTTATTGTATTGAAGTTCTTGTTTTCAACGGTTGTAAATGGAGGATAATTTACTGGAGTACATTAACAATAATAACATGAATATCATTGCTAAATTTATTTCCAAGTACTAATTGTATATATTGCAAGTAACAATGTGTTCATCTGCCACAGTATTAACTGAAAGATGTGTTACTGACGCTAGTTGCGCTACTGATTCCGTATCGCATTTTAAGAGAACCCATTTATAAACTGAATAAGATTTTGTGATGTAACACAGTTGGAATGAATGTTATCTTTGACGACGGGTAGAGTTTTTAATCCACTAGTTAATTGCAGCACGTTAAGACTAGCGCATGAATACAACAAGATATAAATTGTATCATCTGTTCACGTTTCTGTCATTGAAGCTGTTTCTGTATTGTTCGTTGCAACATTGTAACTCGCCGTATACTATTTCCCTGCTGAGTAGCCTTTGTTAACATAATTCCGTAATCAAGTTTTGTTTACTGTGTTGAACACTGCAAGGATAGCGAACGGGGATCGTGCGGTGGAATATCCGGTCATTTATCCAATTCCAATATGCATTAAATTAATGTACTACTTCCCAGTTACCAGAATTTTGAATACTTTTACTGGGATTTTTTCAATTGGCTGGAAAACCCTTCGCTTGGCAGTACGTACGTCACTAGTGAACGTAATGTCATTTCAGTTTACAAGATTGGTGGGATGTTTTAGAGTAGTACACCACAAGAAACACCACTCTGCGGAAATTTCAAAGTGGGTTGCTGCCAATTTGTCTTACAAAAATGAAGAATTATCGAGATATTTCTTCTAAAATGTCTTTAACGCTTCATATCTGCACTCTGTTCTGCACTCACTAAAAGAAATCACTATGTCGTGATAGTAGTTCTTCACAATCCCAAATTTTTTTAACCGAATCTCTTACTCAGAGTATAAAGAATCATATTTCTTTAAGTACAGTCCATCTCGTTGGTCACGAATGCCACTAATGTAATCGATCATTTGGATCTTGACTATAACCCCCCCCCCCCCCAAAAAAAAAAACAGACTGCAAAGCGAAATTTGTACGAGCACTCACAGGGAATGCCTGACAGTTTGAGACATTAGACTCCAGATCATTAAATAATGGAATTTTTCTGGGTTTTGATTTATAATTATAGTTCCTTAGGAGAACAACCAAGGGTTCTTGTTGCCAAGACTCAAGGTTTCTGAAATGTATATAAAATATGAGTGTTAGAGTGTTAAAGCAAATACGAGTACAAAGTCGGCGACAGGTCGGAATTAATGGAACAATGGAGTCGAAGGTAATCGAAACTTAAAACATGGATTGGGTGTTATTGGTCTTGATAACTGGTTCGAGGAAATGATCCGAATGCTGCGGTGCACCAGCTTTTACTTCCCCTTGAAACTATCGATTTATTTATCGATACATAGAGAGTAGAAACTGGCGCCCGGCTGGGTGACTCACACACCCAGGTCAAGTGAGCAGATGCGTGGGAAAAGATTACGGCTAGCGGCGTCACAGAGGATTCTCCGCTGCAACAAGTTGTCTAGTGTAGTAAGCTTCCTCCGGTAGCATTTGTTTTACCTATAACAGTGAGTTGCTTCTGTTTACTCTTTTCCAAAAGGCTTTTAACCTACTAGGATATGCTTTTAAAGAAGTGTCTCTACGTGCAGTCAACTACTAAAGTTCCGTATGGGACAGAACTCCTGTGGTTTTTTATCCCGCTGACACTGTTTGGGTCACTGAATGAATCAATAGTTTCAGCATACTAATTTTTATCCTTTTGTCCTTCATCTACTGCAGTTGAGTTGCACTGAAGTGACTTGCATTTTTTAATTTCTGTAAAACATGCTTATTTAGGTTCTTTTTCGTGTAAATGCGTCTTTTGTGTTACTATTAAAATAAATTTGAGTAGGAATGAGTGATTTTGTACCAATGAAGCTTCATATGATGTAAAAATAAAGGGTATTATGCACGTTCTTATTAAAAAAATTGTTACCTTTGCTCTTTATGATCAAGAATCACTTAAATTACATATATCTACAGGCAATAGTACGAGAATTACTAGGGTTAACAACATGGCCGCTTGATACCGAAATTAAGAATTGCCATAAGTAAAGAATCATGATGGATGTCAAAGGAATGTTGGTTCTTTGTTACCACACGTGCAAGGGCAGTTGAGGCGAATAGCAGTTGGGGGGGGGGGAAGTTGTTATAACAAAAGCAATGTAAGAAACAGTGTCCTTAGCAGATTTCTAAAGGGGCTCACTTGACTTGTTGAATAGGGCATTCTTTGGATCATTCAGAATGGCGACAAAACAGCTACAAAGGGATCTTGGTTGAAAAGAGGGTCTCCAGAAAGTGAAAGTGATACACCCACGCGCATCTGTGGTCATTCAAACAGTCTTCGGCGTGGAGCCGATTAGAGCGGTCCTAGGCGTGAGCGCGATTAGGGCAGTCCTCTTGTTCTGTCTTGGATATTTGTCGGTTCATATATACGTGAGGAACGAATAAAGTTTATCGAGTAATAAACATTCTGCCGTCAGTAACTCTAAACAGGGATATTGGTAACCCTTGGTCGGCAACTTCAATTTCGATGTTCTAAAAAAAAGAAGCAGTAAATAAATAAGTTGGAAACAGGCATTCCAGTGTTATTAAAATATCCTTCTCACATACATCCACGCATATCCTGTGAGAAACCTCATTGTTTTACCCTGAGCCACACATTATAATAGCTTCAAAGTAGCATCAACGTGGAACCCTTGCCAAACTTATTGTATCACGCTGCTTTTGGTATATTAACCAAGATTTTCTTCCCCTCAACATGTTAGGATGTCACAGAATTCAAATAACACATAGGAACTGAGTAACGCCCTTGACTAGTTAACTAAATGTTATAAAGTAGGTGTGAATGTTTGTTAAGCTGATCTATGAAGTTCAGGAGGATGGAGCACGGTTTTTGTCACACTCAGGTTCCAGACCAGAATCTGCTTTCTGCGGAGGGATGAAAGCTGCAACCATAGCCAACGATAGCTGTGTCTCTGTCCCATGTACAAACTCTCCTCGGAGATTCTATGTAAAAGCAGGGCAACACTGAAATGCGTACAGATCCCGTCACTTGGCCGGGACCAATGATCAGGAGGAAGCAAACAGCAACTCCAGCCGACAGAAGCCCGACAGCACTAAATCGTCGGCCTGTCCACAAGACTGCAACCATTTTGGACCAAACTTTCGTTCTGTGATCCCGGCATGCAAAGGCGCAATTAGGTCCGGTAAAATCAAAGAGACGATACAATATTGCCACACCCTCTCTCACTTGTACCACTAGTACGCAACAGAAGTCGAAGACGAGGTTACCTCTCGGTCTTTCGAGCAATTCCACCAGTTATGAGAGGAACTGGTGAAGCGCCTTTCCGTCATAGAAGCAGCGTATTCGATACTATCACGGAAGAGTTTGATGACCGAAAGCCGTTACGGTTCTAGTGACATCTAGTGCACGCAAAACCTAGCGGCTACTCTCGAAGCCTCTGCAGCATCCTACCAACAAACGCGCATTCCATCTTGGCCAGTCAACCAGACGTCTCAGCGGAACGCTTGCCTAAGATTTTATAACATTGGCGATCTCGCTGACGTTCACGCGGCCGAGATAGCAATAGACACAGCAGTTGAATCACCGGTCTTACCAACTACTCTTATCATTACCAGTATCGGAACTGGTTCCGGCAATGCTCAATTTAGCAGGAAAACCGGACCTGAAGCTGTCAACGAAGCAGACGACCGCAATACCAATAATGACTGCCGCACGTAACCGACGTTTTCATCTGTGTCTTCGTCATAATAAATCTGGACCTGCCCTCCACCGAGAATACATTTGACATTTTATATCGCTAACAAATCACTAACCAACTTTTGGAGTTCATTTCCTGTCCTTGTTCAACATCTTGTTGGGTCGTCATTGGAAATGCCTACTGGATGACCGCACGACACGGTAGAAATCCGACATGCTTGTCAATTTTGTGTGATCCAGCATTCGCAAGGACTATCACGCTTGGTCCTGCATCTGTCAGCAATAACGGTGTAAAAAATCCCGCGCCACAACAAAGTTGTCGTGGGTAAATTCACTGGTTCTGCCCCTGTGGCGATCTATGGGGTATCCCGGTATTACTTCACGACGATTTACGGAGCTTATTCTCTAACGGATATTTTGTTGAAGACCGTTTGGTAAGATTCTGCTGTCAGGCAGGACTGCCTAGTACAGTTACCCCCAGGTATCATGATCTGGGATGTCTGTCCAACCTCTCCGCTCTGAGAGGTGGAACCGCGTGGAACCATCTCCAGCGATAGCTTACCATTCCTCATGCAATGACACTTGTGAGCAGTTCCATATTACAGTAAAGAAAACCACGATGGACCACTACGCCACATGGACCTTATCTGTCGTCCGCCATGGATTGCGCGACAGGGTTAAGATGGAGCTTCAGGCGACCGTGTCAAAGGTCGCATACGGGGAACCTCTCGGGACAGCTCTTGGCAATTCAAAGAGAAAACATCTTCTACCTACTGACCTGATCCAGAAACTGGACCGAGCCATGCATTCAACTGGGAAGCCAGAACGCAGCTATTTGATGCAAATGGGTGAAACTTTCACACATAAAGTAACCCAATTTTCTCTTATGTTAGTAAAATAAATAATTATCTTACCTCTGTGCCGGCTCTAATTCAAACTTGTTCTCTAACCTCTCTTTGGAGTGTGAAAGTTGTTAGGAGTATCTATATTCGTCTTATATAAATTGTTATTAGAAAGTTTTAGTAAGGCAACAGAAATTGTCATAACTGCAAATCAGCTAAACTTGATACGCTATATATTGAAGTACTTGGAAAATGAACTAGTAATAAGAATTGTATGGCGCAAAAGGAACAACACCCATTCAATAAGATGCTGATGGAAAAACTGGATGAAGTAAGTGAGATTCAACTAACAAATAGACGCTCACGACCTAACTGCACAAGCTGTGTGTGTGTGTGTGTGTGTGTGTGTGTGTGTGTGTGTGTGTGTGTGTGTGTGTGTGTGTGTGTCATGAAGACCATTTATCTATATATTTCCTGTCCTCATAGAATGACATTTTGCTAATTGTAAAGACCATATGTAATTTTAAGACATATTACAAATGATGAGGTAAGAATAATGAGGACTTTATCCCATAGAGTGGAATGTAAATATATTCTAATGAAACTGATGTAACAGCTCAAGAACCCAGTAGCCCAACACAGAGTACATAAAGGTGGAAAAGATATGACTTTCAGTTCTCGGTTGGTTAAAGTAGTCTTTATAGTCTTCGGAAACTATTTAGTCAATAGCTTGAAATTTAAGAAGTTAAAAAGTCAATCGGAAACGTAAAGAAGATCCAACATTTTAGAGTTCACCTGATTAAAGTTCCAATTAACGTTAAACCTTGATATTTGGGTGCTAAGAGTTCACTTTGATCTTATTCCTAAACTATAAAACACAAAGAATCAGTTGAATCAAACCAAAAGTGTATTTCAACGTATTAGAATTGTTGTCTGAGTAAATTGCACCTTTGTACAACTATTTGACAACGTCTATGCATACAAAACATATTCCATTTCAAATTTAATGTAGAATTATTTCGGTAGTATAATCTAAAAGGTGCAGTTGATGACAGCAGCCGATCATATTCCAAGGCCTTCTTATGCTTTCAACTGTGAGACGCTTTCTCATTATAAATTTTCATAACCGTATGCTCCTCTACCCACTTTTATCTCCTTCCCGCCTCCCAAGCTTCCCTCAGAGTGGCGCTATTTCTTCTCTTGAGAAGTAGTTTTCGTTTCATTTGCGTGCTCACACAAAGATAACATAGAAAACGACTGCTCTCTGTAGAACGCTAGGCCACATTTAAGAGCAAGCCACTGGAACAAGAATGAGCAATAATTGATGTCGACCTCAATTTGGTCCCTCCGGAACATATTGAGTTATAAAATATAGCAGTAATTGTAAAATTAAAGTAATACTGTGGAAAGGCATTAAGTTTCCTTGGATTGTGTGGTTATACCGCTCGCAAAAGTTAAAGTCATATGAACGCTGGCCAATGCCCAGGCGGAGCGCTGTTGCCAAGCGTAGTACGTGTACCTGCAGAGGTTCTGTACATAAGAGCAGTTTTATCCGCCAGCAAAGGTTTTGACTATTCTTCCCGTAATTAAACAACATATTAAATATTCCTAAAACATTAAAATTTTACCTTGATACACGAGACAGTAGTGGAACAGCAAGCACGGTTTCCAATCCAGTTACTCGCTTTCCAAATTTGTGGGTCTTTCCCGGAGATTGAAACACAAGTACGCTCCCTTTTTTTAAGGATGAATCTGCTTCACTACAAATTCGTAATACTGTATGCACACTACCTACACCACGAGGTTACAGAGTGAAAAATCTATAGTTGCCCTATATTCTGGATTGCAGAGCTTTTGTAAAAACTTGTTCATATCAAATATAATTTTTCTGCCCTGAGAATGAATCACTTCACGTTTGTTGATCGAAAAATCACTTGTCCCAGATTTGAGGGACATGTTCACTCGGATCACAAATACTTGAAAAAAGACATATGTATAATAATAATAATTGAATGCAATATTAGCAATATTTCAGCTCGAGTTCAACACACGACTTAACGTTGCCATTCACTTTAACAAAACAACACCTCTACTCTGAAAACGAACTGAAAATTAACTCTGTTTCAAACTGCGTGACTTCTGTTTTCACAATATATGTATTATTTATTTATGCTTGAGATATTGTGAGGAAAGAATGGTGTTGTTTTTCAGGCTTATGTGTGTTGAACGGATGGATGTTGCGTAAGCATAACCATGTGAAGATAAAACGTGCATCGCTCGCGTTCTAAGTATCGGCGTCAGTGTTTGGAGCATTGCGGTCGGGAGTTGGATGTGCGTTCTGTAAGGTTTCATCCCTTCGTCAGTTGGGACAACCCACCAAAGACTCTTCTCCGTTTGGGCCCTGGAGTTGATGGTGGGCTTATGTGTCACGTTCGTACTGAGCCATTACTATCATCCGGAACTGCTTACCCTTCCGGTCCTTTCCCTCATTCATCCCTCTAAGTGGTCACCTTAAAAGCGTTAAGGGCGGATGCGTGCGTGGACTGTGCGGGATACTAGTGGTATGTCCTTTCATATTTTATCATTCAAAGTTTGTTTATTGCGTTCTTGTATAGGTACTGGTCGGATATGGCACCGTTATGAAATGACATATTACAAGAACTAGTAGTTTGGCTTGGTGGTCAGTCCGAATTTTGTGTGAAAGTTTTTATGAGCGACTTATGATTGCAACTTTGGCCTCATTGTTTCGGTTTATATTCTGAATACATGTACCAGTTTGAAATGGATGCAATTTCTTGATAAGCAGCGTGACAAAGTGCGCAGTGACGTAATAGAAGCGTGCGCAAAAGATTGGAAGTATGTAGCAGTGGCATTTGTGAATGGAAGTTGAGGAACTGATACCCGATAGTGTATAGTAGTGAGTTCAGTAAACTGCGCCACCAAGAGACGGGACATTGGATACTGGTAATCAAGGATTTCAAGAGCGGTTGCGGTCAGCGGCGGATAATTTAGTAGTAGTCTTGTGGTCCCTGTGTAAAACACAGACAGGGGCGCCGAGAACTCAATAAGTCGAGACAAGGTTGCTTTACAATACTGAGTCATCGGCTGCGTGCTGCTTACAAATCCCTCTATCGACATAATTCACCTTAATGTCAGCTAAGTAAGTATGTTTTACCCACTATTTGTACCTTACTTTGCTAAACAATTTCGCACAAAATCCCTAACTCAAGTTTAGAGTATATTAAAATTACGGTTTGGTCCCTTTTTTTTATTCCTTTAAATGGTGGTGCTAAATTTTCTTTTCCCATACGAAAATTTGTAGCTACATCATTTATATTAAGACAAAGCAGCCGAGCGGGATGACTCACGCGGTTTCGTCTGTAGCCCGCAATCGTGAGACCCGGGTTCTATTCCCGTGACCGACTTGCATAGCCCATGGGTTTGCTCGGTGGTTTTCCCGCGTCACCAGGCGAATGCTGACTAGATTAATCATCTCTCATGTTAGTCTCTTTCAGGGTAGAAGTGTCGGTGGGTGTCTCGGCGTGCGTGTAGGATGATATGTTCTGAGTAAAACCTCCTCATCCGGTCTCCAAACCGGACTGCAGTCGTGGTAGCTGCCGGTTGTACTGGCCTGCCGGGGAGCTTCCAAATATTAAAGTGTAGGGACCCTGCCCCCTGCACTGTCGTAGCTCCTTGGGGTGGCCGCCCTCTGTGTCTCGCCTCATCCTTCCTCCCGGGATTGCCCCACTTGGAGCATAGGTACAATAACTCAAGACTGGTCGTAGTGTCGAATCCCTTCTGTACCGTAATCCCATCGAATCCAAGACAAAGCAAACAATTCACTGCGCAGGTTAGGTGCATATCTATCTAGATAAGTCCATGCACGTTCATGGTAAACTTCTTCAAAGATCAAAGTTAGGCAACTAGTTTTAAACGGTATAAAATTTGACTAGAACCTATCCGATCCCTTAAAAAAGGAACAGAGATTATAACAAAAATGAATACATTTGCTTTGCCAATAACATTCCAGTATCAACAAGAGGGTCCTCCATTTTCTCAGTCTAGAAGACCTCTTTTGGTCCCACAGCTTCCATTAGCATCCAATTGCGCGTTGTTTCGTCCTGCATGCACAGAAAGTCAGAATGAACTAGCTCTGAGCTGCCGAGAGAATACTACGTGAAGGTTGTTTCATTGAAGCGGATAAGGAGCCACATAAAGTGAAAATACGTGATAAAGGCGCTTATTCTATTTACTTTACATCTTGTTGGTGTACCCGACTGTGTGTGTAACAATCATTGAAAAAAAAAACTGAAGCAGAGATACGCGCTGAATGTCATATAATTACGGCTATTCAGAGTTTGGAAGTCAGTCATCCAAAGCCAAAATGTACCAAACTGGCAGCCAAATATTATGTGGTGTATCCATCCAAAGCATAATGTGATGATCATCGCGATATTACAACTGATATCCAGAGAACCTCAGTAATTGTATAGCCTGCCTCCCACAAATTGGCATTTCAAATACAATGTAAATGTGATGAATGTGAGTGAATTGAGGTTCATGAGTGTACCAACTCCTTGATGATGTGATGAGGCAAGTACATCAAGTAAACAGAAAAAGTGGACAAATCCTTTGGCACGAATCAGTTCGGATATGGGTCCTAAATCATGCTTCGTTATCGCCCTAACGGAGGGAGTTCTCTAGGGCACTAATAGAAGCGTGGGACGCAAAACCCACCTGAGGTCGTTAACTGGACATTAAGTCTAACACTCTTAAGGTAAAAGAAGAAAAAGAAGAAGAAAATAAAGAAGAAGATGATGATATGGAATTAAGGAACTTCTACAAGTTTAACAACTTAGGGCCGTATTCATAGTTATCACTTTGGTCTAGACTATCTTCCCACTAAGACCAAATACGGTCTAATTTTTTGGTATTTATAGACAATAAAAAGCCTCTGGCCAAGTAAAGCCGTGGACCAGCACGGAGCAAATGTTACACGACGTAGAAAAGGTCTTCTGCGCATGCGCGAGTTCTCTAGAGTGCTAAACAAACCCAGTGTACCTGCAAGTTTATAAATCTCTGTGGTAGTTTCACAGCTGTTTCTTAATCATTCTTACGGTTGCTGCTGTTGTTTGAGGTTAGGTAACGACTTTGGTGTGCTATGAATATGGATAATTTGAAGAAGCGTGTTATCAATTGGTCAGAGAAAGATCAATGTTTTCTGTAGTCCAAAAAAGAATGAACATTATAGAAAATAAATCCGTGTCGACGAATACAAATGTGAGAAAGGAGGAGGCATGGAGGGAAATTTATAACGACTTTGCTGATCATGTGGCTTACTGATGGAGGTGAGCAGTGTTGTCTTGATATCCTCCTCTTGTATAATACCGAAGTGATGTTAGGATTTGAGTGTCAGGCCTCGCTTATCGTCCCTGACGTAGGTACAGGTCAGCAGTGTTGTCTTGATATCCTCCTCTTGTATAATACCGAAGTGATGTTAGGATTTGAGTGTCAGACCTCGGTTATCGTCCCTGACGTAGGTACAGGTCAGCAGTGTTGTCTTGATATCCTCCTCTTGTATAATACCGAAGTGATGTTAGGATTTGAGTGTCAGGCCTCGCTTATCGTCCCTGACGTAGGTACAGGTCAGCAGTGTTGTCTTGATATCCTCCTCTTGTATAATACCGAAGTGATGTTAGGATTTGAGTGTCAGACCTCGGTTATCGTCCCTGACGTACAGGTCAGCAGTGTTGTCTTGATATCCTCCTCTTGTATAATACCGAAGTGCTGTTAGGATTTGAGTGTCAGGCCTCGGTTATCGTCCCTGACGTACAGGTCAGCAGTGTTGTCTTGATATCCTCCTCTTGTATAATACCGAAGTGCTGTTAGGATTTGAGTGTCAGGCCTCGGTTATCGTCCCTGACGTACAGGTCAGCAGTGTTGTCTTGATATCCTCCTCTTGCATAATCCCGAAGTGCTGTTAGGATTTGAGTGTCAGGCCTCGGTTATCGTCCCTGACGTACAGGTGAGCAGTGTTGTCTTGATATCCTCCTCTTGTATAATACCGAAGTGCTGTTAGGATTTGAGTGTCAGACCTCGGTTATCGTCCCTGACGTACAGGTCAGCAGTGTTGTCCTGATATCCTCCTCTTGCATAATACCGAAGTGCTGTTAGGATTTGAGTGTCAGGCCTCGGTTATCGTCCCTGACGTACAGGTCAGCAGTGTTGTCCTGATATCCTCCTCTTGTATAATACCGAAGTGATGTTAGGATTTGAGTGTCAGGCCTCGGTTATCGTCCCTGACGTACAGTTGAGCAGTGTTGTCTTGATATCCTCCTCTTGCATAATACCGGAGTGCTGTTAGGATTTGAGTGTCAGGCCTCGGTTATCGTCCCTGACGTACAGGTCAGCAGTGTTGTCTTGATATCCTCTTCTTGCATAATACCGGAGTGCTGTTAGGATTTGAGTGTCAGGCCTCGGTTATCGTCCCTGACGTACAGGTGAGCAGTGTTGTCTTGATATCCTCCTCTTGCATAATACCGGAGTGCTATTAGGATTTGAGTGTCAGGCCTCGGTTATCGTCCCTGACGTACAGGTCAGCAGTGTTGTCTTGATATCCTCTTCTTGCATAATACCGGAGTGCTGTTAGGATTTGAGTGTCAGACCTCGGTTGTCATCCCTGACGTACAGGTCAGCAGTGTTGTCTTGATATCCTCCTCTTGCATAATACCGGAGTGCTGTTAGGATTTGAGTGTCAGGCCTCGGTTATCGTCCCTGACGTGCAGGTCAGCAGTGTTGTCTTGATATCCTCCTCTTGCATAATACCGAAGTGCTGTTAGGATTTGAGTGTCAGGCCTCGGTTATCGTCCCTGACGTGCAGGTCAGCAGTGTTGTCTTGATATCCTCCTCTTGCATAATACCGGAGTGCTGTTAGGATTTGAGTGTCAGACCTCGGTTATCGTCCCTGACGTACAGGTTAGGACGAATCATTTCTATCAGCTTTCTGGCGTTCGCATTACTAAATCTGTATCTGCTTTTGAAGTTTAGGTCGTCGTACTTCGCAATAATTTCTATTCTTGGTAGATAAGTTTTCTTCCGTCGACTTATTTCACGAATTCTACCCACCACAGCTACATTCATCACTTCATTGTCGTTCATGTTACAAAGATAGTCCGCCTTTAATCTACTTCTCGGAGGCGGACAAAATTTGAGCTGGACCAAGGTGTGTGGTCCCCGGACTATCGCCAATCCCGGTTTATGAATAAGAAAATCGATGGTCCACAGTTAGTCCACCGGAAGTAGCACGTTAGTCCGGACCAAGTCTGACTATGAATACGGCCCTTAGGCTTGGAACTTCAGTTTTTCCTACTAGACCACGGCCAGTAAGCCTGGAAACTTCTACATCTTACTTGATTCTACAAGTTTGCCTTTCAGAAGCCGATCTCCGCTATACTAACATTAATTAGTAATTTTTATTTAAGGTTATACATTAATTAAAAATTGTTCGCAATTGTGCAGCAAGCTCCTGAGCTACTTACAGAACTCTCTGGAAATTGTCAAAATTCAGTTAAATGAAACACAGCTGCGACATAACTGTAACTCATTTCTAGCATTATTCTTCATTGTTAAAATTTTTTTTCTAAATTTTCTAGCAGTTGAAGCAAATAACTGTCAAGAACAGTTCGTTTGCTAGTTTTAGTTTTTGATCACTTCATAAATCTGAAAAGATTAGCTAGACAAAGTAAAGCTCTCCGACACTGAAGTTTGTTCTACAAGTTGTTAGAATTGCAGTTACAAACTTTATAGAACTCAAGCAAGCTTTTCCTACAATGTTTTCTGCAAGCTACTCTTTCACTCTCGAGTGTTTCTGTGAAGGGACTCTCTAAGTTGTATTTCAGGCAAATTAAAAACAGGAGAAGAACGACATTATTGATCTATTTACATCCAGAGTGCTCCACTTTTGTTTTTCTCTTTCAGAAATTCCAAGGCATCAAAAGAGTCTTGAAGCTCTTATTAATCTTGTTCGTGGAAACTGCAAAGTCAGACATTGCATTTTAAGGGATATAAATAATTTACTGTGTTTACGCGCAGAAGTAAAGCGAGAAACCTGCAATATAAGCTTAACAATAGCTTAATTCAAAACGAGGGGGGGGGGGCTATCTCAGCATTAACTGACGTATTACCAAGTTGACCTCATGGTACTGAAATGCAGTTCAAGTTGAAGCAACCATACGTTGAACCTAGCCTACCCGCCCCTCTAGGTAATATGCTGGTAGTGTGTCTGTCTCACATCCAAGAGGTTCCGAATTCGAATTTTGGTCAGGTTATTTTATGTGGATAAAGTTTATTCCAGGGTTTTCCCTTATCTTGAAAAATGAATGTGGGGTAACGCTAAGGTCTATGGATCCCGGGCTCATTTGAGCATCATTTCACTCATGTCATTCATCGTTCGAAATGACTTAACGTTGGGGAATGCTAATAAAATAGAAAATTGAAAATAAGAACATTGTTCCACACCTTTCAATAAGTAACTTGCTATCTGATTGTGTAATTTAGATAAAAAAAAAAGGGCAGTGTGCGTGTCAGCTGTAATCTGTGCTTTGACTTGTTTAATGACGATGCCCCAGAGGTCAAGAATATGACTTTGAATTTATTAAACTTCGTTATAAATATAAATTCGATATATTTACAATTTAATAATATTTAGCTTATATATATCCCTACATATCTCAAGTTACATTTTAAATTACAACTCTTTATTGAGTTGCTGAATTTCCTTGGATCTATAGACTCTAACTCCATGGTTTTTGAGCTATAGGACCCTACTTACCATTTTTGGTCCTCAATATTTCTCACTAAACCTAAGTACTTTTCTATTTCTAAAACACTGTCTCTTGATTTAACCTCAATAACTTTTCAACTGTTCCTGCGCTGTGGCGTAGCGGGCTGAGGGAGTGTGCCTTGGTCCCCCGGCTACGGAAAGCGGCCCGGGTTCGAGTCCACCCATGGGTTGCAGATTTTAAGTCCCGGGTATAGGACCGGTGCTTACTCACCATCGTGAGGAAAGTGAGGAGCTTACGCTAGGTAAGCGGTCCTGGTCACGGAAACCAACGTTCCGGCTGGGGGTGCCGAGATGCTGACCACATCTCCTCCCCGTATCGTTTGGATGATCGCCCACCTCTGCCGTGCGTAAGTGGGCGTGAGGCCGGCAATCGGATTGGTAGGCCTTGGCCCTCTTGGGGCTGTTACGCCATGGGTTACGTAACTTTTAACTAAAATTTCACTAGCTAACATAGTCCAATTCTTTTTTAGTACTTTTCCTCTCCAATTCTTTGTTTACTCACATTCTCTCAATAAATTACAAAAGCTATTTATTTTCGAATTGCGAATTTTTCTTCTCTCTCCCCTAAGCCTTTTAAGCTTGTCACTCCTGTTCTGCCCATGCAAAGCCTTCTCTTGTTATTTTGTCACAAATATCAACATGTCTTTCTCTTTTCCAATTTTTATCTCTCGATAAGTACACAGTGAGGTTTTGGAATTTATTCTGCTCATTATTTCTTACCTTTCTGTATCTTCTATCGTAATTTTAACTCTTTTCCAGAAACCTTTCTCTATTGTATTACTGTCCCTCCACATATCTCCATATCCTATTTCACTCAGAATTTAGGTCAAGAAAAACACTAATACCTGTAAGTTGATTGGATGAATTTGGAACTTAAACTTTCTCGTTTGTCCAAAACAGTAAAGCGGCTACTGGCAATTTTTTCTCTCCGATATGGTAGTGTAAAGTTTGAAATTTACCAATAGTTAAAATATTGGATTCTGATTCCTCAAAACATTTATGTATATCCCTGTATTCCAAAATTCCAGCGTATGATAAAAGTGTCCATGCTTTTGACGTGCAAGAGGCGTTCAATTGATGTTGATAATAGGCTTAGATAACAAGCGTATCCAATCTGTAGTTTGTGAGAGGTATGTCAAGTTGTTTTAGTTCAACGCTACATCAGGTGACGAACAGAAGCTGTATTAGAGTGAAGACATTAATGGTCGGGTTCACCGTGGCTCAGAAGTATATACGGCTCTGTGAAATGTGAAGTGTTGCTCGAGACAGTAGCTAATCATGTCCATAAGGGATATCTCTCTTAAGCCTTCACTCGTTCAATTTTTCCGAGCTTTTAATATATACGAAATGTTAAAGTACCAACAGTTGTGAATCTGCTGTTAAATAATGAACTAATGATTCTAGGTTAACAAAAAGGCAGGCTTTTAATGGGCGCTTCTTTATTTAAAAGACTTGTCTGTTAAAGAGTGATAAATCACCATGAATAATTGTACAAATATCAAATTATCAACTCTATCCTCAACTTTTCTGTGATCACAAATGGAGCTCCATATTCATATCCTGAAATAAGATAAACCGTGATCGACTTTCGCTCACTGATGCTACATTTAACAAAGATATCAGTATTGTCGCCGATCGCATTGGTTGGATCTGCCGCAAAGCCGGAGCTATCCGTGGGCAGAGACAGAGAGTGGCGCGCAGCGCTAAACGCTTGCCGAGAGAGAGAAAGTAACAGAGATAGTTCTGTCCTTCTCTCGCTGCGTCGCGATTGTTATCCAACGGTCGACTACATTCTAGAACAACGACTGGAGGTATAAAAATCCCGCAAAGTGTTAGATCGGAGTGAGTTGTTAATTGAGTTGTTAGCTGTGAGTTGAGTTGTGCAGCTGTGCGTTTAAACTGTACCGCAGCGAATTCTTTTGTTTGTTTACGTGCAGCTAAGAACGAGACGACCTTGAAGACTGCTGTTGTGTATGTCACGTCTTTTTACTGTTGCAAGGGCTCTACAAAGTTACTGTTTCCTGCAATAAAAGGCATTTTAAATGTCTGCAAACAAGATTTTTAATTCTACGAACCCACAAAGTCACAATATGAACTATCTCACTCTAAGAATATATTTCAGCAGAAGGTATGTAGAGTGAGTGTGTGGTGTCAGTGGTTCAAACATGTTGTAGGTTTTGCATTGTATAAAAGGCACAGCAACTTTTAATTCCCAAATTTAATTAAAGAAGCAGAAGTTTAAAGCGGTTTAAATTATAATACTGGAGTTAAATCTTTGCAATTCCCATTGCATCTTTATTTTATTATGAATATAAATTTCCCACTCTGAAAACAGAATGTTGCTGTTTACTTGCATATACTCATATTTGCGCCCGCTCGATAGCGTAGATGGTAGCGTGTCTGCTTCACGTTCTAGAGGTCCCGAGTTAGAATCTCGGTTAGGTTGAGTTACCTGAATAAGGTTTTTACAGGGTTTTCCCTTATCCTGAAAGACGAATGTGGGGTAACTCTAAGTTCTATGGACCCTGGGTTCATTTGAGCATCATTTCACCCATTCCATTCATCGTCCGATATGACTTAACGTTGGAGGACGTAAACTACAAAAAAAAAAAAAAAAAAAAAAAAAAAAGTAGACATTGAAGGTCTGTCTAAATGAATTTAAATATGAACTCAGGTTTCAGATTTTGATTAAAATTGCTGTATTGTGAATGAGCACCATGGTCTGCAAAATGTTCACACCACCACATTCAGGGACTCAGATACGGGGGTCCAGTGGCTGTTGAGCCTAGGTGCCTTGGGATACCATCTGTCGTGCAGGGACAACAAAAAACGTTTCATCAGCGGGCTGAAAGTGCATGGCCAGTGCGTGAGATCTGCTCAGAATGAATGATGACGCAGCGCAAGGAATTGGACATTTGTCTTTCTGCTAAAGTAAACAACAAAAAAGAAAATCTATTACAGGTTTGTAATTTAAAAGGACACCCAACTGAAACCGAATTGAACCACTGTGAGCTTGAGGCAGAATGTACATGCGGCACATTCGCAGCTTGAATCTTAAACATGTTTTTGTAATTATATATTCAAAATGACAAATGTATGTACGGGAACATGCGCTGTCTACTGCCATCATTAGCATCGGGAAAGAGATTAAGAAAACCAAGCTTTTCAATATTCATCATGGATTCCTGCGGGTTGTTGCACCCGAGTGGAATACTTCGGTGACAACGATATATCGACCGTGTTTTGCAGATGAGAGACTAACTTGTAATTTACCCCGGCACCATAAAGGCGTGTCCAACTTTAACGGAAATTTCTTCAGGACCAAGTTTTTCCCCACCCTTTTCCCGGGAAATATGTGGTCGGTAATCGGACTCTGTTAATCTCCTGTATTCCCACACAATCATGTTTACGAGGGGAGTGAAGATGGTTTTAATTGAGTATGGTCTTTGATTGCCACCTCAGCTTACCTATAAAGTTGTAACGTTGGCTTATTAGCATATCCAAAGTGAGGGCTAGTGAGCATTTCGGAAACTATTTTCCAGCTGAGTTTTAAGCCTTCGAAAAATATATTAATATTTATGTTCAGTTTTGTGCGTTAATTCTTGTTAGCATTATATACATATTCGGTATATACACGATGTTCATCTTTATTTGTTATTTCCCGCCCTCCGATTGAGCAAGAATGACGTCGTAGTTGACTGGTGAGTCCCTCTTGAAATCACAATGCCCTCTACGGAGAAGTGGTAATGTTTGCGGAACAGGAAGCAAGTTACAGCACTCTGAGTGTGGTTATGCTGGTAACTAATACAATCAGCTTTCCCTGGATATGAACACAGAGCACCACGTCTTCATGGTTGAGTGCTACTTTCGTACCGGCATTAAAATTGGCGCGACATATAAATATAGTTTAAACTGCTACATAGAGGAGTTTATACAAGGCTATCCAGCATTCAGACAAGTCCCTCGGAGCGTAATGTTATCAAAAGTGTCCAGGTACCGTCAAATTGACATACTTTTGTTTGCAACATAAACGTCCTACGTTTTATCAGTATACGATATAAACTTTTTGTCATTCTCACGCTTAATTAAAATGTCCATTAATGTTGGTATCCTTATGTCTTTTAAAACCAATAGATACATCAAACATTTCCCAGATACAGGATCAGTTACTCGCAAAAAGAGAGACACTGGACACTATAAAGTGACTGGTCCCAATCTAGAAGCAATAAATAATGTTATGACAGAAAGACCTCAAGTATACCTTCTCACAATACAGACAATGTTTAAGGGGAAGAGAGAAAGGAAATATAAGAAAATGGACACATAAGACTATGTACTAGAGATATTCTCTTGTTTAGACTTGGATAAAAGCTTTGTACATATTGTAACACTAATTTATTTTTCATTCCTAGAACATGTTCTGCTAATTTTCTGGTTTGTAATGAAGTTACATTGTGAGGAAACTGTGAGTGATAGAAAATAATTGAGATCAAATTGAAATATTTCTATTTTATGTGACAGGTTTACAATATTCATATATGTCTACTATAACAGAAAAACAGATGTTCATTCTGAAATACGTCATCATTAACTTATTATTTCGTATATTCTTCATGGTATACTTTTATGGCTGCATAATTAACTTTGCAGTGCATTGCAGTATATAGTTTTTTTTTTAAAAAACAACAACAGTTATCTACTCACCAGGTGAAATTACGCCCCTTTATATTACGCGGGCAGAACCTCCTCTCAAATAGTATATTTACCTACCGGAAGAAGGAGGCTGTCAGTTAAAGCTAATGTCAGCACTCAAATACGATATCAAGCCGCTATAGGGATCGTGTATAAACTCTCTCTATCAGCGATGCTATTGATGACGTCAAATTTTTGCCCGGTAAAATCAAAAATAAAAATGAAAACCATGTATAAGAGTGCAGAATAATTCTTAAATTCATATCTGTTATGTCGTGTTAGATTAATTGACTTCTACAGTATATTTTTTAATTTACATCTTCCAAAGTAAATCAACATTGAACGATGAATGAAATGCAGTGATGTACAAATGCATCCACTGTTCATAGAACTTAGATTTAGCCAACATTCATCTTTCAGGATAGGGGAAAAACATCTAATCCAGAAATACCCCCTGACCAAGAATATAAACGTTTGAACGTTTGGCAGACACGCCACCTCCACGCTACGGACGTCCACAGTACGTCCCCAGCCATTCAACAAAAATGTGTAAAACACATACTATTGCTGTAACATACGCAGGTATATGTCGAAATCTACATCACCTATAAAACTTAAGTTATTAAAATATAAATGAATGAATTATTTACTGTGCATATTCCAAAATTTTACAATTTTACAATTTACAACGTTACCTTGTTGCTACCTTGGCGTACATGACACCCTGGTCTTTTGCTCTGCCAGGTAGCTCTTAACCTCCATACCTCCTTGTTACTTAATTAACCTCATTCTTCGCCTCTGCCTCCTTCTTTTCTTATATTCTTTACATTTCTTGCCCATTTTTCTTTTACCTTCTGTAAGAACTCACCAATACTTCTTACCTTCTTTTCCTCCTTTCCTGTTAACAGTTTTATAGCTATTATCCTATTCTCTACTTTCCCCTATTTTTCCTCCCAAACTTGTTTTTCCCACATTGCAACCTCCTCGCATTCTGTTACATAGTGTTCTATGCTTTCTTTTCCCTCACACAATTCACAAATTCCCTTTTCCCTACCTCTTATCCCTCTTAGAAATATTGTTCCTGTTCCCATCCAAGCTAACCCTTCTCTCTCTAACCTATTGCAGTAACCTACGTATGCTCCTCGTCCCCAGTTTCTTTTTATTTGTTTGTAAAATTGTAATGATGTCATATTTTCTAGACTTTCCCATATTTCCTGCCTTTCTACAACGAATTTACCCACATCGCTTGTATTCATTTCCTCTTATGTCCATATATGTCCCATTCCTAATTTCTCCATAATTCCTCCTATCTCTGCCCACCAACTGTTTGAGTTTTCTAATATTTTTTGCTGACTCATGCATAATTTCATGATTACCCCTTCTTCTTTAGCCAAACACCTACACGAAAATGGTATCATTCTTTCCATTATTATTCCATTTCTTCTTGTCTTTCCTAATTCTACTAAAGCTACTTCCCTAGGTGCTGATCTTGGTAAGTCTAGTAGCTCTTTACAAAACCTTCTGTAGTTTTGGTCCACCGTTTTGTTTACCTCTGCGCCCTCCCCCCAGATCTCCACTGCATACAGCATTGTGGATTCCGGTAATGCCTCATGCAGTCTTTCTAAACACTTGGTTGTAGCATCTCTCATCTGGTGGGCGCTTTTAGTGTAGAAGTGTCGGAGGGAGTCTCGGCGGTGCGTGGTAGGCTGATATGCTCTGAGTGAACCAATTCTTCTTCCGGTAAGTCGGTTGCCGGCCTCCGGACCGACTGCCGAGACCGTCTTCAAACCACAATACGGGGGAATGTCCGTTGTCGTGGGGAGGTTTCCATCTAAGTAAAATGTAGGGACCCTGTCCTGTGCACTATTGTGTGGTTGCTTGGGGCGGCCGCCCTCGGTCTCCCCTCAGCTCATCCTTCCTCCTGGGGATGTCCCACTTGGGGCATAAGATACAGTAGACCAAGACTGGTCGCAGTGCCGTATCCTCTCCGAAAAAAGAAAATATCAACTGGAAAAGGCAACATAATCCAACCAGCTTTAGAAAATGAAGGAAGGCAAATTCTAAAGGACCGTAAAGTCCTTCCTTCCGCCAGTTACTAAATTTGCAATTGGCACCTCACTCGATAAAGTCAAAAATAAATGGGCAGGCTGGCAGTCATGTCAAACGCGTTTCGGGTCCCGTTTTCGCCTCCTCTGTTTTAGAACATAGGGTTTATATGGGAGTAAACTCATATTTTCGATAAGAATTTATTCCTGTGCTCCTTGTACCTCAAATCGTTCTAAAATAGTAGTGCATAGTTAAATTGTTGAATTGTTTTGCTTGTGTACTTGAACAATCCACATGCTAACTTCATTTCCTTGTTGATGTATTTTTCTATGTATTGTGTAAAAGCACAGTAATAAGCCTTTGTTTAAATCTTCATTTGTCTAATTTTTTATTTCTTGTCTGGTTGTAGAAATACACTAAGCGTGTCGTGGTTCGTGCGATATAAGATATCTGACATGGTTATTCTAAACATTGCAGTTGATCGCATTTTAACCGGTGAGTGCCAAGAGACAGTAGCTTCGTTTCTACTCACACCATTGGCTCATCAAGGGATATAAATACACAACTTGTTTACATATACATTAAAACTTGATATTCAAGTGGATTCAGGTTTGTGCACCTTCAAGGACAAACGACTCCACAGAAAGACTGTCTAGAGACGGACAGGATGACTGTGAGGCTTTGGTGTGACAGCGTTTAATGAAATTCACACTCTTAAACTTCTCGCTTAAGTATTACTCAAGCATTTATTCTTCCTTACTCTGTTCACGTATGCATCCTTTGACAATACGTGACAAGAAATTTAGTAGCTGAAGATATTTATACATTAAATATATGAGCCTTGCCAGCTTTCTACAAATGTATAGGATTCGCCTTCTAGAAATCAAGTTTCCCTCTCACTCTCTAATAATTTCTGGGAGAATCCGTCATCCTACATTTCCTATTTACATACCTGATTACTCACCATAACCACCCACATATGTAAACACTGTTACCTCCATATTCATCTCAACTATCAGCCTATCCATCCATCCCTTACCTTCACAGTCACCCACTTAACCACCCAACCCCAAACTCATCCACCCAATTACCTACTCACCCACCAGTCTACTCAACGCTAAAACCACCCAAATATTCACCCACATATCCAAGAACCCATCTACCTACCCACCTACCTAAGCATACACCTTCCTATCCACACACCTACTTCATTACCGTCCCACCTACCCCAAAACCCCAACCACCCAACTATTCACCCACATATCCAACAACCCATCTACCTACCCACCTACCTAAGCATACACCTTCCTATCCACACACCTACCTCATTACCGTCCCACCTACCCCAAAACCCCAACCACCCAACTATTCACCCACATATCCAACAACCCACCTACCTAAGCATACATCTGCCTATCCACACACCTACTTCATTACCGTCCCACCTACCCCAAAACCCCAACCACCCAACTATTCACCCACATATCCAACAACCCATCTACCTACCCACCTACCTAAGCATACATCTGCCTATCCACACACCTACTTCATTACCGTCCCACCTACCCCAAAACCCCAACCACCCAACTATTCACCCACATATCCAACAACCCATCTACCTACCCACCTACCTAAGCATACATCTGCCTATCCACACACCTACTTCATTACCGTCCCACCTACCCCAAAACCCCAACCACCCAACTATTCACCCACATATCCAACAACCCATCTACCTGCCAACCTACCTAAACATACATCTGCCTATCTACACACCTACTTCATTACCGTCCCACCTACCCCAAAACCCCAACCACCCAACTATTCACCCACATATCCAACAACCCATCTACCTGCCAACCTACCTAAGCATACACCTTCCTATTCACACACCTACTTCATTACCGTCCCACCTACCCCAAAACCCCAACTACCCAACTATTCACCCACATATCCAACAACCCATCTACCTACCCACCTACCTAAACACACACCTACATATCCATCCAAATACTCACCAACGCTCCCACCTTCTTACTCAACCCACCCACCCAGCTACCAACTACTCTCACACCTATCCACCCACTTACCCATCTAATCATCTGCGTACACTCCTACCTAAGCATACACCTAACTATCCATCCACCTACCTGTATATCCACCTACTTATCTGCCTTCCCCCTTGACTTTCACCCTAACCATCTATCTGAGCATTCCAGCCACCTTCCCAAACACTCACCCACCTATCCAACCACCCACATACCAGTTTGCTCAAAACAAACATTCACCTAACCAGCCACACAATTATATTTACAACCACCTGCCTACCTACCACAACCATTCACCTACCTAATTACCCATTCCCCTAGCCAAACACCCAATTACCTACCCACACGCGTGCCTACATATCACAGCTATTCACCCGTTTAACCACCTTTCCATTTACCTGCTCATCTAACTAACTACCCACTCATTCACCTATTTAACCATGTACTTACCCATACTCCTACTTATTCATTCATCTACATATACATACATCACTTACCTACCCTCCCACCTACCTACTCAGCCGAAACATTCACCCATCCATCCACCCACCCACCTAACCAGTTACCCTTTACCCACGCACCTACCTATCCATCTACCATTTACCTACTCTTCCATCTACCTACTCAGCTGAAACATTCACCTACCGAACCACCCACCTATCCAACTACCCACTTACCTACTCACTCACCTGCTCACCTACTATAACCATCCGCCTACTTAAACACTCATTCACTTACCTGCTCACCTACCTAAAGGTACACTTTCCTTCCATCCACCCAAATAACCACTTATCACCATACCTATTAACCTACCGATCTAACCACTTCCCCCATCTATTTACGCATTATTGCTTACTTTATATGCGCTGCTATAGAGTTACGCTTTAAGATGTACTTTTTATTTATTTTGTATCCAGAAAAAACAAATTGGACAGTTTTTCCAAATGTATCTAATCCCGTAAAATTTAAGCCTCAGGCCTCAACTACATAAAATATAGAGCACCTTTGATATGTTTATAGATATGTAGTATAAGCATACGTTATAGAATGGAGGACACCTCGCCCACTGCCCCCTACATAGAACTACTAAAGCTACGACCTCTAGGAGGGAGAGACTGTGTGAAGTAAACACAGGAGCCTTCAGGCCACTGGGACCTGTCGAAGTCTTTCCTGTCCTGCAGACCTCTCTCAGTGCTAAAGCTGCTTAGATAGTTTGATGAGCGACCCCTCGACCAACCAGCCCTTTATTCTCCACTGATAGTCCTCTGATTTGAGCAAGTATCCGCACCACCTGTCCATCCATCACACTTCATGAAACCTAGAATCACATCTGAAACTTGGGAAGGAAACGGAATAAGAGTGAATATGATGGAAAGGAAATTGTGGTAGATGAGAAACGACACTATCGCTACCCCACCAACTAGGAAATGTAAGTAAAACCCAAGGACAGAGTGAGTGGTCGGTGGAAATTAAAACCGGAACCTTTCGAATGCCAGCAGCACACGTTACTGTGGAACCATGCAGCCCGGATTGGCATTTATACATGTTAAGAGCAACTCCAACTATTTTTTTAGAAATGAAACTAATTAAAGACTTTGAAAATAGAGAAAATTCTGTTTTTAGTATTGGTATATTTTGTTGTTAATATTTTGTACCTAAGAATTTAACTTTTAAGTTTTACATCAAAGCAGTACACGCATGACCCTCCCTAACACATCCGCTGACACTCCGATCACTGTGTTAGGTCCAAACTCGGAATACTGTGTCCTAAACTTACTTTAACTTTAATTAAATATTATTTGATCATTATAAAGGAAAAATTGAATAATAGATACAGACCTTAAAACTACCAACAGAATCCATCAAAAGGAGCAAAAATACCAATAGCCTCAGGATGTGCGTTAAGACTAAACTGCGCCCGGGCGAGGTCATAGCGTCCTTTCCAAACGTTAGTGACAGAGCAGCTATCTAAGTCAGCTTTGGAATAGAGTTGATGTTAGATAGAGTAAACCCGAAAAATTCAATGCTATGGCCGGGATTTGAACCACGGTTTGATCTCCTGGTTTCCGTCTAGTCGCTCTAACACATTGAGCTACCATGGCCAACTTGCCGCCACGTATTAAATTCTCCATTTGACTCGCATTTAATGTCGTATTTAACGATATATACCGCAATCACTTTGAATGTGGCACACCGTATGTAGGACAAACCGGAAGGACCATCGCTACCAGAATAATCTAGCATGAATGGAGCATTCGTTTAATGCAACCTGAGAAGTCTGGGCTGGCAGAGCATTGTTTTGATAACGACCATAGAGCCAACTTTCGGAAGACGACCATCTTGACAAAATGCAACTGTTACCGGGAATGGAGAGTTACGGAGGCTTTGGCCCTTTCCTCCGAGAGTAGCACGCTTAATCGTGATGCTGGGTTTCAGTTCAGCTCCTCTTGGAAACCGGCCTTAAAATGGAAATCCGTCGACTTACGAAGCACAGATCTATACAGCTTGATAATCAAGTTAAGTAGTTTCGCTTCTTTGACTCAATTTTCTATACCCACGCCATCTCCTGACTTGGCATTTAATTTGCTGAAAACAGTCTTTTGTTCAGTAATGCGAATACTGATAGTATTTTGTCTTTGTTTATATTTGTGTTATATCCAGTGATACATTTGTGGTTATAACATTTAATTAATATCCTCAAGATGGTAGAGATGTACGCTCCTTAAACGTCGATTTCTAATCGTCTTTTCACCTGGCTTGCTTCCCGAGAGCAACTTGAACATATTCCTCGCCAGGAAAGCTTCAGGTCTTATCGACTGAGACGTCGCCAAGTTGCGACTGAGAGCATTCCTTGTTGGCTCTAATGACGTCTTGTCAAATGTTGTGCAATCACAAACATAAATTACAAATCTGTGAAACTCAAAGGTTAGTGTGTGGGTGGTATGGATTTTACCAAAACAATGTAAAAGAAAATTGATTCATCCTCTTTAAAGCTGCTGATTTATATGTAGGGCCTTTCAAGCGACTAAGCGTTACAACATAACATTCCAAAAATATTCCTCCAATTTACTCGTTTATCATTGGAGCATCAGAATCACGTTTCCTCTATGGATCTGTGGAACCTTACTGTCAGTATGATCTGCTAATGCACTAAAGAGGAACATGGACTAATACACTATTTTTCATGAAAGCTGTAATATTTAAACATCACTTGTTTGAGAATATATATACGAGGTTGGCCTGAAAAGTGTCCGACCTCAACATGAAGATGGCAGCACTCGTAAATAAAAGCTAGCGAATTTCGTTAATTAATCTGTTGACAGTTACTCACCAAAGTTTCAGCCATTTTGGACGCTCAGTTGTTGTGTAACAGTCGTTTGAGTCAGTTGATGTGAGTATTTTTATGCAAAACGCACAAAATCGAGTATCGAGCTGTCACTAAATATTTGTTTTTGAAAGGCAATACTCCTACGCAAATCAAAGATGAGTTGGGTTCTGTGTATGGAGACTCTGCACCATCATTTACCACAGTGAAATTTTGGGCAACTGAATTTAAACGTGGCTGTAAGAACTAGGGAGACCATGAACGCCCAAAACTGCAACTACCGACGAAAACATCGTCAAAGTTCACCAAATGGTGCTAGACGACCATCGAATTAAAGTGGCATGGATAGCAGAGGCTATCAACACTTCAAAGAACGTGTTTGTCACATATTAAATCAACATTTAGACATCAGAAAGCTGTCCGCGCGTTGTGTGCCGCGTTTGCTCACGTTAGACCAAAAACGTGTTCGAATGAACAATTTCCATCGCTCTGTTTACGTAGTTTAGGCGCAATAAATCCGAGTTTTAGCACCGATTAAATACTGTAGATGAAACTTGGATACACCATTATACGCCCGAAATAAAAATACAGTCCAAATAGGGCACTGCAAAGGGGGAACCGGCTCCGAAAAAGCAAAAACTGTTTTTCGGTTGGGAAAGTGATGGCCACTGTTTTTTTTTTATAGTTATGGAGTTATTCTAACATATTATCTTCAAAAAGGAAAAACTATTACAGGAGCATACTACGCATTATTACTTGACAAGCTGAAGGCAGAACTTGCGGAAAAACAGCCACATTTGCAGAAAAAGAAAATCCTGTTTCACCAAGACAACGCACCGTCTCACACCTCAGCGGGTGCAATGGCGAAAATCCACGAATTACGGTTTGAACTGCTTGACTCGCCAGATCTAGCCCCAAACGACTTCCTTTTGTTCCCTCATCTGAAAATTGCGCTCGCAGGACAGAGATTATCGTCAAATGAACAGGCAATCACTTTCGTGAACAATTATTTTGCAGAGTTACAAGGAGATTATGTTGAAAAATAAAAAAATAAAAAATCTAAAAATATGTCTTGTATCCTTATTAGATCGGAAACTTTTCACCCTACCTGTGAGTGTGTGTGTGTGTGTGTGTGTGTGTGTGTGTCTGTGTGTGTGTGTGTGTGTGTGTGTGTGTGTGTGTGTGTGTGTGTGTGTGTGTGTGTGTGTGTGTGTGTGTGTGTGTGTGTGTGTGTGTGTTTGTGTGTGCAAAGAATTTACAGAAGTTACAGGAAGGATGTTGGCATTATACTGTTCTTAAGAAATGCGTCTGCACTGAGTAACAATTTCTTTTAAAAATTTCTGAGCCGCTGATTAAATACCCTGAACAAACATAAATGTGTAGAAAATATAAATAATATAACTGACCTGCAAGCCCTTTATATACGTTTCTTGTATCATTCTATCTGGATTTTCTCCCAAAAATTGTATTGCAGTATTCAGTATACTTCATTAATTTAAAATATTAATCTTTGTCGAGAGGCACAATATGACATTGACAGAGTCATTTAAAAGATCCTAAAATAAAACCATTGCAGAATTTGAATTTCAAAGGTCATCTACGGCGTAAAAAGGATTTTAGGTATCCAGTGATACAAAGAATTAATAAATCTGCTTCTATTGATGCATTTAAGTCTCTGTGGTAACACATTGTAACACTTAGGACTTAAATTAATAATTTTGTCGACTTATTTAATCTAATTTGTGGTCACTCCTTATATAATGATTATGCACATCATGTCCACGACCATAGTCACTGATGTCGCTGCGCGGATGGGTCGAAAGATCTAATAAATAGAGATTAGCCACCGACAAAACTTTAAACTACATAAAAGGAGGTTACAGAACAGTTTTCACTATACGAAGTAGCAGTAGTATATCCACAGCTCTGCTGGAACCAACCCCAAAAATAATACCATAAGGAAAAATGAACTGAAGAAGAGAAAAATATATGGATTTCATATAAAACGAATGGTTCCGTACATCGCGCTGTTCTTCCAATGTTGCTCGGTTCTCAGCACATACTTTCGTAACCATTGTTGTGCTCTCAGGATAGCGTCAGACTAAGCTTTAATTGCGTACCCTTCTTTTCAAATGAAAGCTGAATACACTGAGATGTGGTACCGAGACAGGTGGACTATGTGCAGTATTGCTTTTAAATTAGTTGAGGTCGAGCCATCCAGTCGGCTTCGACCCACACGTACATGATGGTATCTGGAAGAAGAAATACCATCGGGTCCAGCGTAGGCGTTCCCCTTCATGTCATTTGGGAGTCAAATAATACGTAGCCTCCGTCTGGAGGGGAAGCGTGAGATAGGATCCCACTACAATAGCATTTACTTTTGAAATTGGAAGATAAAGTTCAAAGTGGGCCTTTATGGGGCCATAGCGAAGCGTATAACCGGTTTCTCCGTCTCGCTACCTGTTTGGAATTAAATAATTCCGCCGCTTCTGACCCGTCTGCTACCGCGTACTTGTGAAACTTAAGACTATAGCTTCTAGAAGCTAATCAAACTTCCATTTTCTGGATCTACTCTTTCAGTTTAGTTTCTGGAAACCTCAGCTAAGTTGTCCTGACACGTTAGTAAACTATCGATAATCAGTGTAAATGAAGAACCTGTCCTTTTAGTTGCATCATCCATTGGTTGTGCTCATTTTTCCATAAATCAAGTGCCCTCCTTCTGCGGCAATAAAGTTTCATCTTCATATGCTCAAATGTCCAACTATTTGTCAAGAGCTAAGCGCTTCTTCACATGAACGTAGCTCGAGTCCTTTTGCTTTCCTTTTGTAATGCAAATTCCAGGAAGTTAAGGACCTGTGCCTACCTGAAGTAAGACTGCAGAGAGACCTGCAGCCCCACTGTTTATAGCTATCATATAGGATATCTGTTTTGAATATACAAGATTAAAGACAAGCCTCCCCCCCCCCCCCCCCCGAATCGAAAGGAATATGGCGATCTTGGCTTTGCTTCAAGTATTAATAACTTTGCTGTTTTATAATTCACTGAATTATGTGGTAATACACTGTCCACCTCCAGTCTTGAAACGTTCAAGTCACTCGTCACTTGTCCTTCTTCGCTCCTCGTTTTAAATTTACATAATACTGACGAAGTTTTTCCGTTCTTGTATCTGAATTAAATTCGTTTCCATTTTTTTTCCTCACGTGACATCTTTCTCTTTTATATTCACCGCATTCGTCCTGTTATTTTCCACGATATCCTTACACTTCGTCACCAACTCAATTAACAGTTCTTTATCCATGGATGAGAAATTTGTCTCACGAATTTTGTTTATGATTTTGTTGACCCGCCATTTTTCAGCTGTGTGCTGACGAAAATGAAAGCAAAAGTGCATCGCAATACGTTCAGAAAATAATACGGCTCATCCATAGCCTTCTATAGCTGTAATGTTCACAAGTCTCTTGGCGTTAACACGTGTTTGTTAACATTTTCAGAAAACAGGTTTGTGAAATCCAAGAAATTTAACAGCTTTGTTAGCGCTGTTACAATTGTTATGTTACATTTGTTAACGCCGATTTTAACAGCTGTTTGTGAAATCGGGCATTAATGTATACAACTTTTACCATCTTTATGTACAAAATGCGAATTATGTAATCCAGTTGAGATGCATGAAGCGGTCTGTACTTGTGTATTCTGCCTGGACAAGGGAAGCAATTTTCTTGCGGGTGGCACTTGGGTTCACCACTTCCAGATACACGAGCATGATTTCCCTGGAAACAAATTAACAAGGGAGCGGTCCATGTACGCAAACACAGGCAAGCCAACTGTTGACTAGATGACACACGATAACGCGATTAATGACGGTGTCGCCCAATGTTCGATAGCTCATCGATCACGTCTTCTTGTGTTAAGGGGAAGTTGTAAGCTGCTTAAGGTCAAGAATATCAATTTTTTGTTGTCTGGTGATTTTGCAAGCTTAATCCGATGTTTCGTTACAACCGAGTATTTTATCGAATGGAAAAGTACCAGATACACCTTAAAAATGAACTTAAACGTTTAATAGCAGATACCGGAAACATCCCAGGCTCAAACCTGGTGCAGCACGAGAAATTTTGTCAACCCTCTTAGATTGGCTTTCTTCGAAAGAGAAATAAACCTGGTGGTTCCATATTGGGAACTTACAGCAAGTAAAGGAATCTCGCTCATGAAATGACTATGGCTATGACAGGGTTCGGAATGGAGATAAGGCACTTCGACCAGTGAAATGTTTTCTGCCTGTGCCACAGAAGGGAAGAGTGAGGTGAGAAGAAATGAAAAGTGGCCAGACTGAGGAAAAACCACAGCAGAGGGTAGAGTCCTTGAATACACATTTGAGATCCTCGTTAGCTCCTCGCAGAACCGTTTCCCCTCCGCCCCAGCGTAGACGTCCTCCGATCCGGAGGACCAGGATTTACAGAGGGCCAATATACCTGCCATGTACACCCAAACTTCCGCCGACACTTGGAAACCCCAAGTTGAAAGGTAAAATGAAATAGGAAGTGAAGTGAAACAGAGAGATAAAATATTCGGGGGATGTAAATACCTCTCCATCTAACGCTAGCCACCCGGGGAACCTCCCAAAAATCACATGGCCACCGGAATCGAACCCACGACCTCCGAATGCTGTTGCCTGAGGCATCCCGCTGGGTAGGATTGACATAAAGAGACCTCTGAACACATTATAAAGTTCTTTCACGCCCAATACAGAATGGGACTCTGAAAACGATAGCATTCACAGAGCTACCATAAATAAAAACTCATACACTCCTAAGCTGATCTCATAAAACTGAGTATAACTCTTCTTTGGTCTGGTGATTAGGATTCTAGTTTCCAGATGCAGAGCTCCCTGATTCTATTCCCGGCTGGAGAATACGACTTTTACTTTAATCAGTATTACTTCCTGTCCTCCCTAGAATCTGGCAGTGTGAATTCAATGTTATAAAAGAAAACCAACTTTAAACACACCCACAGATTAGCAAAATAGTGAACAAGTGAACATCATTGTCAATTAGCAGCTGCTTGAAAGACAAAGCCACCGATGTGACCATGGATGTTAATGGCACACAAGGGAACCTAATTTTCTTTCTTTTATTTTGACTAGTCCCTTTTATGTTTTAAATGGAATTAGCTAGGGGAGTTCGCTACCCTGAGTATTTGCTTTGTTTATATGTTTGTGAGTCTGCTCTTTGTTCTGTTGAGCATATGTTTGTAAACCTGCTCTTGTGACTATGTAGATTGGTAATAATGTTGGGAATACCAAGAAAAGTAAACTTGGTCCTGGTAGAGGAAACAAGAAATGTGTAAATACTGTTTCTGGTGTTATAAGTGAAGGCTTGGGTAATCGGTAAATGGTGTACTGCTAGGGCGTCCAGAAGGAAAGCATTAACCGAACCTGTAAATAATGTTTATGATGCTGATTCCAGTGGTGGCAAATTTTATAGTTTCTAGGCCAGAAAACAACACAGGAGTGACAACTGTAAGCACCCAAGGGTGAAAGTGCCTTGCTCTAAATTTAACTCACAACTTACTTTTCTGTATTATTTTTGGCGTTTTCTCAACCAGTTACCAATTGTTTTAGAATGGTGAGTATTGTTTTTAATTTAGTATGGGGGAGCTGACTCTTTGCATAACCTAAGCATCAACAACATAGATATATCAGTTTAATTAAAAATGTTTAAATGTTTAGAAAATTAAAAGAAATAACGTAACTGAGTATATGTAACATAAAAAGTCACTGCAATCAGAACTGAGTTTTATGTGTTGTAAATTTCACAACTTTAGAAAAAGCACAGCTTCGCTGCAAACTGCAGTGAGATTCTTGAGCTAAACTTATTACCGTGGATCAAACAAAGCTCATAAAACTATACACTACAATGAAATTTATTCTTAAGGTATTTCTAACGTGATATGTTTCTTCTTGTTATCGTCAGGCTAGCGAGAGCCGAATAGAAATAAATAGCACCATAATCTATACAACCACAAAGTACCTTAGGAGCCGTTTATTTTGAGCCAAACGCCTTGTTCTCAATTACAACTTGCATCTCACTGATGTTATGTGTATTTCTTTAGTTACGAAGAAGGTATAGCTCACATGAGGAACCTGCAATTCGTAGGGACCGTCTCTGAATGATTCCTAATGCTGTTTGTCCTAATATGGTCCTCGCTGGTTCCTTCACGCGAAGAACTTTCTCTGCACATACAAGTTGCATAAAATGTGACCGGAATGCTACATGACTAAATAGAAGTAGTGTTTAAGAAAACTTTTGAACTGACACTGCAGTAATCAAAGCAATTGGATGTGCTCAGCTTTTGGACCATGGATATCCCAGGTATTGAGTGTGTAATGGGTACTGTGTGTGTAGTGTTTAACGCCCGCTTTTACTACATACGACACCGCAGGTGGTGACACTGATGATACATGAAATGAAGATGGAGCACCGGTAGAATGAGATGGCGGAGGAAACCGGAGGTCCCAGAGAAAACCCGCCCCAGCTCCGTGTTGTCCAGCACAAATCTCACTTTGCGGTCGCCTGGGATCGAACCCGGGCCATCTTGGTGAGAGCCAAGCGGTCTAACCACTGAGCCACGGCGCGGCCGTGTATTGGGTAGGGGTGGTGATTTTTTACAAATGCGATATAGCGCGATAAAGTGCGAACTTGACTCAAAATGCGATCTAAATGCGAAATTGAAGATGTTTCCAAGTAATTGTTTTCCCCAATGCTCTTTTTTCTGGAAACTTTAACTGAAGAGTCTGTAGAACCTTTGCATGTTTAGAGAAATATAAAGTAAGTGACCACTCTTGGGGAAAGTGGGAAGCAACCCTTCCCGCTAAATTAGCCTATTGTTCCACCATTGCCCATATGAGGTATGTTTGGTTCTGAAGCGAGGTCACTTGTTTCACAAAAGAAATCCCTGTTACCACGCCTAATGACTCATAAATCTATCTTCACAACACAGTTAACGGACAATTTCAATCCTTGTATCTGAAAACCAATAGCAACCCTAATTTTAAGGAAGTGATCAACACATGTTAATTCCAGTTGGAGTTCTCAGTTGCCAAAGTTCCGATTTTCATTGTTCTGTTCGGTTTTACGCGCAACTTTCATTCATTCTATGCGTAGGTCACGTCAGTAAGTGCGAAGATGGTGAGATCGAAAATATCAAACAGCGGGCAGAGGTGGAAAATGTGACAAATGTCTTTCTCCAAGGCGTTGGTAAGCTTTTTAATCCTGTCACTGTTGGCAGAGTAACTTCAATAAATTATACGATTTTAAGTGAAAGTAAAAGTAAGATCTCATTTTTCGTGATGTTAAAATGCATAGTTTTGTTGAGGGATATGAATATTTTCATTCACAACTGATACAACAATGCAGAATAATAAAGATTTAGACTGCCTGAAAATACTGTTGGCTGTGAAGCTCAAATACCCAGAGTTTGTCCGGGTAGCGTAGATGCTGAAAGATATTTCAGTAAATATAATTTTATAATTTGATTGTGAGTTACAGGACGACTCAAACTACAAAACAGAATGTTGAAATATGTTCAGTGCTTTCACTCAACGTCGTTACTGAATCATAAACTGGGCTAATTTAGTGCATTTTCTTTCTATTGTGTTAGGTATACATCAGTATGGATTCATCTTTTTTGTGTTATGCAGTATTCTTTAGTCTATATCAGATTCATTAACAAACGTAGGCTTTCACGGCCGGCGTCTTGTTCAGTAGATTCCAGGCTGTAAGGACGTGGTTCACTGGCTTTCTTCATATCTCTCCCAGACGTTTCGCTTACAACTGCGCTTACTTTCTACGCCACTGATGATGCTTACCGCAGTTGTAAGCGAAACGTCTGGGAGAGATATGAAGAAAGCCAGTAAACCACGTCCTTACAGCCTGGAATCTTCTACTGTATCAGATTGTTCTATATTTCTGTGTATTGCTTTAACCTATATTAATGTGAAAGAAATTGACACTTTATGCACTTTTAACTCACCCTCATTATTAAACTCCCATAAATGTGTTTCAAATTTCATATAAATAAAATTAATATTCATCATTAACAAAATTAACTCAAACTTTCTTCAAAATGCTATAAAATGCTAAATTTCTGATTTCAAAATGCTAAATATCACTACCCCTTGTAATGGCATATCGCAAATTTCTTGCTTAGCCCCCAGAGAGAGTTCTTGAGAGTTGCACCGGTCCCTACTCAAAACCAGCACACAGCTTAGCCCCTCCAAGAGTATAACTGGCGCCTCATCATCTACCAGCATCAAGCACAACTCGACAACCTCTGACGGACATCCACACCCATTCTTGAAGTCCTCTTAAGCATTCCTCCACATTCGATCCATAGTACTTGCTTCAAAACTCCGTACCTCTTCGCTACAGCCGCATCAAATGGCAACAAGAAACACGCGTCCATAAACTAAATACCGGGTAGAGAAATACCTTTAGGACGCCGACGCATGGAATGCTGGTTCCAACTTCGGCAACAGCACCAACGCACAGAACACCACTGATTCCAACTCAGTACTACCAGTACGATGATCTGGCCAACATAAATTACGAATTCTCGTCCAAAATGCAAAGATTTCTCACCAACCTTCACACATTCAACGACACGCTAAAGCACACACAAAACCAACCTTTTTCAATGGAGCTTTGTTGAACAGCACATGGTCTAGAACCCACCACTAATGCAGTAAGCTTCCTTCTTCTATTTACCTTTCTCCCTCCTCTCCTTCATTGACTTTCCTTCAAAAGTAAGGAATCAGGGATCAGGGATCTTGGGTGTTGTGCTAAACCTAGCCTTTCCCACCCGTAATGCCCTTCAAGTGCTATTACTGCCACTTACGGAAGTGCGCATGCGGTACTCCGACATTCCCGGAAATGTCCCATGTTCATTCTTTCACCATCGTCTTCCTTTTGACGCCCTCCCCCCTCAAAATAACTTGCGAGAAAACAAAGCGAAGTTCTCGGGGTATTTTGTTTGCAGCCTGTAGTGCTACTGTCAAAGAAATTCAATAATCTTAAGGGAGAAGATACTAGGATTATTTCATTTACAACGTTTACGTTTTCGTTATTGCCTTTACTGCATCTTAAGATTAAACTACCAAACGTCGCAGAAAATAATGAAACTTTAATTTCTAGGTGCGAAATCAAATAAGGCGGAGGTGAAAAATCATTAGAAGTTTCTAAGAAGAGAGATGTCATTGGTGATTGTGATACATAAGGAAACATCGGTACTGTGGTATTCGTCTAAAGAGTTCACTGAATCCCGGCGAGCTTCCAGCTAAAATGTTTTTTTACTAAGTTAGAGATAATCTAAACTCACGTGTATTATTTTCACATTCTCTTAAGTTTAAGAGACAAACGTCGTCTGTTCATATTTTAAGGAAGTCGTTAATGCACTAATTTAATTTATAAATCATAATTCCAATTTTATTAGCCTCCACTGACATTAAAACTACTGAAATACCCTTCAGTGAAACACGATTTCTTATGTGAACTTGTCATGGAGCAGCTGATTTGAAATATGTAAGGTACACAGATAAAGAAAAGTGTAGCTCTTAGATAGTCCTATGCGCAGAAAAATACAACTGACATAAATACATGGCTCATTGTATTCTGAACTTTATTGATTGTTTCATTCATTTAAACTCGTATTCTTGTCCATGATCTTTAGTATACATATAGATAGCTCATATATACCAGGTAACACTGCCCGGGGTAGTTCGGGTGGTAAAGCTTAGGGCCATGATCGGTTCGATCCCCTGTGCCCGACCAATCTTACCAAGGGTTTTTTTTTTCGGTTTTCCTTGGCGACTAGGCAAAATGCTGGATTATTGTTTCCCTTTCCCCTCCTTGCCGTCCTTCCATTTCACTTCAATCTAGTCTTTATGGGTCGGAAATGTTGGAGAAGGCCCTCCATGGGGAAATTTGTGATTTGAAAGTGCTATTCTCGCGTAGGGGTGGCGTTATGGTCGCCTGTCCCCGCTGAGAGAGGAGACAGGTCTCTAATCTCCGAGGCTGGCATGTCCACAAAAAGCCCTGTCGAACTGAACAATCTCCAGTACATGTTACAGATCCCTCGTGGTGAATCCCCTATCTCTGCCTCTACCAAGTATACAGAAAGCGAAATAAATGCCGCTTTTAAAGTCAATTGTTCATTATAGGTCACGCTAAAGGAGTCCTCAGCTAATACACCTCAAACATTAGAATGCAGTGAAATAAATTTGAAGCGATGTAATTATGAGCACAAATAGCACCATGATGATGCAATTACTCTGCTGTGATCAGCCCTGCATTTCAGGTACGATGTGACTTATATGAAGCACTTGCATACTAATGACACTTATATTTCAAGGCATTTGAATGCCTGTAGAGTGCCGCCATTAGCCATTAAGTTAATAGAAGAGCATGCCTAATTTCTCCAGGTAGCCGTCATTGACGTCCTTCCTCTCATAAATCGGAAATGATTTTATAATGCGCTTCGATTACTGTGATGGTTGGTAATAAATAATTTGTCGAATACCTTACCTTGCTCCTTCCTCCTGCAGCAAACCGCGATTTCGCCCCTCTTTGCCTCTGCTAGCAAAAGATTCGCTTATTAGACGTTGTATATCCTAGCGAATCGTCATCGCGCCTACTACAACACTGTGGACGACTTCTGTTAGACCTACTATTAATATCGCAAATAACACTTTAAGGATGTTATTAATTCACAAAGAATGAATTAAGTCGTACTTAATTTGTAAGAACATATTTCAATTACCAAAGGATGCCCAATTGTCTATGATTGAGCAAGGAACGGGGGGGGGGGGAGCGGAACCTCGTGCCTCTACCCAAAACAGGTCTTTCGTACTTGCCACACCCATGAAAAACGGATGAGGTGAAACAATCCAGGAGAACCATGTTCAAGAAACGGACGGGACACCTCTCACATTGATTCAGCGCGGATATTTTGTGCTTACCATCTCCAGGAGGAACAGATGAACTAAAGTAACTAGGAAGCTATAAGCCGGCTGACAGAGACATACAAAGGTCTCTCACTATTCCAAGATTGATGATCCAGTCATAACTCCCAGCCGCCCAAGGGAAAGTTTCCTCTGGTTGAGGGAAGTTTCTTGCTTTCTTTTCCCAAAAAATGTATTTCTTATAAGAAACGCATTACATGTATTCATTATTTGGTGTTATATGTGTATGTCACGTTGGCCATTGAACTATAATCAACTCTATTTATCATAAAATAGCAGGGAAGTTGGTGGCCTCCAGTTTGTTTGTAAATTTATATACAGGGTGTTTCAAAACGACACCGAACGAACGTATAGAAGTAGTTGCTCAGCTTCTATGTGACACATATAGATAGTTCTTACCGCCAATAGAGCCGCATAAAAATGCTCCAGAATGAGTGTGGATAAGGAAGTTCAGGAACAACGACGCGTGCCATACACTGTAGTAGTTCGCAGGTATAGGTCACACGCCGTGCCGCGTGCTGTAACTGTAAACATACCGGCATACTCCGCAGTAGCTTGCTACTATTAAGAACTTCTAAGGTTTATGAAACCGTAATAAAGAAGCTGTTGCTTGTTCTTGCGGTCTTGCGCTTTAATCTAGACCTTGTCTGCTGGCCTTTTAAACTTCTTCTTTAGACAGAATTTCGAATAAGTTTCGATATCAATGGTTTAATACCTGCATCTGCAGCCTCACTAAGGTCCAATCACCCACCTGAGTGAACATGTGTGGAAGTAGAGTTTTGATCTACCAACCTAGTTTCCGACCTTCGTCCTCCACATACACAGGGCAGAAGCGGACGGGCATCCAGAAGATACGGGAGATGACGTGAGCACCATGCTTTCCTAGCTGGAACCTCATTCGGTATGACTTACATACACACCTATCGTAGCTCCTGAAATGCATCAAGACACTAAGTGAGCACCACTTCTATACATTGGTCGCATAATCCGCACGACCACGCTTTCCCTGGCTGGAAATGGAAGTATCACGCTCCAAGACACAGCACTAAGGCGTAGGTCGTCTGACCAGTACCTCAATATAAATGTTACGTAGATGTTGATGATACCACAATCAATAGTCTCACTAGGCATTATTCCTCTTGTTAATTTTGCCTTTATTGGTTTTATTACTGCTGAGCTTGACGTTAGATCGTTGCATAATTAACACATCCTCTTAGTCGACTTATGTTTACTTGAAGTCCAAAGATTGCTGGCATACATGACAGGCACACAGTGTTGTATATGCTTGAAGTGCAAAAGAAATATTGGCAATTTAGAGTCGTGTATGTCCCCGAACTTTCACTTCCAAATAGGTACTCTATGCACTTTAATTAATAATTCCTCTTACACACATTCGTGAGCCTTGCTAACATGTACCAGTAACGTCATTTTATATCCCAAGAGATTTTCGGGCTTCGACGTGCCCTAAAACACTGGCTAACACCTTTTATTGTATTTCTCAGTAACAATTATGACATACTCGTATAGCACTAACATCGTTTATAAATCGGTTTTTGCTGTGTCTTCCTTGATGGCCTTTTAAAGAAACCATTAAGGGAATGTTTATAGTTACTTAATTTGCCGTTAAGAATCACTCTTTACACGCGTCATAACTGAGCATTCCTTATATTTGGTGCCAATGAGAACCTTCTCTGACCGGGCAAGAAAATCTCGAAGAGACAGAACAACAACTAATGATGCCCTAAAGCCTGTCCCTAATGCTGTGTAAGGAAGATGTTAGTTTCTCAATGGCAGAAATGACTTGTGACGATCCATTGTTTGGACTCTTTTCCATTGGAGCGAATGGGAGGGCTCACTAATACATTACGCTGTGTGTGTTATTGTGTATTTGCCCCCATTCTCTCCATGTCATAGGATCAAAATAGGGGACGTATTATATATGCACCAGTCGTGCGTAGTATCTCCTAATGCTTTCCTTCTAACCCCCACTTTGTTTCGGCAGCATGCGAAGGGTGCACAGACAGAATATATGAATTAGGGATTCATCTCGGATACTATCCCCCTTCTTTTTCACTTTATTCGTTAGGCTAAATACTGCTTCACTCTGACTATCCAATCGTTCCATCTTTTCTCTCCAGATTTCGAAGCTACCTTAAATGCGGGGTTTGAAGAAAATATAACGGAGAGGCATTCCAACTGGATATAATTTTGCTCTTGCATTCCTCAGAAAGAGCACACAAACTATATTCAGATTTAATGATCCAAAGCTTTGGAAAACAAATTTTCTTTTGCATATTCAAATTTTCATACTCCTGTTTAAAATTTCAGCCGAGCTTTCAATTTAGATTTTATGATTTGCAGCATTGTGTTATTGAGTTGTTTTTTTTAATTTACTCCGCACTTTCGAAAGCCTGAGAAACTTTATCTATTTAAAACAATATTTAATTTCAGCTACATTAATGATGTGTCCCATTTGAAAAGACATACTTTTGTGTACGTTTTTAAGCAGACAATTTTCAATCGCAGCAAAATTTCAAACGCTAACGCGCCAGTAGAGCACTGACATGCAAATCAATGTCTTATTGTTTAAGCATTCGTTCTTTTCTATTGTTCAAATAGTCGTAAAAGCTGACAACTGGAACCGACACAGCTAAATTTGGTGCTCTATTTCGAAAGCTTGTAGCTTAAATCTGAAGTATATTTTCTGCAATCTGTCCTTTAAATATATTGTTTGTGTTACTGAAATTTGAGTTTTCTTTTAGAAAAAAAGGTTGTGATGTGTTGATCTAAGTTTATGTTTTAAGGCTAATATAATAAACCATCTTAAGCGGTAGCATGTCTGTCTGACGTTCAAGAGGTCCCGAGTTCGAATCTCGGTCAGGGTGAGTTACCTAGATAAGGTTTTTCCGGGATTTTCCCTTATCCTGAAAGACGAATGTCGGGTAACTCTAAGCTCCATGGACCCTGGACTCATTTGAACATCATTTCACCCAATTCATTCATCGTCCGATATGACTGAATGTTGGGGCGGACGTAAATTTAAAAAAAAGGAAAGGCAACTTGTATAGTAAGAAATCTATTATTATGAAAATTTAGCCACATAACTAGAGTTTCATTTTAGGCTTGCATGCAAATTTTAATGTTGCTACACCAAATAGTTCATTAATTATTAATTAGTTTTGAGAAAATATTGTCAAAATTACTCGCTATTTAAAATGATCTACGCGTCAAAAAATTGGAACTTTTAAGTGGAATTTTTGTTTTGGCTAGTACAGAGCAATTATAAAAGACCCACATTCTTATTTTTTGGAATATTCTTGTAGAATTTGTTCTGAAATATTTTCCATGTGTTAGCTCTCAAAATTATGAAAATATTAACCTTTTTATTCCTTAATACAATATAATTTTCGAAAATGAGCATTAAGAAAAAAGGGGAATGTGAAGTTTCTTATTTACATATTATGGACCTATCCTGTAAGTTTCACCATGTTACATGAAAAAACGTTGACGGGTGAGGCGTTTTGTATATTGAAAAGTGTTAGAAAACAGTTTCTCAGAAAATTAATTTTAAAGTAATGATTGTCACTTTTAACGATTATTAAAGGTCTCTTTAAATTGTCACGCGATGTCCTAAAATGGTGAAAATGGTAAAAATAGTACGCCATTTATTAGTACACACCCGAAGCTACAAAAATGCCATAAAAGAAAATTCCATGATTTTCAACATATTCAGCGAATTTTCAGTGTAGCCGGTACTGCCTAACTCCACAATGCTATTTGGGTGCACATTACTAACAAATTATAATTGATATGTACATGAACATTTTCAGGCATGTTCTTAAATCCTTTATCTTTAATAATATCTGTTATTATTTGAAAATTTTGTACTTATAATTTGTTATAATTGTTTAGTTCTTTTTTTTAAAAAAAAAACACTGAAATTTCCGAAAATTTTATTTTTTAAACAAGTATTATGAGTGGAAATTAATTGCTCTTTCACACTGGCCGTGTGTAGGCTAAAGTAAGGAAAGATAAAGTCAGACTGGAAAATTCCATGCCATAGCCGGGATTTGAACCACGGATCTTCTGGTTGCCGTCCAGCCGCTCTAACCCTTGAGCTACTATGGCCAACGTGCCGACATAGCGTTAAATTCTCCAACTTACTCGTTTAAGGTAGTTTAAGGTAGTTGTCTCATGTAAGTGGTTTACCGGGAAAAGAAAAAACGGGTCAGTTGGAGAATTTAACGTCATGTCGGCACGTTGGCCATAGTAGCTCAAGGGTTAGAGCGGCTGGACAGCAACCACAAGATCCGTGGTTCAAATCCCGGCTATGACATTGAATTTTTCAGTCTGATTCTATCTTTCCAAGTGTTATGAATCTCAGAGAAAAATCCCCTTTTATTCTTATGAGTCTGCTTAATACACACACAAAATTTCATATGTTTTGGTTGATTAGTTTTTTAAAAAAGTGTACCAGAACCTGAAAAATGTGAAACTGAGAAAAAGAGCTTTAAAGTTTATATATTGATTACTGACTTCTCACATGAGTCAGAACATTCCTGCTGCATAGTCTTGGCCCTCTGTATTCTCACTTGTTCTTTTCAAGTTCCTCTTCATTTGTCTTGTCTTCTTCGTCAGTTCTTCAACCATTTTATCTGCTTTCAGGACTCGCAGCTCATCAATTTCTGTATATGACTATTATCATGATTAGCACATGTAGTGAACTGGGTCTACTAACCTCAATATTACATGTTATTTCATTGTCTATTCTATTTATATTTTCTACATTTACTTTTCTATGTTTAGTAAAACGATTACCTATAAGCTTTCTCTATCCAAATGTTTTTAGCCTACCCATATATATTCATCAATAACTAGTACAAAATATTATTCTGAACAAATAACTGTTCACATACACTGCCAAAGATAAAAGAAAAACTAGCATCGTTGGAGTTACTGTGGTTCCAGCAGAAAGCTTGAAAGATCGCTTACAAAACAAGGCTTAGTTCAGAAATATCTCCTCAGTATTACAGAAGTTATGATCGATTTTCTGAAAGCTTACATAAAGGGGCGTGGCAAAAACTTCACACCAACTAATATAATTAGCAAATTAGGTATAAAATATTGGTCCAATGAACTTTTTAACTATATATTTTTAATCTACAGGGATGACATTATAATGCAATGTAAAAATAAAAAAGTGAAGTTTAACCCCAAGTGCAGTACCTTCTCACCTTAAGGAAACCTATAGTACATATTTTTTCCCGCATAAGCACAAACATGCTAGAATAGAACAGAACAACAAAAAATCAAAATGTCACATGAAATGTAACTTCTAAAAGTGTTATTGTAACGGAAGTTTGTCTATCTGTTCAGTATGAAAACAGACGTAACCCACTATTAAGATACTTTATTTGGAACCTTCTTCCTGACATACCCAGGCTTTCAGCTCATTATGATGTAAAGGTTTTATTTGCAATAAAATTTATATTTGGTGTTTGAGGCATAAAAAATAGTTCAGAAATTAAATTGTGGCATACGTTTAAGGATCGGCCTTCTTCAGCAAAAACATAAGAGAAGAAATAAAGGCAACTTTATTACGTTGTGCGTTAAGGGTCAATAAGGTCTGAGAGGTGGTGCAACCGACAAGACTAGTTGGGATTTTATTAGCTGCAAACTTTTATGGTTGCTGTCTAGTTAAACTGGTGCTAAGGAAAGTTACCTCTGAGTGGTCCAATATAAATGCAGTTTCCACCCTATCTAATGTGGCGCCGGAAGGACGCCGAGCTATGATTGTCAGTTACCCTTTGAAAGACTCATCGCTCTCTTGACGACCTTGTCGGGCGTATAATGTTTTCAGACCTGTCTTTCAGAATTACCATCCAGTTCGTTCACAACACACGTTCAACGCTACATTGGAATTTCGATTAAACTTTAACAATAGAACGAATAACTTAGCAGATCGAAGAGATCTTAGGGATTAGTAGTTCTGAAAGATGTATTAGTCACTTCTTTGTGGAGATAAACAGCAAACTCTTGTAATATACAATGACAGTCCATTTATAGATGAACGCGATAGCCGGAGACTCAACATAAATTATAAGAGAAGAGTTGCATAGTCATCGGTAAGGCTTCCCAAATCTTCAGAAGTGAAAGAAAGTAAGATAGTGTGAAACGGGAAAAATAGGTCGTCAAAGCTGCTACTCCGAGCACAGACCAGTGAACACTTCCGAATTAATTTGTAGACGTTACAGCTGTGTATAACTCATGGAAATGGAATCCTTTTTCTTCGAATTTTCAACAGCATTAATATACCACATACCTAAGCTAAGCCAAAAAGAAGTAACAAAATAACTAAATAATCGTCAATGACAGCCCTGAAGCTTTCATCTTCAGACTGTGCCCTATAAACCTGTGTTTTTACTTCGTAAGAGGACATGATTCAGCAGCACATTACTGCGAGTTTGTATTTTTGCTGTAAAGAGATACAATTAAATTTCATACCTACTTTTACGAGTGAAATAAAGAAATAATACCAGGTCTCTGAACGCCACGCAGTGTGATGCAGGTTTTAAGTCCAAGCTTGGTGTTTGAACTCCCTAAACCCGCAATAATTAATATAGTGTACATAAAAGCTGCGAGAAAATTGATATTTTAAATTAGGATTTCAGTTCTACTAAAGTAATCGTGTTGTACCCAGTGATCTTTATGCTCATGAAACGTAAATTTAGTGATCTTCTTGGACCCTTGGAACTAGTACAACCATGCAATAATCAGCATGGAAATCGTTCCAAACAAGAACAAATTCACATGGCATGCCTCGAAATCGAGCCCACTGTCCTAGGAAGACTCAAGTTTGCACTCTGGCTCTAGAGCTAGAAATCCTCCATTAGTCACCAAAACAATGATCCAGCCGTTCATTCGCAGTAGACACTGGTGATGCCAGTTTTCTATGACATAAGCGCCACAGGTATAGGGCTAACTGAACACAATCTCGAAGATACCCATCAAGATTAAGTCACAGGGAAGGGAAGGACATTCGACTCCGGCTATGGAGATAACTCAGGTAAATATCAAGGCATTGGTGGTGACTGCAAACCGCGGTTGATGTGGCTTCATCGGTACACTGTGTTGTTATGTGTTTCAAATGGGAAGAGTTCAGGCTTGTAGCGAATCAAATACGCTAGAGCCTTCAGCGTTGCCACCTCGTTACCCCACTCTTTTTATATTTCCCCCCTCCCTCCCTCTCTCTCTCTCTCTCTCTCTCTCTCTCTCTCTCTCTCTCTCTCTCTCTCTCTCTCTCTCTCTCACACACACACACACACACACACACACACACACACACACACACACACACACTTGCAAATGTTCTTGGCGCTAACGCAAACAGAATTTTCCAAAGTTTTATAATGATACAGTTGTTGCAATCACAATTGCAACATGGATATTCGTGTATTACGCAAATGGTTTAAATATTTAGTTTAAAATTAATTATAGTTTATGAATTACTAATTTTTCTAATCCAATGAAAATACCAGCGGTACATCCGTATAGCTGTGTACGTTAAGAGATAATTCGTCATTGTCATTGTCTTCAATGAGTACTGCAAATTAGTGATGATAGGTTCCAAAATCTCGTTACGTGCTATTTCTTTCCAAAAGTCGTCTTCTTGTAGTTTATCTGATGTCTCATGCAGCTTTCCCAGTCTTGTTGTGTTCCTTGTTAATTTCTTCGTGAATAAGTCCTTCAACGTAAGTCAGTTTAAAAATACTATTTCTATTTGCAACATAATTTGAGCCTACATTAAGTCAGTTGGATTGTTTTGACAGTAGTAAGGGGGGGAGGTAGATCGTATCGCATTGATACAGCTGATACGCTTTTTCATGGAAGAACAACTGAATAATACTGCTTTTAACTCTCTAGAGTAAATAGAGATTATGAACCATTCATAAACAAAGATATATTGTGACCAAACACGTCAGCCAGACCAGCAGGAAATGTATTGTTTCCTCTCATCGAATTTAACAAACACCTTGGCTTATTCAAAGTACACATTTCTTCTATCACGTCATGTCAAATGTTTACGTTCAGTTCTGAGTAATTTCAAATATACGTTCACGCGGACATGCCAACCAATAATAATGTTCATTACAATGCTCACGTCGCAATGAATTCTTATAATGGTATCTACTTTATTTATTTGTATTAGGAAAACTATTTGAGCTAAAAAAAATTTTTCGGTTATGTTAAATACATTACTCTCTCCTTCCTCGTGGATCAGTTTTTGCAAAATGTTACCTTTTGTCTTAGCGCGAATAGTATTTATTAGAGATTGGTTAGTTTGGCGCTCGTCACACACCACTTAGGGGGAATGCAATACGACCACACTGCAGGACTCCGATTGGTTGCTCACCTACTAGCGCTCAAGGACAAACATCATCCCATTTGAAACACATAATAGGCTCAGTGAAATATTTATGGTAGAAATGGAAAGGTATGCCTTAAAGACGTGAAGTTAATGAAGTAAGGAATGGCTCAAAGCAATAAAGGCGTTTCATGAGGAAATAAGCCAAATTCAGTTCGTCAATTTTATGTTTAAGGTTGTTTTCAAAGTGGCCAGGATATGCCAGAGTAACAAAGAACTACCAATAGTGTTTCTATGATTACTGTACAGTTTGGTATAGAATTAAATAGTATGCAGAGGAGTATAGTGCAACTGCAAGAAACACCTCATAGCTATGAAAAGAGCTTTGGAATTTGCAGAATGTTTCACCATATTTGGTGAACCTACAGCTAAGCTGTGTAAATGGATGCAGCATCAAAGGAGATCCAAGATAACATTGAATATGTATCGATATAATAAAGAACTCATCTGCGGAAAAAATAAGCTATACCATTAAAATGGAGAGATTTGTAAAATTCCTTTTGAGGGAACTGTATCTGTATCTCCTAGGGCATGTTAAATAGACGGATCTGAATGTTTGAGGATCATAGGATGAATAACATAATATACTTGCATGGTAAAAGAAGTAAAAACGTTATTTTATACATCGATTGCCCAAATTGATACAGTAGCTTAGTTCTAATTAGGATCATTAAACCTTTATCCCATTCACCAATACGCACCGCATTAAGATGTTTTCCTTCCTTGTCTTGTTTCTAGTGATAATTCCGTAATATCGGACATTTCACTGAAACACCATATTTTATGGTAAACAGCGAAAAGTTGCAAAATTATTATTTCAAAATAATAAAATTTGAAAATTGAGAAAAGATCGCATGCTGAACAACTGTAAGACATGTTGCCATATTATTCACTCCCATATATTGTTACTATGAAAGAGAAGTGGGTATACACAATCTCGGAAAATGAATGGAAAATGGATATTTCACAAGTAAAGTTTCCTCCCAGAAAAGTATCTGCACAAATCTCTCATTGCCAACATCCTAAACACGGTGTACATTTTATTTAACTGTTTAAAATAGTCTGCAATTTAAAAAAAAAAATTAGAATCAGAGCCTACGGCATGACCACCGTAACCCTTTCCGGCGACCTGGATATTGTGGCAGATGATAGCTTGGGTTGAACTTCCACTGTGCTTAAGACGAATCCTTAAAGACGAATGTCGGGTAGCCTTAAGCTCCATGGACCCTGGACACATTTGAGCATCATTTCACTCATTTCATTCACCGTCCGATATGACTTAACGTTGGAGGACGTAAAATTAAAACAAAAAAAAAAAATCGTCCAATATGACTTAATGTTGGAGGATGTAAATAACAAAAAAGAAGTCTAGCATATAATTTACACTCACATACGAGATAAGTGCTTTGGGAATTTATGCTAGAAGCCCCTATAGGTAGAAAATCTGGGATATATCAAACAGTATACCACCTACGATATCCAACAGCATTCACCACTTGTGTTACGTTAAATGATTATGCCCCTCTAAAATAAACCTCTTTGGGGTTTTTGGGTTTCAGGCGACCGATACAGTGCAATGGAGGTTAAACTGTCATACAGCCACGAGCAGTGTCGAACAGAATCAGAAAACCAGCTTGGCTAGTTTTTGGTTGTTGAACAAAGTCCTTTGGTATTATAGCTCTTTTATTTGCCCCACAAATTAACCATCAACCCCCAACCCATTGTCTGAGTATTGGTTTTCGCTCGTTTACTCACAACGCTAGCATGGTTGGTAACCGACTAGAAATGATTGGATAGCTGTGTAGTGCATCGCAGCTGCTACAACATGAAGAATCGATCCCGGCCACCTCCAAATGCTCTCTTTATAGGATGTATTGCAACAAATGCTGTTGAATTTTCTATTCCGTCAGTGTCAAGCCAAACTGTGTATATATAATGCCGAATAATCGATAAAATCAAACCATGCCACAGACTCCCTTTCTCCCTATTATTTCAACAGTTTTGAGGATATGTTAATTATTTTTTCATGCTTCATATACCGGTCTGTGAGGAATTATTCGATTAAAGGAGTGCATCTAAATCACATCATTTCTGTCCGTTTGGAATATTCTCGCTTTTGTTTGGGCTCCCGCTGTGTAGTTATTTCACAATAACACCGCCACACAAGGATGAACTGATCTAGATACCACGAGGCCTTGAATTTGGAGCACCCGGCATAGGAGATTCCACCGTATGATTGTGCTCAAAGGGAAAGATGTAGCCATTGTTCTAACCCCTTTGGTTTCGTTAAGAATTTCGGTCATGGTATTCTTTTTTCACTTTACTTTCCAATGCTTGCAGTCTGATGTTCTTCTTAAGCATACCACAAGGTGCCTCCAAGCAGAATTTCAGAGCCGTGCTCATAAATATCCGATCACAATAATTCTGGCATTGAGATTGACAAGAGATATCAACAAACGCTGGGATGTAATTCTTGCTGGAGGATTCATGTGCTCTGTTCCTCTTGGAGAGAAAGCTGCTTGTAAACGCATGTTGAAGCTGTTTCGACTCATACTAGCACTACATGAGCTGTTATGTGGCTAACAGAATTACATCATTTTCAGCAGCTGGAATTTGAGTCAATTTTGTATTTAAATTCCCAATGCTGTTATACCTACAGTATATTTACTATCAAGAAATTAGGTTATTCTGTTTTGCACTCATATTTGATATATATTCTCACGAACACATTATTTACGATAGTCCGCCGCAGAGAGAGAGAGAGAGAGAGAGAGAGAGAGAGAGAGAGAGAGAGAGAGAGAGAGAGAGAGAGAGAGAGAGAGAGAGAGAGAGAGAGAGAGAGAGAGAGAGAGAGAAAGGGACAGATGGTGGCGGTCGATGATAAACAGCTTGCCTAAGCAGATAAACATAGCACGGAGTTAAAGAGATAAATGGAACATTCTAGTGACTTGATTGTCTTACAGAACATTCGATTTCTTGTTTGTTCCAGATATATCTAGTAATATGAGTTGTGGTATATATAAGGAAGCTGCGACTCGCCAAGGGACGAGTAAAGCCAGTCGTAAACAGGAATTGTAACAAGAGTTGTAAACAGTTGAGTAAGCTCCTTGTTTGTGGTCAACGAACTTGGTGGATTGTAATTCTGTATGTGACTTAATGTTGCTACTGTAAGTGTATTTCTATGGAAATAAAGAACATTTGGAATTTCTGCAACTTGGACTTTTAATTCTACGAAACAATAAAGTCACAATATCACTCTCGTACATATAAGCAACAGATCTGTGGAGTAATATTCAAAGCGCAGTTAAAATGTCGCCTGCTTTTACTGGCTAAGGCAACTAGGATTAAAAAAACTAAATAAAAGATTAAACTAAAAGAGAAAATTTAGGTTAGTACTCTTATATATTATCAACTATTACAACTTCAAACATGGTAAAAGTAAAGTTGAGTTCTAGAAAGAATTGTTGAAAATGGCTCAAAATTTATCTGCATTCATTTTACTTTTTAAAGAGAGGATATAATATTGCAAATAAACGATACAAACATCCACTACGTTAAAAGAGCTCTAGCTCTAAAGAGCCGCTGTACTGTATGTGTTTTGGAGGGCTCAACTAAATATCAGTTGTAACAAAAGTGACTGACAGTGATGAATGTTCCAAATTAAGTATTTATGAAAGTTGAGGTGAATTATTTGTTAGAAAACCAGGATACATAATTGTGACTTTGCGGGTTCGTAAAATTTAAAGTCTTGTTTCCAGAAGTTTAAAATGCTCTTTATTTCAGTAAAAAAATGCTTGTACATCCCTTACAGTAGCGAAATGACGTCACATATGCAAACGGAGTCAGGTCGTCTGCCACACGTAAACAAACGAAGGAAGTTACTGCGGTACACCACACAGCTGCACACTCAATAATCAACTTACTAGCAACTCGCAACTGACTCCGCGCTGACAGCCGCGGCACTTTTATACCTCTACTCATTGTTCTAGAATTCAGTAGATGTTTCGACCACAACCGCGATGATAACGGAAAATTCCAAACTATCTCTGTACCTTTCACTCTTTTTCCTCTCTCTCCCTCTCTCTCTCTCTCTCTCTCGGCAAGCGTCCAGCTCCGTACCTACGCGCCGGCCGCGGCCCGCCGCACAACAATGCCTCTCTATGATAAATATGAGCAGTAATGTCTTGAGGATGCATAAGCCGTGACAGTATAGATGTAAAGATTTGTACCTATAGCCGGAAGAACAATTTGTTCAATGTTGTCATTTTTAGTGGTACACTTAGGTATTTGAATGACTTTTCCTGACAGAATGTCTTGAAGACAAATTGTCTCTGAATATGAAGCATTAAGTGAGGAATGAAAGCATAATGCTACCTCACAAATATGGGTAGATGCCTACTTGAAGTCACCGTCTTACTTCTCTCATGTATACCTTTAACTCTCGTGTATGTATAACTGTACGACGGCTGTTCAATAAAGAATGATCACAATTGTTTTTTGGACAACGTACCTTTACTCATTCACATAATTTTGATGTTCGTTCTCAAAATAGTCTCCCCTGAATGCGATGCACTTGTGCCAGCGTTTCTGCCGGTCTTCAGAGACATGCTGGAAACCATTTTTCTGAAAGATCCTTCAAAATCGCATCCGCAGCCTTCACCAGTGCTTCTGATGATGGACAATTTCTCCCACGAAGGCCTTCCTTCAAGTTAGGGGATAGAAAATGTCACATGGGACTAAATCTGGACTATAGGGAGGGTGAGGGAGGCACTTCACGTTGATTTTTGCAAGATATTCGGTAACAACATTGGCAATATGCGGCCGCACATTATCGTGGTGCAGCATCCAGCCTGCTTCACGGAAATGTGGTCTTTTGCACCTGATATGGACTTGTAATATTTTCAGGACACCCCTGTAGTATTGTCCAGTTACTGATGTGTGTACAGATACAACATGCTGATAAACCATTCCATGAATATCAAATAATGAGATGACCATAACTTTCCCAGCAGAAGCAACAACTTTTGCCTTTTAGGAGGTTGCTGATGAAGGAGATTTCCACACTGAGCTTTGCTGTTTGCTCTCAGGATCAAAATGATGTAGCCAAGTTTCATCAGCAGTGATTACGTTTGATGGAAACTCCGGATCTTCCTCTAACATCAACTTTAGCTGCATGTTACCTCCACTGCAGCGGTAGGCGATACTGAACATGTCTTAACTTGCCTGGTTCTCACACACGATAACCAGGAGTACCAACAATGAAACTACTACGGCGCGTTTGTTTCACATTACGCTAACAGAATATAAGATTGAATTTTAGTGCAAAAACTATGTCCGTAAAAAATTATTCTTTATTGAACAGTCCTCGTAAGATCATCAGGCTTTAAACATAGGTATACCTTTTTCTAGAATATTGGGCCCGAAGACACCTGTAACATAAAACCAATGTTATCAAAAGGTTCATTGGCGCTGTGAGATAAAACTTTCAATTATTCTGATGAGATAATCTGGGAGTCCAATTCTAGTAAACCAATGTGTCATACAGTATCGAAAGCTTGAGCTATATCTAGAAAAATTTCATATCACACTTCACATGAAATGTCTGTAGAAGAAAAGAGGTTGGTTACTGGTGCGTTGAAGAAAGGTTCATTGCTTCTGAAAATTAAGTCGGTTAGTTTAGATTGTTATGAACCAACGATTATACCATTCTAAAAGTTTTCAGCAATAAATTTATGATGACCATTTTCGCTACATGATATGACATGAGGTAATACTACCACTAACGAATGTTTTAAAGCATCGCGTGTACGTTTAATTCATCATGAAAGCTTTTCGTTGTTTTTAAAATAAGTGGCTTGAGGATTTAAATCCTCATCACTTCACCGAGCATATTCGTTCCTGAGAGACTTTTATTTTCACATATGCTGAGGATCAGTGTAAACGAAATGTCGATGAAATTGTGCAATGAATCCGTTTACGTTGGCAACTGTGACACGTAAATAAAGATAGATAACTGTGTGTGCCGTGCACCGAAACAGTTAGCTTTGTTTATTGATATTTATTTTTACCCCAGGGCATGTGTATGGTGGACACGCTTTGGATTTTACAGCAAAACATATTTAACTAAACAATGTAGGTAAGCCACGTATTTGCCTCTGTTATGGTATATGCTAACATCGCCATTGTTCTTTGTTTCAGGTAAGTGAAGTGTGCTCAAAGCAGGTCAGTTCTTATTATCTTAATGCATGACACCTTGTTTGGCTGAAGTGTTACGTTCATCAATCTATTGACACTTTTGCAAAATGTATGGAAATAGGAGATGGAAGCTGAATTAAAAACATTAAAATATAAACAGTTTATGTTTCCACGAATTATTGCAGGGAATCTACTTATGGGCACTGGGATGTCGATAGGTTTCAAAAAATCAATTTTTTGTTTTTAATGTTAAAAAATATAGATAAATGTATAACATAGGTTGTCAGCTGGTATTAAAGTCCTTTAATTCGTCAATTTAAACATGGCGGCGTAATGATATGCCCACTTCCTGAGAATGGTGCTTAATCCTTGATCGTGATTTCCCAAAACCTTGATTTTTCATACTTCAGGTGCATGTTTCTCAAAACCTGTAAAAGATATTGACACAAAATTTGTAGTGGTTATATGTCAATGTTTCTTGAATACACTCGGCTAACCATTATATTCGTGTGATTTATAAAATGGATGAAAACAAATATTCAGTCCTTGAAAATATTATCTTCTTTTTTTATTCAAAAATAATTAATTTTTCATGTGCATAGTATAAACTATATGTAATGTTCATTTATCCAGTATTATAAAACTGTATCTTAGGTTATTTAGGATAAAACTTGGTGCACGTAGCTTTAAATTCCTACAAGTAAAGTGCACCTGAAGTATAGGGTGCAATATTTTCTTCCGGACACACGGTGTGATTTATGCCCTTTTGCATGGACCCATGTGAACGTAATTTAAATATTATACAATATTTAAATCACACATCCTTATACAGTAAGTTAAATTTCTGATAATGTTTAGTTTTCTATATATTCAAATTTTAATATTGGTAAAAATTAGCCTTGTCTGTGTAAAAATAACCTGCCAGTGCCCTTAAAGCAGTTTTGCCACAATGAAGCGACAATCAACCTGAAAACGTGTCCAAATAATGTGCTTTAATCTTTTCAAATTTAACACTCTGTCCAGAAAATCACAATGTTCTGTATAATTAAAGGGCTAAAGAAAAATAAAGAACACAAATTCTTTGTAACTTTTGCTCATCTTTCTAATATGCGACGCGGCGATTTTTTCTAATTCCTTCACACTTGTTGATGTTTTTATATATAACCATGATTTTTAATATAATTTATTTATTTTTAGTGTAATTTCGTGTTGTAGGGTATTCTTTTAACGTTATTAACGGTTTGTTTATTTCCTTACTACGTAATGTAGCCATACTGAAGAATTCAGTGCAGCCAACCTATGCTTGTTTCTCCACCGAAAGCAATGCTGCCAACAGTCTTACTTGTCCCGAAATTACACTATCTAGCAGACTAAATGTATGAGTTCGTGGACTGTATGGAACTGGTTCGGCTTCTGCCGTAAGGTGTGCATGATGTCAAATGACACCAAGTATACTGCAAGGGTCCCGTTCACGTCGTTCAAATCGACGAATTCAAAATAGGACGACGCAAGTTTCATCGTGGATCCTGCAATTAGACTGTAGAGTGTATTTGCATTCCTTCTGTTGTTGGGGCATATCGTCATCCGCACCTCATTCGTTTCCACGTCGATCATTGCCAAGATCCAGTTGCCCTCTACGTGCTGCAGTTAGACTGTACAGTGTATTTACATCCCTCCTGTTGTTGGGGCATATCGTCATCTCTGTAACCCGTCCAAATAGTACTCGGCGTTTTTCAACATAGTCTCCTTGTAACTCTACACACTTCTCCCAGCGATGCTCTCATCTCTGTAACCTGTCCAAATAGTACTCGGCGTTTTTCAACATAGTCTCCTTGTAACTCTACACACTTCTCCCAGCGATGCTCTCATCTCTGTAACTCGTCCAAATAGTACTCGGCGTTTTTCAACATAGTCTCCTTGTAACTCTACACACTTCTCCCAGCGATGCTCTCATCTCTGTAACCCGTCCAAATAGTACTCGGCGTTTTTCAACATAGTCTCCTTGTAACTCTACACACTTCTCCCAGCGATGCTCCCATCTCTGTAACCTGTCCAAATAGTACTCGGCGTTTTTCAACATAGTCTCCTTGTAACTCTACACACTTCTCCCAGCGATGCTCTCATCTCTGTAACGCGTCCAAATAGTACTCGGCGTTTTTCAACATAGTCTCCTTGTAACTCTACACACTTCTCCCAGCGATGCTCCCATCTCTGTAACTCGTCCAAAGAGTACTCGGCGTTTTTCAACATAGTCTCCTTGTAACTCTACACACTTCTCCCAGCGATGCTCTCATCTCTGTAACCCGTCCAAATAGTACTCGGCGTTTTTCAACATAGTCTCCTTGTAACTCTACACACTTCTCCCAGCGATGCTCCCATCTCTGTAACCTGTCCAAATAGTACTCGGCGTTTTTCAACATAGTCTCCTTGTAACTCTACACACTTCTCCCAGCGATGCTCTCATCTCTGTAACCTGTCCAAATAGTACTCGACGTTTTTCAACATAGTCTCCTTGTAACTCTACACACTTCTCCCAGCGATACTCCAATCTCTGTAACCCGTCCAAATAGTACTCGGTGATTTTCAACATAGTCTCCTTGTAACTCTACACACTTCTCCCAGCGATGCTCCCATCTCTGTAACCTGTCCAAATAGTACTCGGCGTTTTTCAACATAGTCTCCTTGTAACTCTACACACTTCTCCCAGCGATGCTCTCATCTCTGTAACCTGTCCAAATAGTACTCGGCGTTTTTCAACATAGTCTCCTTGTAACTCTACACACTTCTCCCAGCGATGCTCTCATCTCTGTAACCTGTCCAAATAGTACTCGACGTTTTTCAACATAGTCTCCTTGTAACTCTACACACTTCTCCCAGCGATACTCCAATCTCTGTAACCCGTCCAAATAGTACTCGGTGATTTTCAACATAGTCTCCTTGTAACTCTACACACTTCTCCCAGCGATGCTCCCATCTCTGTAACCTGTCCAAATAGTACTCGGCGTTTTTCAACATAGTCTCCTTGTAACTCTACACACTTCTCCCAGCGATACTCTCATCTCTGTAACCCGTCCAAATAGTACTCGGCGTTTTTCAACATAGTCTCCTTGTAACTCTACACACTTCTCCCAGCGATGCTCCCATCTCTGTAACCTGTCCAAATAGTACTCGGCGTTTTTCAACATAGTCTCCTTGTAACTCTACACACTTCTCCCAGTGATGCTCTCATCTCTGTAACCTGTCCAAATAGTACTCGGCGTTTTTCAACATAGTCTCCTTGTAACTCTACACACTTCTCCCAGCGATGCTCTCATCTCTGTAACCTGTCCAAATACTACTCGACGTTTTTCAACATAGTCTCCTTGTAACTCTACACACTTCTCCCAGCGATACTCCAATCTCTGTAACCCGTCCAAATAGTACTCGGTGATTTTCAACATAGTCTCCTTGTAACTCTACACACTTCTCCCAGCGATGCTCCCATCTCTGTAACCTGTCCAAATAGTACTCGGCGTTTTTCAACATAGTCTCCTTGTAACTCTACACACTTCTCCCAGCGATGCTCTCATCTCTGTAACCTGTCCAAATAGTACTCGGCGTTTTTCAACATAGTCTCCTTGTAACTCTACACACTTCTCCCAGCGATGCTCTCATCTCTGTAACCTGTCCAAATAGTACTCGACGTTTTTCAACATAGTCTCCTTGTAACTCTACACACTTCTCCCAGCGATACTCCAATCTCTGTAACCCGTCCAAATAGTACTCGGTGATTTTCAACATAGTCTCCTTGTAACTCTACACACTTCTCCCAGCGATGCTCCCATCTCTGTAACCCGTCCAAATAGTACTCGGTGATTTTCAACATAGTCTCCTTGTAACTCTACACACTTCTCCCAGCGATGCTCTCATCTCTGTAACCCGTCCAAATAGTACTCGGTGTTTTTCAACATAGTCTCCTTGTAACTCTATACACTTCTCCCAGTGATGCTCCAATCTCTGTAACCCGTCCAAATAGTACTTGGTGATTTTCAACATAGTCTCCTTGTAACTCTATACACTTCTCCCAGTGATGCTCCAATCTCTGTAACCCGTCCAAATAGTACTCGGTGTTTTTCAACATAGTCTCCTTGTAACTCTACACACTTCTCCCAGCGATACTCCAATCTCTGTAACCCGTCCAAATAGTACTTGGTGATTTTCAACATAGTCTCCTTGTAACTCTACACACTTCTCCCAGCGATGCTCTCATCTCTGTAACCCGTCCAAATAGTACTCGGTGTTTTTCAACATAGTCTCCTTGTAACTCTATACACTTCTCCCAGTGATGCTCCCATCTCTATAACCAGTCCAAATAGTACTCGGCGTTTTTCAACATAGTCTCCTTGTAACTCTACACACTCCTCCCAGCGATGCTCCCATCTCTATAACCAGTCCAAATAGTACTCGGCGTTTTTCAACATAGTCTCCTTGTAACTCTACACACTCCTCCCAGCGATGCTCCCATCTCTATAACAAGTCCAAATAGTACTCGGCGTTTTTCAACATAGTCTCCTTGTAACTCTACACACTCCTCCCAGCGATGCTCCCATCTCTATAACCAGTCCAAATAGTATTCGGCGTTTTTCAACATAGTCTCCTTGTAACTCTACACACTTCTCTCAGCGATGTTCCCATCTCTGTAACCCGTCCAAATAGTACTCGTAGTTCTTCAACATAGTCTCCTTGTAACTCTACACACTCCTCCCAGCGATGCTCCCATCTCTATAACCTGTCCAAATAGTACTCGGCGTTTTTCAACATAGTCTCCTTGTAGCTGTACACACTTCTCCCAGGGATGCTCCCATCCCTGTAACCCGTCCAAATAGTACTCGGCGTTTTTCAACATAGTCTCCTTGTAACTCTACACACTTCTCCCAGCGATACTCCCATCACTGTAACCTGTCCAAATAGTACTCGGCGTTTTTCAACATAGTCTCCTTGTAACTCTACACACTCCTCCCAGCGATGCTCCCATCTCTATAACCAGTCCGAATAGTACTCGGCGTTTTTCAACATAGTCTCCTTGTAGCTCTACACACTTCTCTCAGCGATGTTCCCATCCCTGTAACCCGTCCAAATAGTACTCGGCGTTTTTCAACATAGTCTCCTTGTAACTCTACACACTTCTCCCAGCGACGTTCCAATCTCTGTAACCTGTCCCAATAGTACTCGGCGTTTTTCAACATAGTCTCCTTGTAGCTCTACACACTTCTCCCAGCGATGTTCCTATCTCTGTAACCTGTCCAAATAGTACTCGGCGTTTTTCAACATAGTCTCCTTGTAACTCTACACACTTCTCCCAGCGACGTTCCAATCTCTGTAACCCTTCCAAATAGTACTCGGCGTTTTTCAACATAGTCTCCTTGTAACTCTACACACTTCTCCCAGCGACGTTCCAATCTCTGTAACCCGTCCAAATAGTACTCGGCGTTTTTCTCTACAAAACAATTGTTAACGAAGGTATTTCATTTGACAAAATCTCTGTCCTCCGAGCACAATTTTCAGATGAGGGAACGAAAGGAAGTCTCTTGGGGTGTGAGACAGTGCATTGTCTTGGTGAAACAGAATTTTCTTTTTCGGCAAATGTGGCCGTCTTTCCACAAGTTCTGCCTTCATCTTGTCAAGTAATGATGCATAGAATGCTCCTGTAATGGTTTTTCGTTTTCGAAGATTATTGATTAAACTAACACCATGACTATCCAAAAAATAGTCGCCATCACTTTCCCAGCCGGAAAAAAAACAGTTTTTTTGCTATTCTTGGAGACAGTTCCCCCTTTGCAGTAGACTATTTTGACTGTATTTTTGTTTTGGGCGTATAATGGTGTATCCAAGTTTCATCTACAGTAATTAGTTGGCGCCAAAACTCGGATTTATTGCGCCTAAACTGCACCAACAGATTGTTGGAAATGTTCATTGGAACACGTTTTTGCTTTAACGTGAATAAACGCGGCACCCAACGCGCGGATATCTTTCTCATGCCTAAATGTTAATTTAATGTGTGTCAAACACGTTCTTTTGACATGTTCATAGCCTCTGGTATCTCTCTCACTTTAATATGGCGGTCGTTTGCACCATTTGATGAACTTTGGCGATGATTTCGTCCCTAGTTTCAGTTTTTGGACGTCCCGAACGTTCTTCGTCTCCCAAGCTCTTACGGCCACGCTTAGCTGCCCAAAATTTCACTGTGGTAAATGATGGTGCGGAGTCCCCATACACAGAATCTAACTCATCTTTGATTTGCGTAGGTGTATTGCCCTTCAAAAACAAATATTTTTTTGATAGCTCGATACTCGATTTTGTCTATTTTCATAAAAACATACATCAACTTACTCAAACGACTGTTACATAACAAGTGAGTGTTTAAAATGGCTGAAACTTTGGTGAGTAACTGTCAACAGATGAACAACGAAGTTTACTAACTTTATTTGCGAGTGCTGGCATCTTCATGTTGGAGTCGGAAATGTTTAGACCAACCTCGTATTTTGTATGTATGGAGTTAATTAGATTGTTCGTAGCTTACTCTCTGGTGGATGTGACAAGTGTCCCCATCTCTTATCGGTCTAGAGTAACTGTAGACTTAATATGTTTGGACACAAGTTCTAGGCCTCCAAATATTACCTGTATTTGTCTAGAAGCAATAGGTAGATTGTGCTGAGACAGAATTAGGAATAGATATGGGGAGTAACATGTTCAAAGTGCTGATGTGAATTTGAGCTCGGATCTTGGTTGTATATTCAGAGATTGGCCCCAAATGATCGTACTCTGTTGTTCAATAGTACCGAGCAAACATTCCAAAGCAAAATAACTTTTTCGCTTCTCCTACATCTCTTAGTCATTTTTGTTTCTTTCTGTCTGTTCTGCTTCTACTAACGAACAAATAAAGTGGAAGGGTCAAGAACACTCACCAGTTGTACCCAAAAATATCACCGTTTTGTTTGCCAGGCCATAGTTATTTTAGCATTGTGTTTCCCAAGGACAAATGATCGGCACGTGCTAGCGTGTGGATTACAGCTTTTTCAAAGTGTAGGATAAACATTTGATGTGGCATCAGATAGGTATCATATTTATATACATAGTTATTTACAGCATTTTGAGTTTCTTCTATTTTTCTTAAAATCAAAATCTTTAATTCAGAAGTCTTTCGGTTTATTAGAGCAAAGGATTAGAAGCATTAGATAGAAGTGATCCCTATAAACATAGTGCTATACGTTAAATGAAAACTAACCAGCGCTTATATCCATAGGCTCACTGAGAACGCAGAAAAGCATCACAAAACTAACGCATAAAGTGATGAAAGATAACCTTTCAGGTCTTCTGATTAAACTAAATACAAATAAGTAACTCGTAGTGTGTAATATTGGCACAAATATCACCTGTCGTCCTTGATTGCATCTACTATAGAGGAATGTGGGTGTGCTAGATCCTAATTTGGTACATTCACTATCACTCCCAACATAATTTTCACAGAAATGACATTCATATGGCATTCTGCTTCAAGTCCTCAATTAACCTTCCATCAGAATTGTAAGCTGTTTAATTTGTAAAGATTTACAAAACTTTTTCGCAGTCTCCAATAATTCTGCATCACATTCAAGAGGTCCCGAGTTCGAATCTAAGTCAGGGCGTGTTACCTCGATAAGGTTTTTTTCCGCGGTTTTTCCTTATCCTGAAAGACGACTGTCGGGTAACTCTAAGCTCCATAGATCCTGGACTCATTTGAGCATCATTTCACCCATTTCATTCATCGTCGATATGACTTAACGTTGGATGATGCAAATAAAAAATAAGTATCCAATAAGCGGGACATTACAAATTTGTATTTCATTTATTGACCCCCTTTTCTTTTTCTTTTTCTTACGGAAGGAAGAAAGAGCGCATGCACACACACAATGTAATAAAGATTGATTATTTATTACATGAATCCGTTTGAATAACAATATAATTTTTTGTTACAAATTAGAACAAATCCTAGTTCAGTAACTTTTGATTCTAAGTATCTATATTGTCGCCGAGGCATTATTGTGCTGCTGCCGGGCGTGTGTGAAAGAAAGAGACAGAGAGCCACCCGAGCGCTGGACGCTTGCCGAGAGAGATGTCTTGGTAGTTTCCTCTCCGCTTGCCGTACGAAAGGCCGTGAAGCCTCGGCTACTTTCGAGAAACTATGGTTCGGGTGTAAATAGCACCACGGACGGATGAGTGAGCTGTTAATTTTGTGTGTGTGTGTGTCTGTGTGTGTGTGTGTGTGTGTGTGTGTGTGTGTGTGTGTGTGTGTGTGTGTGTGTGTGTGTGTGTGTGTGTTCAGAAGCAGCGAGAGACTGCGTTTGTACATGTCACGTCATTTTTAGAGCCTGTAAGAGGTGTACAAAAAGTCTTTTCAGTGAAATAAAGAGCATTTTAAATTTCTTCAAACAAGCCTTTCTAATTCTACGAATCCACAAAATCACAATATTAAATGTTGTTATACAAATCTGTTCTCAAGCAAATAAAAATCCTAAAACATATTGTTATCTGTTTCAACCCTAATTTTGGAAAATGTAGCTAAAGTTAACCACTGGCTCGACAGCCCTTAGAGGGCCAAGGCCTACCAACCAACTGCCGGCCTCACGCCCACTTACGCTCGACAAAGGTAGGCGATCATCCAACCGATACATGGAGGGGATGTGGTCAGCAGCCGGAGTGGTGGTTACCGTAACCAGGGCCACTTACCTAGCGTAAGCTCTTCTCTTTCTTCACGATGCTGAGTGGGCACCGGTCCTATACCCGGGACTTAAAATCCGCACCCTGTGGCCAAGGACCAAGTCATGCTGCCTTAGCCCGCTACGCCACGGCGCAGGGCAGGAAAATGTAGTACCTTTTATAAGAAAAGGAATGCTAATACTAGTAGACTGTTCTTGTTAAACGTGTGATCATTTAGATGTTAATGTGGCGAGTTGTTAATTCTGAATTAAGTCAAAAGGGCAAAATGTCTTGTGTTTATATTCATATCGCTGCAGTTGACCAAGTGTTTGTAATCTGCTTTCATAATCTATCACAGCTGCACTTTGTCTCTCCCGTAGAGGAGCTTTGCATTTCACCCAAAAGTTCCACACCGATTGTAGTGGAGATACACGTTTTAAGGTCTCCCGAATAAATAGAAAAGCAATCTTAACTAACAGTAGTCTGTGTGTGTGTGTGTGTGTGCGCGCGCGTGTGCGTGTCAACAGCGAAACTCAAAAACGAAAAGCCGTTTAAATGCTAACATTTGCTATTTGCATCCAGCATCTTGCCAGGATCAAGACTAACATTTTCAACAACATCGTCTGATGTTCCAGTTCAGCCTTTATAAGCAACGTTTTTCGCAAATTTTGATTCCCCCAAAAACGGCTCTAGCAAATTTTACTAAAATATAACAGTTTAAAGTATTTTGGTGACAAAATGATTCTCATGAATTTTCTGGGAATATCCTCAGATGTCCTCTTCAATCCACTTTTTGTGGAGTAAATTACTTTGAAGCTATTCCTTGTTTTATATATACGAATTGAAGCTAATAATATATTGGCGGGCAAATAGCTCCACTTGGGGCTACTGTTTGATACAATAATGTTTAGCTCAGGGTTAAGCAATGAGGTTTCTCACAGGGTATGCGTGGATATGTGTGAGAAGGATAGCTTTATTGACACTGGAATGCCCGTTTCAAACTGATTTATTGGTTGTTTCTTTTTCTCAGAACATCGAATTCGAAGTTGCCGACCAAGGGTTACCAATAGATCACTGTTTAGAGTTACTGTATGTAGAATGCTTATTACTCGATAAACTTAATCCGTTCTTCACGTACTACGAACCGACAAATACCTTCTCTCACCTCTACTCAACCAAGACAGAAGAAGTGGACTGCCCTAATCGGCCTAACGCCGTGGACTGACTGAATGACCACAGATGCGTGGGTGTATCACTTTCACTTTCTGAAAGCCCCTTATTCAACCAAAGATTTCCTTTGTGACAAACTTGTTCATTGTCATTATTAGGGACCGAAGAATACCTCATTCAACAAGTCAAGTACTCCCCTTTAGAAATCTGCTAAGGACACTGTTTCTTACATTTCTTTTGTTAAAACAACTATCCTCCCCCAAACTGCTATTCGACTCAACTGCTCTTGCACGTGTTGTAACAAAGAACCAACATTCTTTTGACATCCATCATGATTGTTTATAGATTGCAATTCTTAATTTCGGTATCCGAATTTTGAAATACTTGTAAGTTTCTCAAATGAAAAGTCCTTATTCGCTTCTTTTTATCTCTTGGCCCTGTCAAAACCATGATGGCGACCAGCTCCTGAAGGCTTTTAGTATCACTTAAAGCCAAATGTTTTCCCATAGTACTCTTAAAGCGACAACATTTAGCAGTACATAACTTAATTGCTGCAAATCATTATCTCGAAAAACATGAAGCAGGTAGAGGAATAAGCATTTATTGGATCAGTTTGTAGAAGGGTAGAGAAAGTCATCTGAGTGCAATTCCTCAGATATGTTTAGTACTCTACAAAACATCTAATTATTTACTCCAAACAAAACATCAAAACTGACAAGTCACACACTAACCGATATTTTTCAAGAGCATTAAGCCCTTACACAGCTTCTGACCGAGTGGGATGACTCAGGTGGTTTCGTTTGTGACCTGCATTCGGGAGGCCCGGGCTCGATTCCCGTGGCCGAGCTACTTTCCAGCAGCGCAAAGAAGTCCCTGAAAGGAATGTGCCACCCATTGCCACCCTTGCACAGTGGGACAAGGACAACGAATGTGTGTGGCAGAGAACACCTGCTACACAAGGAGCAGAACCGCATAAAACCATGCGCCCTATTCACTCTGTACACCAAAACCGAGAAGATTCATTCACAAAAGTAGAAGCCGTCAGAATATTTTTGAATGGTCTGTAACTGAACTGACAGTCCAGGGAGGGTGTGGGGACCTTCGCCAACCCCCGTGCGTCTCATCCCTTGGAGACTTTCTCTCCTGTAGTATACAGTAATTGACTCATGGTTTTTCGGGGTTTCCCGGGTCTCTAGGCGAATGCTAGATAGGTTAATCACATCCCCGAATTTGCTGTCCCTCCATTACATCTCCTTATCATTTATATCATCTATCATCTGGTGGTCTCTTTGAGCGTAGAAGTGTCGGCGGGTGTCTCGGAGGTGCATATCAGGATGATATGCTCTGAGGAAAACTACTTCCTGCTCCGGTAGGTCGGTTGTCGGTCTCCGCTCCGCTGCTGGAACCGTTTCGTGACCCCCTGCCTTGGGACCATTAGGGTTCGGCTGCTGTGCTCGTTTCCGTCCCGCAGTAGGGGAGCGTGTCCGTTGTCCTGGCTTGTCGGGGGAAGTATCTAAGTAAACTGTAGGGACCCTGCCCTCTGTACTGTCCTGCCGCCCTCTGTCTCCCTCGCCTCATCCTTCCTCCCAGATGTGCCCCACTTGGGGGCATAGCAACAATGGACCTAGCATGGTGGCCTACGTACCAAATCCCCTCCGTAATGAAATCATAATTCTAATGCTACACAGCTTCTGAAGCGAATACTCGCGCAGATGAGATTAGGCTCCCAAGAAAAGGAACACAAAAGTGTCACGTGATTGGAACTCAGGACATAATTAAGGTATGAAAATAAACTACAGATAATTTCACCAGTGTCAGCAGCAACGGAAAATAAGTTGAAATGGCAGTGGATGCCCGTTGTCAAGCAGACGACTAGGTTAATAAAGTACCATCAGTCTCCCTTAAATCATTTTTGGAGTCTCGTTAAAAGACGAGGAAGCTGAAGAATTTGGAACTAGGAATACAGTCGAGGGTTCCTGGCACTTTAAGTAGATAATTTACACGACGGCAGCAGTGTAGCAAGCAGACATGTTTTGTTTCTCGTGTAGATTTAGTGGGAATTTGCAGTTGTTGGGGGAAGAGTAGGTTTTGTGCATGTTCTCGAAGGGAGGGGGTTGTCGCGTATTTAGCTGACATCTTAAACAGCTGAGGCCATGCGTCGCAAAGCTGAAGAAGGCACGCGTGTCCTGGAAGGGTGCAATTCTGCAGACCCCTACAAACAACCAGGGAGTACCATCAGCAATATCCGCTAAAAGGAGCTTCTTTCTGTGGCATCTGTTCAACTCTGTTAGGTACACTGCGGATGTGGCTGGCTAATCCTTGAATACTACATCAAGTACAGTGAACAAAATAATCCTGCTTACAGTTATACAGGGTGTTTCAAAACGACACTGAACGAACATATAGAAGTAGTTGCTCAGCTTCTATGTGACACATATAGATAGTTTTTACCGACAATAGAGCCACATAAAAATGTTCCAGAATGAGTGTGGATTAGACAGTGACAGGAACAACGACGCGTGCCTCACGCTCTCGGAGTTCAGAGGTATAAGTCACACACCGTGCCGCGTGCTGTAGCTGTTTGTAATCATACCGACAAACTCCGCAAAAGCTTGCTACTATTAAGAATTCTTTGGCTCATGTAACTGTAATAAAGAATGTATTGCTTAATTATTGCTTATGAGTGATTAAATTCCCCGGATGCGAGAGCCCCTAGTAGTCTACCGGGGAAATATACGAGTCAACTGGAGAATTTAATGTCAGGACGGCACGTTGGCCATGGTAGCTCAAAGGGTAAGAGGACTGGCCGAAAGGCAGGAGATCCGTGGTTTAAATCCCGGCCATGGCATTGAATTTTTCATGTTGACTCTATGTATTATTGCACTGTGTTTAATAATACTAAATAAAGCATTTGTAACTGAAAAGGAAGCTGTTGACTTTACAGCAACTAGCTGAAAGCATTGTACAATTGAGATAATAGCAATCTTGGAACTGTCCGAGTCATTATCGACCTTTTTACAAGTAACTGACCTTTGCCCCATTACGTGAAAGACTACTACGGTAGACTAGGGTCATTGATAAAGAGGAATGGTTTTGTTTTCGTGACCAGTGCGTCCCAATAACAACTTCTGAAGTTCACACACCAGTGGTTCCTGCGCTGCCTAATCACAAAATCATGTAATATTTAATGCTGCTTAAAATTATACCTAACAGAACTTCGAAGCTGCGACACCGAAATTCGGACTAGTTAAGTTATAAACTATGCAACGGCTATAATCGTTCTGTGACGTTTTGAAACAACCTGTATTGCAATGAAGTCCTAAATATCGAAGTACTCCCCAATGGCCAGATTGCCCTGCACTCTAGCGGTCGTTTCGTATTTTGGGCGTATTCGCTGAAGCGGCTACTCTAGGTCATTATAGCGAGAGAGAGATTTATTTGTTCGGAAACTTTAATGGACTAGAAAGACATTTAATGTCTCATCATTTTGTGCGGGATGCTCTAATGCGGAACTTGAAAGCTTTATTGATTGGCTATAATATTCCGTGTAGCCGCCTAGTTAATATGGTCTTTATGGTACCAGGTCCAGAATGAAGCATAACCTAACTACTGCGTGTAGACATCTATTTACGAGCCATAACGTTTTACGGCGTCCTTAAAATAAAATCATATCTCATGGAAAATACCACTCAAGGTTCTATAGTTCTACTACTACCTCGGTATTTTGTAGAAAAATGTCAGTCAAAATACAAATATGGCCATTAACGTCATTTTATTGCAACGGTTCAGCTAACAGGGTGCTTGGTGACAATAGTGACAAAATAATATGAAAATGCTGGATTTTGTTTGCACCTTGATGAGCCATTGTACATCTACATCGCATTTTCACTCTGCGCAATTAATATGGGAACCCAGAAATCTGTTTTAAACGTGAACAAGAACTGTCGGAGGTAATCGATCGGTGCAGCTTTGGTTCCATGGAGCTACACTTTAAATAAGGATTAGATATTGAGAATAGGAACACCATTGGTTTTGAAGGCATCAGAGAGGTACACTGTTCGTTCACTGACGTTTTAGCAAATAGGATGGGATGCCCTTACAGGTATCTAGTGTTTACTTAGTCTGAAGCAAATGAGGGGTCAAAGTGTGCGACAGAGTGAAGAAAGCGCTATATTTGAGAGTTCAGGCAGTTTTAGGATTGTGATTATTAGAGCCTGGACTTCTGGATTTCAAAATGCTTATAAATGCTTTTTTTTTTTTTTTTTTTGCCGTATTTCATCGTCTCGCCGAAAGAGTCAGGATCTTCTTGTCTCTAGCGTAAAGAAAGTGTTTGTAGTGTCGCCGATTAGAGTTAGTCCTTCCAAATTTGTGTTTGCCTCCTCAGTCAGTTTTAACTCGATCGGGTTCTTGGTTAAAGGCTGTGTCATTCTACACAGAACATTTCAATGAAATAAAACAGTGTTGTACTCCTTAGATGTAACATCGCCACAGCACAAGAATGTACATCCATAACCGCTTCTCCAAAATACCTGCTATTATAACACAGTTGGAAACTCGAAATAATACCTTGGAGCATTCACTTTCTGTGATATATGAAATTTCAGTAACGTTGTCTTCAGAGATTCACAGTATTGCTAAAACTGTCTTTGAGAAACTCAGTAAGGTATCAATGAAAAATCCTACTTACGAGACAATGTAACATTTCTACAAAACTTTCTGGTACACAAACGTATATCTAAGGGAAATTCATTCAAAAAGAACTTTGGTGCCTTCCGCATGTTCCAGTAACATCATGTGACGTTGAGAGATCCTTTTCACAGTATTTTTTTTCACTGAAAAACGCAGGAGCTTCCCACAAGAAAATCACAAAAGGTGTCCCGGGTTCGGCTCCCGGCTGTCGGGCGGGGACTTTTCTGCGACCAAGATAATTCCTCATCTTCCCCAGAGTCTGGAAGTATGAATGAGACTGCGAATGTGTACGTAATCTAATGATTAAAACCCAACAAATACGAGTTAACACCTTCGATATGTTCCAAAGTAGAACGGTCGCCGATATGACCATTGCTGTATAAATGGAACAACAACAAATCTCTAGATAACTCTCTCGTGTACTGTAACAAGTGTGAGTAAGATAAAAATTCTAACAAACAATACGTTTACGATTAACTTGTTATTTTTATTTGCTTATTTTTTGGTGCTTATTTGTTTCATTTTTCCTGCTTATTTCATCATTTGACTGTGCTTACAAATTCGGGCTCTAGTGATTATCCACTCCTAGTGAAGTCTTGCAATACTGTTGACGGTTTTCTATTGTACACGGCACGAGTCCATCATGCAGGTGTTAGCTGCTAGAAAAGGCACCCCTACCCATGAACTAAAATGTCAGTGAATGAACAGCAATTGATTAACATTTGCTTCCACATATGTTGAAGTTTTAACGCCGTGGTCCTCTCACCTTAAGATACTTTAGGTATATTGTGAGAACGTTTCGAGAACTGCTGTTAGCGTTACCTATTTGCTACAGAATAATGAAACCTCTGTGCAACAAGTGAGCTTTGCCGGATGCTCATGTTTCACATTGAACCAGTAATTGTTGTGTGATTGTTTTATTTGCCCATGCCGTATTTTTAACATGCAAATTACAACCTTATTAAATACGCAAAAAATGGAATTTTTCTTTAAAAGGTAGCAAATGAGCACCATAATTAAAATAATAGCCCAACAAAAAGCCCACTGTTATTTAGTATTAAAGAAACTAAAAAGGCTCAAAAATATTCTCCATAGCAAATATGGCGTAGCCGCTTTCTGAGAGCAATTGCTAACCGAGACCCACCAAACATTTCTGGAAATGTGTTTCAGTATTAAAGGCGTGATGAATTGCATGCGGTTACTTTTGGCAACTCACTTTACACAAGGGGCAACGAAAAAGTCGCGCAATGTCGTTATTATAGTACGATATTATCCATGTTTATTTCAGTGGGATTTAAAATTAATATTGATAATTTGTGGCACTATCGATTTACATAGTAATTTTTCTAAATGCGTTGGAGTTACATTTTTGCGCAGACATAAAGGAAATATCCAATAGAATGTATTTCCCGGGATTATGGGCCGTGGTCCAGAGGAAGAAATTTCTCCTGACGTTTCGCTCATATCTCGGACGAGCATTTTCAGACCAGCAAGTACCCAGCTAGAATCCTCTGAAGATGCTCGTCGAAGATATGAGCGAAACGTCAGGAGAAATTTATCCTCTGGACCACGGCCCATAAGCCCGGGAAATACATTCTATTGGATTAACGCCGGCCGTGAAAGCCTAAGCATGTACATAAAGGAAAAATGTCTAAACATCACTTTCCCTTGTCAACGACACTATACTTAAAGGTACCATGAAAGGCTGACTGATTTAGATGTACGGAAAAAAAATTAAATTACTCAACACAGAATGTTATTCTCGTTCGGGCTTACGGGAAACATAGTCTACTCTCAGCATACGTTTCTACCTGTGTATCGCAACGAATATCAGTCTAATAGCTGTATTTGTGTGGACCAAAGGGCATAGTAAAGCTAACATTTCAATGCAGCAAAGCCCATTTTGGCGACGGTATGAATATTGAAAAACTCCAACCTCTTTATAATGTAGCTTGTGAATGTTTGCATCATTTCAATAGCTTCGATAGTCGGCTCCGAATGCTTTTATACAGCATAAATGAAGTGAATGAGCTTGTTTTCAAGGTCATGCATGGTGAAATGTATGATGCAATGAATAGCTTCAGAAACATTTGCTAATGGTAACCACTATTCATATTCGTAAAGCCTGAATGACTTTCTAATATTTACTTCCCCTGAAATTGGAGTGCATCATTTGTTTCTCTCTGCACAAGAATCAGAGGGATACTGAAGGTTTTGCAACTCATTAGAAGGAAAAGTAAATTGAGTAAATCGAGGTTGGATATGTGCGTTGCTGTTGAAAATTACTATACTCTTCGCAAAAGTTAAGGGCATATGGAGGAGGCCGTACTGCAGACTCCAGCGAATTTTAAGCTTGTCCCTCCTACCAGCGCTGACGAATGTGATACACGCATCTCGCACGCCTGAACACGAATTACGCTCGGATAAATATATGAAAAATGGCAGATGCCAATCTTATAATAAGAAGGAATTTTATTTTCTGATCCTGTCTCTACGATACTTATAACGCGGGCCATGCACGTTTTATCTTCACATGGTTATGGTTACACAACATCCATCCATTCAATACAGATAAGCGTGAAAAACAACACCATTCTTTCCTCATAACATTTATCTCAAGCATAAATAAATAATGCAGAAGTCACGCAGTTTGAAACAGAGTTAATTTTCAGTTTGTTTTAAGAGTGGCGGTGTCGTTTTGTTAAGTCGTGTATTGAACTCCAGCTGAAATATTGTTAATATTACATTAAATTATCATTATACACATATCCTCTTTCCAGTGTTTTTGATCCGAATGCGTGAACTTGTCCCTCGAAGCTGGGACAACTGATTTTTCGATCAACAAACTGAAGTGATTCATTCTCAGAGCAGAAAAATTATATTTAATATGAACGAGTGCTTACGAAAGCTCTCCAATCCAGGATAAGGGGCAACTGTAGATCTTTCAAAATCCCAGCAATTAGCTCTGTAACCTCGTGGTGTAGGTAGTGTGCACACAGTGTCACGAATTTGTAGTGAAGTAGAAAAAGGGAGCGTACCTGTATTTCAATCTCCGGGAAAGGCCCACGAAGTTGGAAAGCGAGTTACTGGATTGGAAACCGTGCTTGCTGTTTCACTGCTGTGACGTGTGTCAAGGTAAGATCTTAATGTTTTAAGAATATTTACGGGAAGAATAGCCAAAACCTTTGCTGGCGGGTAAAACTGCTCTTATGTACACGGAAGCTTTGCCGGTACACGTATTACGCTTGGCAACAGCGCGCCGCTTGAGCACTGGACAGCGTTTGTAAGCCTTTAACTTTTGCGAGCGGTACACAAGTGTATTGATGCAATTGCCATCGGAGGAGGGCGCTGACTACAAGAGAAATGAATAAAAAAATCACTGCTAAAGAAATTCTTTACACAAGTGTATTCTAAATGAATAGCTCTTCGGCGAGAGAATAATCTTACGGTTGTAGTATATTTGTTTTTCTACTGGAAGAAAAACATTAATTCAGTATAAGCATCGAGAGCTTGTAAAGCGTGCGTTCAATCCATCCATTTCAAGTAATCTGAAATAAGCTGAGACCTGTAATAGTTTTTATTTTGACACTGAGTTATCTAAATCTATATTAACGTAGTGATTAACATTTAGTGATAGTAGCACTGACACTGTCTGCTAGAGCAATAATAATAATAATAATAATAATAATAATAATAATAATGATGATGATGATGATGATGATGATGATGATGATGATGATGATGATGATGATGATGATGATGATGATGATGATGATAATAATAATAATAATAATAATAATAATAATAATAATAATAATAATAATAATAATAATAATAATAATAATAATAATAATAATAATAATAATAATAATAATAATAATAATAATAATAATAATAATAATAAATAAAGTGTACGCATCCAACCCGCACACGTTACAAGAAGTGAAGGACATCACGAGAGAAATACAGGTAATCAGACAAGATGAACTTCGAGTGAACCAGAACTGTTTACAGAGATGCAGAGAATGTATTCGCGTTCAAGGCCATAATTTTCAATATCTTTTGTGATTTCTGGTAAGCCTAACGTAAATTAGTATACAGTTCCGTTCACGTTACCTGCCGGTCCTTTAGGCGTAATTCGGGCAGAGAGCGTGCCGGCCCGCAACCATTACGGTGCCGCCGCGGGGCGGTGCGGTCGCTCAGGGAACCCACGGTACCATTTATTTTCCAGTTATTGACGTATGTATGCGAAAATCATATGAGAACAAAAGTTATTCGAAGTTCATTCGGATTCATAAGTGATCAAAGGTTCTAATGCTGCAGGTTGTGGACATCGCCGCAATAAACATACTCTCGGATCTCTCAACGTTTTCTAGAACACAAAAACTAATTTGCTGATATATTGGCAATGTAGATAGGTTAAACTGTTGCAGTAAATTAGCGTGGTAGGCGGCTTTGGCGGCGCGTAGTGAGGAGACAGCAAAACAAACTGCGCGTGCATTGCCATTTGCAGTAAAAGGAAATTAGCCATTTGGGACGTTGGGAAACAAAATGCTCTTTCGCTTTTGCTCTGCAGCACTATTTAACCAAATTTGTTTGTAACGTACTTGCACATAAATCAACTTTGAACTGGTCAACAAATGTTGAAATGGCCTCTTTATTGCAAAACAATCCTCAATTTATATGAACTACTTTATGGTTTTTCACAAATATGAGTGAAAAACTGGATTACTTTTATTGTGAGATGTTGGAATTCTCAAATCGAATATTCTTTTAAGTTACCTTCAAACGATGAGGAGCATGGAAAGCAAGTACTCGGCCATTATGGGTGTCCAAAGTAATATTTGTATTCAATAGAATGGGCGAATGGCAATAAATAATATGTAAAATTGGAAGCAAGCTATAGGTGCTATTAAAATGATATAATTTGCAAACAAGAGATAGACAGTTTAGCACTCCTTTACTGTGGATAAATGGTTCTGTAGAATACAGGTCAAATATATGGTAGATTCCACCAGAAAGGGCTGCTAATTGCAAGCTGAATTTGCGCTCTAGTTTGCACAGTTGATTAACCATCAAACCACTACCCTCCCAATGATGCTTCTGGCGAAATGCTCGTCTTGTTTATTCCTCTGCAAGTGAAGTGAAACGATACAAGTTTTAGATGTATGTAAACACGCCAGTAAGTGCATTGCAGTAGTCACACGAAATCGCACTTCGTTAAATGCAAAGAGATAAAGATCGCCTTGGATTGGGAACATGTTACATTTATTGATGAGGAATCGTGACTGCAAAATTGGTTAATGCTTACATCATGTTACAGCAATGTACGTGATTAGCGTTTTGAAATAATAGGCATCTTAAAAGAAAAAAAAACTAACAAAGAAAGACATAAAAAGATCTCTTTTTTGTAACTGCATATTAAGATTTTGTCAGCTCAAAGATGTTTTTAAGTTGTCACCTATAGAATAAGAGAGAAATTAGTGGCAAATATTTACCGACTCCGTTAGACTGAGAGGACCACTGTTGAGCTAAGGAAAGTCGGTAGTGTTTTTCTGGTTATTTTCTGCATGTTAAAGTTTACTCTTCAGGTGACCAGCGCTGTGATCGTCTCTTATCGGGCCTTATCTGGTCGATTAGAAGAGTGAAATAGTAGTAGGTTGATGTACAGTAAGTTACGAGACACAAATAGAGCTACTGGAAACTGCGTGTGTCTATACGATATGTTTTCTCGCGCCTACCGATGTATGACACGTTGCTGTCCAGAAGACATGATTATATTTGAACAGACTATACATACACTGCACTCGCCGTGCATGTGCGATAAGCTCAGGTAAACATCTCTGTGTTCCGAATTTTTCCCGATACGCTTTCTCGCTTTGCCATGTAGTAGCATGATGGCAGTGCATCTTGTGGATATCGGCGAGGGAATCTGGGATACACTCAGCCTTGTTAGGTCCCCGAAATGCTACTAAAATGAGAAGTAGTGGCTCATAGTTACAAAGACCCAAATACAAAGCGAGAAGAAGCGGGGCATTGACCACGTTCCATCCTCCATTACTAAACCCCACTCACGACGTCTGTGGTTGGCAGAGGTAGGGGACACACGGTTGGCTTTAGCCCGGAAAGGGCTGCTGCGCCGTAGAGCTAATTACGTTCTTACAGAAATAAAGTACAAGCAAAGGTTTTGAAGATGCTAAAAGATGGAATGCATATATTTTAAAAACGCAGTTAATTGGTTATATATTCTGGTATGACTTTATTGCTTCGTCCATAGTTTTCTGTGCTATAAAATAAAACAAAAGACCTTCATCGCCATCTTTGGAAGCCAGTAATCCTTGCCCTTTCTACCTCTTATACATAAAGGATAATGGCTGTTACCTTTAAACAAGTACAAGGACGCTTTCAGTTTCCTGTCTTTAACTGCATAAGACTTTACTAATGTCCTCTAGCATGCGGTTTGAAACTTGATGTTTGCAGTTCTTGTATTTTTGTTGAAAGCGAAGAAAGTTCTTTACTGTTCTCATTCCTGCAGGTTGGAATGGAAGTTCAGTGAAGCAAGAAATGGCTGAGTTTTAGCTATCAGAAGAATTATATTTAGTCTTGTGCCTCGTTTTTAAGAGGCTCTTGCCGTCACCCTCGCGAGGAAAAGGCAGTACCATCTGTCGGGGGTGCCACCACTTTACATCCGCTTGCTAAAATGGGTGCTTCATCCCCCGTTTTTAACCTCCCCTCTCCATTTGTTAGCTGTTCGAGAATGAATGGGTGGCTGCACCTGATGGTGAAATATGAAATGGATTATTTGAGACATTCATGGGATACAGCTCTCGGCAAGAATTATTATGGTGGAAAAACCAACACTGGAAGGAGAAGTGCTGCATTATTATTCGAGGACATATTGCTCTGGCAGGATGACGATCAACTTTTACATCGTCATCAACACCTCGCGGCTTGGATATCATTATAAACACTTCTCTAGAGCTTCATCCGTGTCACATGTCCTACTCTATTGTCCCAAATAGCCTCGTGAGCGTTGACGAATGTAGGGCAACTCTAAACTCTACGAACCCTGGGCTCATTTTGAGCGTCATTTCAGCCAGTTCATTCATCGCCAGATATGACTTAACGTTAGAGGACGTAAATTTAAAAACAAAAGAAAAAGAAAAAACTCGTGAGAATAAGTAGACTGCGCTCAATTTAACCAATAACCAAATAACTGTTGACAATGCACTGCGGTTTGTTCACCACTATTGCTCGATAGGAAAGTCGAAATTGTACTTTAATTTTAGGAGCGTTTTTAAACTTTTCAGCGTTCATTTTTAAATCTTTTAGCATTCTAGCTTTTCATTCCTTTTAACCTTACAGAGATTCATTTATGTATTTGACACATTTCTTTCTTTAATTATTCAGCTGAAAATTCGCTTAATGAGCAGTGTTAACGTCAAATTAAGCAAGATCTTCGTGCATTTCAAATCCCCGTAAAGAAATACAAAGATGTTTGTTCTTCATTCTTTATTTTTGGTTTGTTTTATTATTTGGTAGTTTTTTCAACATTTTGTTCTAGTCCTGAAACGGCTCTTCATTGTGAAGCACTGCTGGATTACGGATTCAATTACAGTTACTCAAAGGGCATATCAGACAGGCTTTGCTGTTTGCAATGCCCCCCCCCCCAAAAAACACAATACTGAGATGGGTAAACAAATTGTAAATAACTGGATCTTTGATGAGTGGAAAGGGTAAACATTGTTCATCTGGCTGCCCACGGTTGTTGACGTATGGGCTTGTCTGGAGAGGTCATCAGAAAGGTTGTTCGTCGCAGGAAACTAAGTACACCTACTCGATGTTTCAGAGAACTGTGAAAAGTACACCCCTACAACTATAGCCAATTATAAGACAAAAATAAGGAGAATAAATGATAAAGCAAGGAATCAAAACTTCCGAACATCCTGCTTAATTTGATGTTAAAGCAGCTCATTAGGTATATTTGCAGCCAAAATTCTTAAGCTCGGTGTAATTCGCTTTCTATTTAATGTTACCTTAAACGACAAGTTTCTAATATTATCAGTTTTGACTGTGGAACCAAGTGACTTAGCTGTCCACGGGCCCCTATACCTTACACACCCAGTCAGTCTAGTTCATTAGTTTCCCATAAGTTGCAAACACACCTCAAATGCGTTAGTTTTGGGTGGCATTTCTCTGGGTTATAGACTATAACTTCTAGAGGATAGTCAGTTCGAGGCAGCTAATCAGGTTTCGGCTAATCTCGAGCTTTGTTGCCCATTTGTGCACTTACAGTGTATGAGCAACGGAATAGTATTTGTATATGTTACATTTTGATTAGATGAACCGTATTAGAGGAAAGTAGCCTAGTATGGGATGGTGCGTAATTTGGCGTACCGTGGTATCTCAGCTGCATGGTTCTGAAGCCTGCTAGAAATGTGATTGACTAAGAGTTTTGGCGACTAAGCATCCTGCGGTTACGTCATACCATTCGTGCTTGAGATCGTGTCACGGTGAGCTGACGAAAGAAGTTTGCTACTTGAAGTTATTTGCTGCTCTTGACATCTATGTTTACAAATATAATAAGACAGTTATTATTTTAAACACATCTTTGCTGAAGTTATAGTATTAAGATCAAAGTGTCTTTCTATGTCCAGTCCCTTAAATCCAAACATGGCTGAAAAATCTTATTGGTCGAACGGTTACAGTTTACCAGACTGTCTTTGGAAAAGCCTATCTACGTGCAGCCACTGCAGAAAAGCTAGTAGTGGTTTCCGCAAAACGGGAATATATCCATTCAAACCCAACATTTTCAGGCTACAAGATTTTGCAATCCATGAAAATGAAACGTGCAATGAAAACGATGAGATTTCTGAACCTAAAAAGTGACACATCCACCTGCTTCCCAGAGAAGATTGATCGTGGCGGCAGACATCAGCATAATCCCAACACTGAAGCAGAAGGCAAGTTCATAAGAATAAGCCAATTCATCTCGAGTTGGGACATCTTGTGTAATTACAAGCTCGCCATACAAAGTTCAGCTCACTGAAAAGTAGTCAAAGAAGGCCAACTAGACTCCACCAAAAGCCAAAAGGACCTTAGCATTGCAAACCAAAGCGACGGACAACCAGAAAAGGAAATGCACTGCTGAATCTTCGTCCTCCGAAGACCAAGACGACGTTGTGCCTCTGGAATCGGAAGAGGAGGGGGGAAACGAGAGTGACGACGACAACGACGACGATGATGATGCGGAGTGCCACTATTGTGCAGGCCTTTTTCGGAGGACCGAAAGGAAGAAACATGGATAAGGTGCTGCAAACGTTTCAATTGGGCACACACTGTTTGTGCAGGTGATAGTTGCAATAGGTTCCGTTGTGAAAAGTGTGTGAGAAAAGGAAGTAAATAAAAAGAGACCTGTCTCACTCTGGGCATGAAAAAGTCATAGTGTGAACTTTTGTACTTGTAATGCTCTAAATTAACACCAGAAAATGTACCCCATATTAGGAATCCCATTTTTGTATTTTACATAATTGCATTTGATTTGTTTAGCAGTGTATTTAACCTGGAGTATTACATGTTATAAGAGAAGTAAAGAGTTGGAGTATTCATAGTCACTAACCTGTGTTACTATTGGTCATACCCCATATTAGGCAACTTTCCCCTACCATGTTGCAATAAGAATAGCTGTTAAAACGATTAGGTTTCCTACTTTTAAAATATGACTAGTGATAAACGTTTGCAGAAAGACGGTGTTAATGCGCTGTTACAGCTGCACCTTTTTCTTTTGTTGCAATTAATTTTACTAGCCAGGTGGTAATATAAATTGGGTGGCTTCTGTCATAAAACCGTACCCAATTAGGAAAGAAAGAACTAATTGCTTTCAAATGAAAAGAAACAAAATAATTTTTCGGCCGAGATATTGCGGGGAATACTTAGCTGTATACACACGTAATGAATTTGCGCAAGGCTGTTAGGTTCGAGTTTCAGGTGTCATTTCCTTATTTTGCTTCTTCACAAATAAATAACTTAAAACTGTCAGATCATTGAGATATGAAAACATTAGAAAAACCTGAACCATTTCTCAAGTTCGTGCCTTTCGAAGGAGACAGGGAACTACTTCATTAAAAAGGAAGGACAATTAAATTTAACAAGAAACAGCATTGAGGCATGGCTACGAGAGTTTCCCACATTATCATTGTCGATTTGATATGATACAGGTTCAGTGCTTTTCACGGAGTTACAATCTGCTGCAGCTCTATACTATCTCTGTTCCTAAAATAAGCAACAACCTATGTTTTAATGGAAATTAAATTAAATTAATGGCACGTTGGCCATAGTAGCTCAATGGTTTACGGAGACCAGAAGATCTGTGGTTCAAATCCCGGCTATGGCATTGAATTTTTCAGTCTGGTTCTACCCTTTCAACCTAGGCTTTGTTTTATTGTAGAGCTACTGTACATTTCTCTTGTAGATTCTCTGTTCGTATCGGTTGTACCCATACCGATGAAAACATGACATTTAATTGGTGCGTTTCTTTTGGCCTCTAAAGTAGACTATTAATTGTTGAATAATATATGTTTTCTGATTACTCGCGTGCCTTTATGTAGACATACAACTAACTAATATAATAAAACCTTGAACCTCTCTGCTTCTTAATGGTGGCCCGGAAGTTCGTGCAATTGCATGTTTTTGCATATAAATGCATATTTTCGCGATTTTTATAAATGCATCATATTTTGAATATTTTGTGATTATATGGCATAGTTTAATTATTTTAACTTTCTATTTAATCTTTGCGCCATTTGGACCATACAATTGACCTTGCTTCGTGCAACAGAGGTCACGAACATATGTTTCGACGCACATATTACTGATACACTTGAGTTATTTTAGGGCTATCAAGTACCTGAAATACGAGGACTGTTCCATATACAATGATCATAATTTTTTACGGTCATAATTTTTCGCACAAAATTCAAACTTATTGTATTTTCTTAGCTTAATGTGAAACAAACACGCCGTAGTAGTTTCATTGTTGGTACTCCTGGTTCCCGCGTGTGAGAACTAGGCAAGTTCAGACATGTTCAGTATCGCCTACCGCTACAATGGAGGTAACTTGCGAGAAACAATATGCGGCTTTGAAATTCTGCTTTCGTCTCAACAAATCTTCAGTTGAGGCCTGCACAATGTTACAGGAGGCCTGTGGAGAGTCTGTTCTTCCCTACAGCACAGCTCGAAGGTGGTTTAAAATGTTTAAAGAGGGGAGACAATCAATTTCAAAGGAAGATGGACCCGGTGCTCCAGTTACTGCTCTTACGGAAGAAAACATCAACACTGCTGCTGCCATTGTGAGAGAGGATCCACGAATTACCTTAAGATCACTTTCTGAAATACTGAACATTGCATTGTGTGCCACATTTCCGTAAAGCAGGCTGGATGCTGCACCACGATAATGCTCGGCCGCATATTGCCAATGTTGTTGCTGAATATCTTGCAAAAATCAACATGAAGTGCATCCCTCAGCCTCCCTATAGTCCGGATTTAGCCCCACGTGACTCTTTTCTATTCCCTAACTTGAAGAGACGCCTTCGTGGGAGGCATTATGCATCATCAGAAGCAGTGGTGAAGGCTGCGGAGGCCATTTTGAAGGATCTCAAAAATGGTTTCCAGCATGTCTTTGAAGATTGACAGAAACGCTGGGACAAGTGCATCGCATTCAGAGGAGACTATTTTGAGAAGGACCATCAAAATTATGAGGATGACTAAAGATACGTTGTCAAAACAAAAAATTGTGATCATTCTTTATTGAACAGCCCTCATATATTACGGAGCATCAAGAAGACGATATTATATTTTTATTAATTTCAGATTGCTAACTCCGAATACCAGAGAATTCTTACGGTCTGCTGTAATTTGTCATTTTAGGGGGTAAAGGTGAGAGAGCGACCCATTTAATTGCCCGCCTTTCCTTTTCTTTCCTTTCGCTTTTCCCAAGGAGCTGTTTCATCCCTTAAAATTCCATTATGTCTTCATTTTTAGCATAATGATAGAACGTTTGTATAGTAACAGTTTCTGAACGCTATTCATAGCTTTCAACTTCCTGATACGCGAAGAATCTCATAGTCAATCCAAAATTGTTGCCAAAATGACAGAATATCCGTTGAAGGAAGGCTCCTCCAGACGTTGTGTGATCATTAGTCTCCATAAATGTAAGCATCATATGGGACGGCAGATGGCAATACAGGTCCGTGTGAAGGTAACTTGTTGCCTGGCGCCATTCTTACACAAATGCCAGAATAGGAAACTTGCACCTTAAACCTCATTCCATTAGTGTTTTACATGGTCTGTTTACATTTCCCTTCCTACGTTTAAACTGAACTGGTTAGCTCTTTCTTTCATCCTTTGCGTGGTACAGCACATGGAAAATAACAACATTCTGTGACACATTGAACTATTCAGAAGTTTGAACAATTATAATGCTTTTGTTAGGTAAAGTAATAAATAAACGGAAGCGTCTAAAATTTCGCAGAAGGTGTTTGCGATGTAACATTAGTAAAATTTTCAAACTTTACTATTTCTGTACATTATTCGTAAAAGCGTTTAATTCCCAAACGTATAACGTTAATTACCAGATAATGTACTTAGAAGTGAGTTGACATCCAATTACGTGGCCTGCAGAGAAGACAAATGAAATTGGTGGAATACTGCTCAAGTACAACCTGGTCCACTTATACTGTCTTAGAAGGTCAAGAAACATCTTTGGGAGATTAATTTTGTTCAGTAGAACCACCTGCAAACGAGACTCGAATTTGGCTCCCTTGATCAGAGGGGAAGAATTCAGTTACCGTGCATTTCTATACAGAAGAAAAACACAACAGTTTGCTGCTGGCAGAAGAGTCCATATCAATATATTAGCTATGAACTAATGCACGCATGCTTCATTGGCTAGAGTAAAGTTCGCTGCTATGCCACTTCCATCGAGTAGAAGTCGATTTATGTCAACTTCAGCCAATTAGAGATACCATAATATCTTCCTCATGTGGCGCGTATCATGTGATCAGAGCTGGGTTCGCTTTATTGCTATGACGTGTGATGTCAGTCTATATATAAAATACACTATCCTTTGCGCCACTGAGATTTTTACACTTATGAAAGTGTAAAGGTGGTAATACCTTAAGCAACAATTTTAATACACACGAACATACTGGAATGATTTCGAAAGTGATAAATCCGTATACATAATACAAGTTTGCATAAAATCTTATCTACAATAACCCAGAAATCTTGTATTCAGTCATACTGCATTCAGGCAAATCAGAGAAATACCAGCATGCACCTTTTATCAGCATTGGAAATGTCTTCAAATACGAAATTTTAATCAAAATGCTAGTACTCGTTGTGGTGAGATGAAAAACATCTTAAAAAATTACTTGCGGTGGTTTTTCCTTTATTTACTTTTATTATTGATTTTTCTTATCTTCCTGTCGCATTCTTGGAAGATGGGATTAAATACTCCGACGTTTCGTGTTTGACTTATGCCATTCACAAACACCTACCCAAGCAGAAAAGCAACTGTACGTACAGGAGCGTTCACATACATACACGTAATGTAGACCCACGACAAGAAGGCAAGCTAGAGCAATGTGTAATGTAATCACTTTTGCTCTTCCAACGGCATTTATACTCACCTTCCCAGTATAACAAGGATGGAAGGTTCCTTCAAAACACAAAGTGTTGTCACATAACTCACCCATACATAATACCTATCGCTGTATTTATTGCAACAAACATTAGATCTGGCAGCATGGGTCACTCATATGTAGTCTCATACACTCATTTCCTAGTAAACACATCCGTTACCGGAACAGATAAACAGTTGAAGCTCCTCTGCCCGTCATACCCTTCTAGCCTTCTTGTCTTGGGCATACAGACCCATACACACATAACACACTCATGATGGGGAGAACGTTTATGTAACAGTAATGTTCTTGGGTTCAGAAACTTGAAAGCTGGATTTCTTGTAAACTGCTAGTATCCAATCTTCAGACCATTCTATTCCTACTGGGGATACGTGGCAGAGAATGTAATCGTATACGAAATTATCAGTTAACCCTTTAACCCATAACGCGACAGCCCACAGAGGGCCAAAGCCTACCATCCCGACTGTCGGCCTCACACCCACATACGCAAGGGGTGGGCGATCATCCAACCCATACGGGAAGCAGATGTGGTCAGCATCAGGGCATCCCTCAGCAGGAAAGTTGGCTTTTCTTCACCAGGGCCGCTTAGGTATCGTAAGCTCCACACTTTCTTCGCCATGCTGAGTGGGCACCGGTCCTATCTTCCTCTTATGGCGCTACAGTCCAGGATGAACCTTGCCCTTTCCAAAGAGCTTCATCCATCACGGTCATATGCTGCTCTCCTCCAGTTTCTACTCCCAGCTTTCGCAAATCCTCTTCCACTCCATCCAGCCATCTTGTTCGGGGTCGACCACGGCCTCTTTGCCCTCCAGAGTTTCCAAAGAGAAGCTTCTTTGCTTTACTATCACAGCTATAAAACATTGTTCCCTCTTTCTTCTCCAGTACTCCATTCCCTGTCCATCGTATTTCTTGGATGGTAATGATGCTCTTATTGAGCTTCCTGTATTGATCCAGCAACTTCCTAAAGGCGCCCGGGCTATACAGAGATCGAAGGTTCCAGGTGTCAATTCGAAGCACAGTTTTATTTACCATTCGTTGTCCAAAATTCATACTACGTCGTCGTCTAATAATCCGTCCGGAATCTCTATGAAATGCACCAGTCCTATACCCGGGACTTAAAATCCGCACCACCGGGGGTCGGATCGATCCTGTGGCGCATTCCGTGGCAGGGAAGCAAAACATGATGTCTTAGCCCACTACGACACGGTGCAGGACAAATTAACAATTAGGGATGTATATGCAACGTATGATTTTTTTTTTCATTTATATTTACAATATATTCTTCGCCATATTAGTTGTTAGTTAATAAAATCATGCTGTATTATCTGGCCTGGGAATATAGGGCTACCTCCTTCCAAAGTGGAGAACCGAGAAACGAAAATGAAGCATTCAGAATTGTAACATTTTTTGTTGTGTACTCTGAGCTTCTATAACGTTTGAATTTCAGACTATAAATTCACGTTCATATCTGAAGCTAGCAGAGAGATAAATCATTGTTCAACAAGTGCTGCTCTTAACATTTCACTTTTCGAAAACTTTGGCTAAATTAACGTGTACTTCGTAGCAGATCCTAATGCTCTGACTTGAAAGTGGTTCAGCAATTCGTTCATCACCAGCAAAGAGGTGTGACGGGATTCTGATCTGTTGGGTCGACACGAGCCAATTTGCATAGAAATGATTACAGAGCTGCTAGCTTTCCATTTCGAGACTAGCTTAGCTCTGTAAACCTTTACACAACTCTCTATTCGTTGTTGCTACCATGGAAACCTTTTTGGAAAACCTTTCCAGCATTTTAGGTAATGAAATATATCGTTCCAAAATTCAAGTTATGATGTAAAAGAACTTTTTACCTGCCCGCTCACTTCAAACAAGGCCGGCTTATTTTGGTGTCACTTCTGGCCATTTTGAAATGAAACTATTCTTCCTGAACATCTTCTGTACGGAATAATCAAAGTTTACTTGGGTAAAACAGTTCTCGTGTAATTTTCTGTTCCCCTTCGAAATTTCATAACTTTTAAGAAGTTACATTAAAGTTCAAATTGTATGCTGTAACATTCTTTTTGATCATTTGCACAAACTTCATAATGTAGATGAAACGTGTTAGGTCCATCTTTCTCCAAATTGTTTTTCGTCATAAGTGTTCCATTGACACGTGTGACATTACTTTTTTATTTTCCAAGGAAAAGGCATTAGAATAAAGATTTGTATTTTCATTATTCCATGCAAAGGATTTCCTCGCATGAAGTTCTCTTCTTGAAATTCTATTGTGAGAAATGTGAAAACCGCTATATGTATTTTTTGCAGTAGCCAAGAAAATATATTTTATAACAATTACAAACAATATGGAGAGAAACAATTGAATTGAATGAACTTTAAGTACCAAACATCCTCGCAAAAACAAATGTTGATGCCAAAACATTAAGTGGAATATTATACATTAACAAAATAGTTACTGTACATATTGTGACTTTGTGGGTTCCCAAAACTGAAAGTCTAGTTTTCAGAAATTCAAAATGCTCTTTATTGCCATAGAAACACAGTTTTTACACCCCTTTGCAACAGGATGACATAGTCGCTCGTGGCTTCACCACACGTAAACAAACGAAAGAATTCACCTTCAAATCACTACATGATTATCAGTTCTCAACTCGACTCGGTCCACACACACAATAAATAGCTCCCTAACTCGCAACTGCAACTCCTAGCAGCTCCTTGCCGAACTGACTGACGACTTCCACTGCCGCATATATAACCGAGCCGCTGTTTCTCGAAGGCTGCCGAAGCTTCACGGACTTTAGTAGTGCAGCGGGAAAGTTCAGACTATCTCTGTCTCTTTCTCCCTCTATTGCTCTCTCTCTCTCTCTCTGTTTACTGCCCTCGCACGGCCCGGCAGCAACTCAACAACATCTGGCGACAATATAATTAATATTTCCTAAACTCTGAAAACACAAGAAAGACAGTCGCACTCTATTGTAAAATAACCACATTTCATTGCTGTTAAACTTCTAAATAATATGCTAAAAACCAATTAAAATAAGTTTATCAGCCTTAATGCATGTTTAAAAAAGACGAAACAACGAATGATAAGGTTTCAAATAATTTGGGAGTACTCACAATTAAAGCAAAACTAAGGCTATAGTTTGACATTACATCTTTAGTATCTGAAACTCAAAATTACACCTTATATGTCCTGACTAGAAACCTGTGATAATTACTGATGATAATGGAAACTTTAACAAGCGGAATGTTACATTTCTCTCAGAATTATCCTTCATCAGTGACGAGTGCAGCATAGTGATTGTTTGATCAAACCTTTGGTGCCTGTCATTCCTAAACATAACAAACCAAGCAAACATTCACTTGTTCTAACATCGTGACATGGAGATTATCCTGCTTTACTTCTTTGGACAACAACATGAGAATGCTCGTGGCCATTGTTTGTGGGTAGCCTGCGGCGAGGAGGGTGAAGTTGCCAAAGGGGCCCACCTAGGGCGATCCCTAACAAACAGATGGACTAAACCTGTAACGGCAACTTCTTTGTCCTGATACCACTCCTCGATTATACTGAACGTAATGCACAAGAGGGCTATCTCTTTTAGGAAAGACCAAGTAAATGTATTGAGCACTGTTTTCCAAAAACCTTGTTTATTTATTGATTCTATCACTCACTCGATCAAGTTATCATCTTAATTCCTAGGGATAATATATACAAATATAATAATTTGTAACATAAAACTTCACTTATCTTGTAAGAAATTATGAAAGTTTTCTTACTAATTGGTTAGGATCGCGATTTCGTGAAAAATTCTTTCACATCTTCAGCCAAAGCCTCAAACAGCCTCGTTGTCAAGGTCACACTCACTAGAGGTCACTATGTTTTTGTCAGTACTACCAAATTCTGAAAATGAAACAAATTTAAAAACAGAATCGACTGCCATTATTTCAAAATTCATTACACGATGTTTATTTTTCAAAATAAATATACTTTCCCAAACCATCAAATCTATCGTACCATTTAATTGTTTTAATAATTTAACTTCTGGATTTATGTGATGGTTAAATGACCAAAAATGAACTGAATCGCCCAAGCAATTTTGAATCCCAAACTTTGGAGTTTCAACATTCTACCTTGAACATGTTCTAGTGTTTGTGCTTGGGTGTAAATGTTTGTGTGAACAAGATTCCTTGTTCAAACAACTCATGCATAACATTTCCATTGCTATTCTTTAGCGGTTAAATTCACTTTTAAGTGTTTTCTACCATCACGCACGATTAGCTATTATGGGTGAAAACAAAATGCAGTAATAGAGTGAATTTAGAATTCGGATTGCCCTGGAATTTTGGAGTCAATTTTTGTTAAATAACAGTCATGTGCAATACACTTATGACATAATATGATATTTGGTTATTTTTTGCCGGTGTAATCCTGTAAAAATATACCGGAATACACTGACTCTATAGATAAAATCTTCCCTTGTTTGACATATTTGATCAAATTTGGAATCTTATATGTCCGCTGTGGCAATACGGAGGGAACTATTTCTGTCGTTACAGCACATTTCGTGAGGCCCGGGTTCGATTCCCGTGGCCGAACTACCTGACTCATGGGTTTTTCACGGTGTTTTCCCGTGTCGCTAGGCGAATGCTGGGTAGGTTAATTACACCCCCCCCCGAATTTGCTGTCCCTCCATTTCATCTCCATTATCATTTCATATCTCTCATCTGGTGGTCTCTTTCAGGGTAAGGCCGCGCCGTGGCTCAGTGGTTAGACCACTTGGCTCTCACCAAGGCGGCCCGTGTTCGATCCCAGGCGACCGCAAAGTGAGATTTGTGGTGGAAAACACGGCGCTGGGGCGGGTTTTCTCCGGGATCTCCGGTTTCCCCCGCCATCTCATTCCACCGGTGCTCCATCTTCATCTCATGTACCATCAGTGTCACCGCCTGCGGTGCCGTATGTAGTAAAAACGGGCGTTAAACACTATACACACTCAGGGTAGAAGTGTCGGCGGGTGTCTCGACGGTACATGGCAGGATGATATGCTCTGAGGAAAACTATTTCCTCCTCCAGTAGGTCGGTTGCCGGTCTCCGCTCCTCTGCTGGGACCATTTCGGGACCGCCAGCCAGGGACCTTTAGGACTCGGTTGCTGGGCTCGTTGCTCCCGCAGTAGGGGAGCGGTTCGTTGTCCTGGCCTGTCGGGGAAAGTCTCTAAGTAAACTGTAGCGGCCCTGCCCTCTGTAATGTCGTGGCTCCTTGGGTGAGCTGCCCTATGTCTCCTCTCACCTCATCCTTCCTCCCGGGGGTGACCCACTTGGGGGCATAGGAGCAATGGGCTCAGCATGGTAGCCTACGTACCGAATCCCCTCCTTAGTGAAATCCTAATCGTACAGCACATTAATGAACATCTACGTGATATCAGTGCTGTCATGTCAACCCAAGTTCCACATGGCTCATCTTCCTACTTATGTGGTAAGGAACAAGCATCAAAAAGTACACCCCAAAACCGGAGAAGTGGCGCTTTCTTATCACCACGTGAACTGGTCCACTGTATAGATTCCTTGTGATTAGTAACGATAGTTTGTGAAATGCTGAATTGTGTGCATTGCTCAACTAATTGTAAAACATACCGCACTGCGCAAATGAGATTTCTGTTTTATCTCTTTGTATTAATGTCTTGTTGTTTGCCACAAGGACAACGTTCCTCCTTTGATGCTATCACCATAGTTAGTCGTGACATACAATAGTATTTTGTGATGTTATCATCTGTAACACTCGCAGAGATAATAGTATTGAGGAATCTGTCATTCACGTACCATATATCACCCGTTATCGCAACTTCACAGTCACTCTGCGCAGTATATTTTTTAATGTAAATATAAATAAAGATCACAGAGTTTCCCTACCTTACCAGTCCATTTTCTATCCCGTTAGTTAGTGCAATTACTAAAAGTCAACTCTACAGTAAAATACTGCACAGCTAAGACTTTTTATTACCTTGATTAATACGAAACGAAATGGAGCCCCATATTTCAGCATTTGACATCTGGTTCTACATTGGCTTTCCGTTTCTGTAGAAGCTACTGACCTGCTGATGCCAAGCCCAGTCCATTATGAGAATTACTCCCCAACATATGAATTTGCCATTCGTTTTCCCTAATCCGCAGCACAAGTAAAAAACATGAATATATCAGATTGTCTCTCTCTTTCTTCCAGTTGTCCCGCTTGTTCTTTTTTAAGGGGGAGGGGGAGGTTAGCACAAAGCCATAACGAATGGGGAACACCGTGGCAAAAAATATAACATGACCACTTGAAACTCTGCTACCAGAATGTGGGTGGTAGTTTGATATCAGAGAGATAATAGAGACAGTTAGCCCTAACTACATGTCCAAAGCTTGCCCCTGACACTTGGTTTTAATATTACTCTGTCAGATAAACGATTAACCACGTAATGCGCCATGTTGGCCTTCTAAACATTATATTTGTAATAGCTCCGACATTTACAGACATCCGCTGTCTTCTAACCACTGTCTCTCTTCGGTTCCGCAATGGACACTTGTGAAATTCTCATCATTTGCGTGATTATAAAGAGAGTCATGATTTTGAATATATAATAAAAATACAAGAATTCCTTCTGTACACTTTGATAGTGTCAGTTTGTGAGTTCGTGAAATTAAAAGTCCAGGTTCCAAACACTAAAAATTGCTCTTTATTTCTTTAGAAACACAGGATAGTTCACCTGACAGTAGCAGAATTACGTCACATACACAATACAACTTGCAAGTTCATAGACCACAAAGTCCACCCGCGTTCAATTACCGACTGATTGACTGACTCTGGCGGGCGGCGGCTTCCGTTTTATAGATTACTCACTATTCAGAATGTTCTCAGTCAAGACGACGCTAGAAGAAAGAAGAAGTCTCTAGAAATTCGTCTCCTTTCCCCCACCGTTTCGGCGAGCTTTTATCTCCACATTGCGCTGCCCGTCTCTTTGATCTCATTGCCCTCGCAGCCTCGAATCAACAATGCGTTCGCGACAATAGGTTCACAAATCTTCCGTGAGTTCATAAAATAATTTGCACTCTAACTTTAATCGTGGTAGAAACAGTTTTAATCAGAAGCACTTAATTGAATCATGGGATTATCTATGTATTATATCTTGGGATTATGATTCCCTCTCTGTCTTATTGAACCTCTCTCGCTTGATTCAGTAATGCATATATTTATTCAATCACATTTCCAATTTAGCTGCTTTGATTTGAGATTCTCACAGAGGTAATTGGCGTGCTATTTACCTCCATATCATGCTCTCTAGTCACTTTGTCCTTAATATATTTATTTAACTAACCTCAATATCAACATTTTCCCCTTCCTTTATGTCCATGTACTTTGTGCTAATGATAACATAAACAAAAAATGGAGTGCAAAATAATTATTCATAGTGTTGAACATAAATACGCAGTTAATTATCAATCTGTGGTCGTGTTTGCGAAAATGTGTAAATGGGGACTATGAACACATTTCATTATCAGGTTATTTATTCTTATATACTCGTGTTTCACTACTGTATCTCTGTATATCGATTTAGTTAATACGGCACAAAACAGTTTATTTTAGATGTAAGGCAAGATTCTGTGGTGACAATCATTTATAAAAGTCGCATTACTAATGTTGATTGCTGGTGTTTTCTGTTGTTTTTTACCACAAATTCGCGTTAAGTTCGCGCAGATTTTCGGGAAGAATTAATGAGTAATGAAATGGCTCAAATGAAAAGTAACAATTAACTAGAGTAGCACAACTGTTAAAACCCATTTTTTTTTCCAAATTAAAACACTTTATTTGAAATGAGCAGATAGTAGGTAACATGAATAAGATCAAATATCACACATCAGACATCGCCAAACTGCTGTATAGAACAAGTTATGATATTTTCGCATTTCATAGTTGTTTTTTGTCTGTCACAACTAAGTTATATGTAGAGAAAAGTCTCTCACTGTCAGCGTTTGACATCGGCAACCAAAGACATTGAAGGGACTTTTCACAGAAATTGCGGTAAGAATCAGCTTTTGTCTTCAATGACAAGAGTACTGTTACTACATCTAATCTGTTATCGTTACCATCATGGCTTTGCTGTTCAACAATGTCACAAAGCTCTTTGTAACAAAGAAGTAAATCAGAATCACAAGTAATATCACTGGTTTTAATTGTATTTAGTTGTTTAAATGCTGCCATTTCATGATTTAAATCACCTATACTTGATTTAGTAACTAGCTTAGAAGGTTCAAACAAATGATCTAAGGCTTTATGGTTATTATAACATCAGTTTCTTTTGCCATAATGAAGTTTAATTTAGACAAAGTCATACAGCAGCAAACTTTTACATTCTCTTCTACTGCTTCTCTAACACTGGGACCCATGATATGATTTACAAGTACACTTACTCTGTTTCCAAAGTGACCACTCTCTAATATTTCACTTTTGGCTCTCAGCGAGTTAATTCGGGATAAAACAAGATGAGCCACAGCTTTTTGTTTAGATTGAAATTCTAATATTGGATCTGTTATTCATTTGCAATTTTCAGAAACAAATGTTGCCTGTACCTTTACAATATTGCAGCACTTGGCATCGCAAAAATTATCATTTAACAAATTTTGCACAGGAACTGAAAGCTTTTCTTTTTTGGAAAAGAAATCGACAATCGCATCAAAATATCTGGCAATGTAAACTACTGAATTAAACCAACTAGACCAGCGTGTCAGTACAGACAGTGGGAACTCTTTTAGCTTCTAAATCTGGGTGATTTTCACTGAGGTATTGTTTGTATGCAGTTTTTAACTTACAGGCATTTTGGAACATATTGTTAAGCCCTGAGGGACAATATTTTCATGTTAATGTAATGTCTGAGAGTAGCTTCCAAGAAGTTCAACCTTTAGTCAGCATAATAGGAGTTTTTGCTGTTATCACGGACCAGGCGAGTGCTGTGGTGTCAGTTTATAGTTGCACCGCTTAGCTGTTATTTCATTGCGCATGATGTCATTGTATTGGCTTTGTTAAGTGTTAAATTTAACGTTGCTTCCGTTAAATTTGTTAATATTTTTGTTTCATGACTTTTAGCTTCATGCTATGAAGATATGAATGTTTAATTAAAGTTATATTTATGTAATTTGTTATATACGTAAGTTTTTCTATGCAGACTAAAAATAGAAATTTTCTCATTTATTGCTAAAAATATTATTATCTAAAAATGTAATAATCCGCGAAAATTCGCGAAAAAACCGCTATAAACAAAAACTTTTGCCCCTGCGTATAAGGCATGCAAAGTGTACACCGTCAGTTACCCGCATGTGACTATCGAGGGTCGATGCTATAATGGAACCTAATGATCTCAGAAATAACAATGGGGAGTAATTGCACTTTTCAGACATTAGGTCCTATAATGCAATGGTTCCTTTGAACTCACAAACTTTTTACGATATAATCAATTAAACAAATAGTAATTTTGAAACAGCTAACTTTAACAGGTAATTTTGATGTAATTGTTTAACTAATCAGTAACTTCACAACAATGTGTTCTCTGATCAAGAATCCTTAAGGACATTTATATAATAAAATATAAACAAGAATCTCTCCAGTAGCGTTTGATTAAAATAAAAGAGAAAGAGACAGAGAGAGATACACAAACAAAGTCTCTCGTTGCTTCACCACACGTAAAGAAACTTGCGGTACAGTTCAAATAGCTGCACACACACAATTAACAGCTCAACTCAGAACTCCTTTAACAACTCATACACTGCACAACTGTAACTGTCCCGTTCTGACAGACACGGCGCTTTTTTACCTCCACTCATTGTTCTAGAACTCACTGGATCGCTTGGTAACAGTCAGAATGGCAGCAGCAAATTCCAGACTATCTCTGTCTCTCTCGGCAAGCGTTTAGCGCTCGCGTGCGTGTGGGCGTAGCTTGGGACACTGTCTCTTTCTTTCCTGCCAACTGGCTTCTCGCAATTCCAACGAAATAATGCGATCGTTGACAATGCGTCAGGTTGATTATGTTTACCAAACTGCGGCCCGGGTCTACAATTTGCTCTATGTCCAGCTTTCGTTTGACCCACCAACAACCTATAAAAATATAAATAAAAGAAAATGGTGCGCTTATATTGGAAATTTCAATGAATGGCCTGGAACTAAGCGTTCAGATTTCTAACTGAAGTATAGTGTAATGTACTTATACTACTGAAGCTGTAATTTCTACAGCTGTCTGCTTTACAAGAGGGTTACTGTCAATGTTTGTATGAACGTACAATGTGTAGACATGTAAAAACAAAATGAAGCATAGCTCTCTTATGGCTGCTGAATATCTAAGGGTACATTTTGATGATAGCCAGACATAGAATGTGAACTACTCTTAACCCCAAATGTGTGTACGCAACAGGTCTTGGGACTATGAAACATTGACAGTTATCTTTTAAGTGTTTAGATATGTACATCGGTAGGCAAGTTTAGATTTTAGCTAAAAAAAAAAAAAAAAACATATTTCCAAAATGTAATTAGATTTTTGCGCCTCGTGCCTGCGAGATTCTTGTTTGGATCCCAAACGTATGAGATTTTGTCCATGTTTCATTCTCTGACAGTTAATGCGGTCCTGTTATGAAACGTTTGGCCACACTGTATAAAAAGGATGGTCATTTACGAAAAGAAAGTTCTGAACGCAACCTGTATGGCAAATTTTTCACATTGTACCACACACTCCTATCTCTTTTACTCTCAAACGTAGTGGCATAAAATTATCGCGCTTCCATTTACGTGGTCGGTCTGTACACATTAATAATTTGTGGATTATAAATATTCACTAATGGGCCTTATTTTATGCCTGAACAACTTGAATTACCTCATGACCTTTGCTGCGGCTACAGTTAATGTATTCCTCAACTTGACTCAACAAAAACAGCATTTTATACATGACAATGTACATTCATCGAGTCGGATGCTTGCCAGCCCTTTTAAATGGATGTTTATTGTTAATTGCAGTCCCTTGGGAAAACATATATACGAGCCTGCTTATGCTTTTTGACGCTGATTAAATATGGTCTATTCTTTTAAATATATCTATAAATTATTGACAGTTGGGCAAAGCACTTGTCGCCATCTGCCGTCGCTTAGCGAGGGGTGGGATACAGCTCGTTTGTTTCCGCCCATACAGAGCACCCAGCTCTTTGTTTCACTGATGTATTTTAATGATTCTGCCCATTACAATTGCAACGCACATACTCTCGCTAAGGGCCTTTTGTCTTAATATGACCACCAATTAATTTATGGTAGGTACATTCAAAACCTGCTTCCCTGAGATGAGACCTAAGGAAAATGATAGAAATAATGAAAGATAAAACGATCTAACCAAAATGTAGTGTTAACCGTTGGATAGTTAGGGTTGCTTCCGAAGGTTTCGTTCCTTTAAAACGATTCCACACTTTTTGTGTTCATCTTTTTATCCTTTACTTACCTACTACAACAATCCACGCTGCATTAATGATGGATGATGCACAGAGACAGGATATACCAACTGATAAAATGTTCAAAATGCTCGAGTGGTTAAGCTGTAACTCCTAAATCCACTGCCAAGTCCTTTGTATTCCATTTGAACGAGTGCAATGTTGACATGCGATCCCGGTAGGCAAATAACTGTTCATCACAGAGTTGGTTTCTGGTATACAGCAATTGGATTACACCCAAATGTGGAGTGTGAAGACGATTAGATCGCTATTGGCCGTCACGTTCAATGTTGGAATCGGAACAGATTTATAGAACGAAGTTGTCGCTGAAGAAACACCTTTTAGGCGATTTATCTTCCTCTTAGCGAACGTTAAACGTTTAAGGTGGTAGGCCAAGAATTATGAGGAAACTTTAACTCGATGAGGCGTTTGCTCATGCAATTGACGACAACCCTAATGTCAGTATAAAGCCGTTATAATCTTCGCGAAAATTAAAGGCATATGGAGGCGGGCCGTACTGCAGACTCCAGCCACTCCTACAGCTTGCTCCTCCTACCAGCGCTGCCGAATGTGGTACCCGCATCTCGCGAGCCTGAACTGAGAACATTATATTAATTACGCTTGGATAAATGTTTGATTAATGCCAGATGTCAGTCTTATAATAATAGAGAATTTTATTTTCTCATCATGACTGTACACAAATCCTGTGTCTACGATACTTAGAAGGCGAGCGATGTACGTTTTATCTTCACATGGTTATGATTAAATGTTACGGATAAATCTTTGAAAATTACAAATGCCAATCTTATAATATGAAAGAATTTTATTTTCTGATCGCCAATCCTATAATAGGAAAGAATTTTGTTTTCTGATCATGACTGTACAAGACTCCTGTCTCTACGGTACTTAGAACACGAGCGATGTACGTTTTATCTTCATATGGTTATGGTTACCCAACATCCACCTATTCAACACAGATATGCCTAAAAAAACAACACCATTCCTTCCTCACAATATCTCAAGCATAAATAAATAATGCACCTATTATGAAAAAAGAAGTCACGCAGTTTGAAACAGAGTTAATTTTCAGTTTGTTTTCAGAGTAGAAGCGTTCTTTTGTTAAAGTGAATGGCGTCGTTAAGTCGTGTGTTGAACTTCTGCTGAAATATTGTTAATATTATATTGAATTATTATTAATCACGTACCTTTTTTCCACTGTTTGTGATCAGAGTGCGTGAACATGTCCCTCAAATCTGGGACAAGTGATTTTTCGATCAACAAACGTGAAATGATTCATTCTCAGGGCAGAAAAAATTATATTTAATGTGAAGACGTTTTTACGAAAGCTCTCCAATCCAGAATATAGGGCAAGTGTAGATTTTTCAAAGTTCTAGCAATTAACTGTAGAAGCTTGTGGTGTAGGTAGTGTACATACAGCGTCACGAATTTGTAGTGAAACAGCTTCATCCTCAGTAAAAGGGAGCGCACCTGTGTTTCAATCTCCGGGAAAGATCTATGAAGTTGGAAAGCGAGTTACTGGATTGGAAACCGTGCTTGCTGTTCCACTGCTGAGATGTGTATCAAGGTAAGATTTTAATGTTTTAGGAATATTTAATGTTTTGTTTAATTACGGGAAAAATAGGTAGAGCCTTTGCTGGTGGGTAAAAGTGCTCTTATGTACAAAACCTCTGCGTTACACGCGCTACACTTGGCAACAGCGCTCCGCTTGAGCATTGGCCAGCGTTCATATACCTTTAACTTTTGCGAGCGGTATAACTGCAAAAGTAATGTTGAACACGTGACGGACGTTAGCGGCTACTGAGTTCATAACATTTATAACGTGTGCACGGCATAATTAGCTGTTTTTGTAACGTTCATTTTCAATCTACAACTTCCCTACAAACATCGATATGATTTCAAGTATTCTTTAATTTATATATAAAAAAAAATGTGTCAAAGGCATCGGATTCTGAATCTTATTTGAAATAAGAACACCGTGAATTCATTGTCCCAGGAAGGGGAAACTTTATTGACACATTCCTGGGGTCAGATACATCACATGATCACACTGACAGAACCATAGGCACATAGGTACAGGCAACAGAGCATGCGCAATGTCGGTACTAGTACCGTGTATATCCACCTTTCGCAGCAATGCAGGCTGCCATTCTCCCATGGAGACGATCGTAGAGATGCTGGATGTAGTCCTGTGGAACGGCTTGCTATGCCATTTCTAGCTGGCGTCTCAGTTGGACCAGCGTTCGTGCTGGACGTGCAGACCGCGTGAGACGACGTTTCATCCAGTCCCAAACATGCTCAATGGGGGACAGATCCGGAGATATTGCTGGCCAGGGTAGTTGACTTACACCTTCTAGATCACGTTGGGTGGCACGGGATACATGCGGACGTGCATTGTCCTGTTGGAACAGCAAGTTCCCTTGCCGGTCTAGGAATGGTAGAACGATGGGTTCGATGACGGTTTGGATGTACCGTGCACTATTCAGTGTCCCCTCGACGATCACCAGAGGTGTACGGCCAGTGTAGGAGATCGCTCCCCACACCATGATGCCGGGTGTTGGCCCTGTGTGCCTCGGTCGTATGCAGTCCTGATTGTGGCGCTCACCTGCATGGCGCCAAACACGTATACGACCATCATTGGCACCAAGGCAGAAGCGACTCTCATCGCTGAAGACGACACGTCTCCATTCGTCCCTCCATTCACGCCTGTCGCGACACCACTGGAGGCGGGCTGCACGATGTTGGGGCGTGAGCGGAAGACGGCCTAACGGTGCGCGGGGCCGTAGCCCAGCTTCATGGAGATGGTTGGGAATGGTCCTCGCCGATACCCCAGGAGCAACAGTGTCCCTAATTTGCTGGGAAGTGGCGGTGCGGTCCCCTACGGCACTGCGTAGGATCCGACGGTCTTGGCGTGCATCCGTGCGTCGCTGCGGTCCGGTCCTAGGTCGACGGGTACGTGAACCTTCCGCCGACCACTGGCGACAACATCGATGTACTGTGGAGACCTCACGCCCCACCTGTTGAGCAATTCGGCGGTACTTCCACCCGGCCTCCCGCAAGCCCACTATACGCCCTCGCTCAAAGTCCGTCAACTGCACATACGGTTCACGTCCACGCTGTCATGGCATGCTACCAGTGTTAAAGACTGCGATGGAGCTCCGTATGCCACGGCAAATTGGCTGACACTAACGGTGGCGGTGCCCAAACGCTGCGCAGCTAGCGCCATTCGACGACCAACACAGCGGTTCCTGGTGTGTCCGCTGTGCCATGCGTGTGATCATTGCTTCTACAGCCCTCTCGCAGTGTCCGGAGCAAGTATGGTGGGTCTGACACACCGGCGTCAATGTGTTCTTATTTCGATTTCCAGGAGTGTACATGTAATTTCAAAATTATGCTAGCCATATTTCAAAATGTTTGCATTATAATATGAACTGCTTCATATGATGGCGCATGTTGGATCTTAGTAAATTGCACCTCCTTGCCTTCACTATTTCTTCCAGGCAAACAATATTAAAACCAAAATAGGATGGGAGGAATTGTAAGTAAATTCGCTGGTGTATAAATGTTTGTTAGAACCCCTAAATACAGAGTGGACAAAATAAAAGTGGCCCGGAAAATATTTTCAAGAAAGTAGCCTGGAATAGGTTAACATACATTAATATACCTACATAATTAAGAAACTAGATAGGAAAATGAAATCGACACACAGGACACGTGAGGGAACTCGAACAATTTGTTTTGCATGAACAAATTACTGTAGATGAAATGAGGTCAGATTGTGGCAAAAGGTCAGTAATATCGACCCCTGATAATGGAAAGGTGAACCGCCCATCACAGAAAATGCTGGAAACTTCCTCCGCCGACGTCGGGACAGCGCTCTGCACGGTGAGTCACGCATTGGAAATCTGCTCTGCTTGAAAATATTTTCCGGACCACTTTTATCCTGCCCACCCTGTATAACATGTAAAATATCCGCTTTAAAACGTAGTGCCGAAATCTCGTGAGAAAACCTACATTACGTATTTTTCTTTTCAATTTGTCACGTGTTTGGTTGTGTTGCCGATTGTTGCGTGGTACCCCTCGGGAATAGCCAAATGAAATGTGTGGTTCTACGGCTGCGCTTATCAGTGTTGCCAACGGTTGAAACGGCTTCGTTATCGTTAAATTAACTTTATCGACAAGCAAATGTCAATGTTAGATAACTTCTAATACACACTTATGTATGATAGCGAATATTATATATCTTTAATACTGCAATGTGACATGAAATATCAAGTAAAGCATTTAGTTTTCGATGCACTGGATGAAAGTTCAATGGTTATAGAATAAGTAAATATGAAAATACTCTGAAAACACAGCGAACTCATATATTTGCACTAATTGTATCAATTAAAGTTTTAAAAAGCATCAAAACTGTATGTCGTTCTATAGTGAATATTTATTCAAAGTTAAAAATTGTAATTAATAACTTAAAGACAGGATTAAGGTAAGCACTACCACAATCATAAATTTAATATGAAAAATGTTCTATAATGTTACAAAACTATAATGAAAAACCAAAGTTGGTGCACGTTTACGCCTGTTTTTATTTAATTTGAAGTTTAAGTTCTAGAAACTTTTTTTTTTGCACAGAATTGCATATGATAAGTGAACCACATAAGAGGATTCATTTCCGTGTTCATGCATCTCGTCACGATTGAACAGCAAGTTATGCTAGTGAATGGTTACAATAACCAGCACTTTAGCCCAGATTGTATTTTGTAGTCGTACGCCTATTTATTTTACGAAATGTAATTGTAGCCAACATAAATTCCCTTGCGAATAGAGTAGATCAGAGGAAAACAGCTTCGAGAGTTCTGACGTATTTCAGCCGGGAGCGAGGCCTGCAGTGCTTGTGACGTCAGTCAAGAGCCGTGTAGTACCAAGTTGCCTATATAAATGGTGCTGTGAGTACAGAATATGAGGGTTCAGTCAGGTGTAGCACACTCGATGACAACAATCTAGCTGCCACTTACCAAATGAAACTGTTAAATTTACAATGTGACGATTTATTGAAGGATAAATATACACACAAGAAAGACTTGGCTGATTTTGGCAAGAATGTCCCCCAAACCAGATTTCCGAAGTTGTATTCATTTGCCTCACAGGCATTGTGTATGTTTGGCTCGACATATGTGTGCGAACAATTTTTTTTCTGTTATGAAATTAGCTAATTTCAAACCCCGAAGTACCTTGTGGTATTAGCTAATTTCAAACCCCGAAGTACCTTGTGGTATCACAATCTAACATGCAGCCTTCGATTATATATTTCCCAGACATTACGTCCTAACATTGATAAAATATTTAAAGAAAACCGAAACAGAAAGTGTCGGAAAATGTCCACGTAGTTCTGCTCTGAGTGGGTCTCCCCTAATTTGCAGAGAAAATTACTTTATGTTTTATTTTATTTACTTTATGACATGCGTAACCTTCAGATAAACTACGAGTTGAAGTTTTATATATTTTCTCACAGCACAGAGCCAAAATGTAATTGTTTATAAACTGTGACCAAATGTGTAATTAAAGCAGTCAGCATTAATATTACAACACCCAAGATGTAAGTTGTACATGTTAATACCCGATACGTTTCCTGTCATTACTACGCTGTCGGAACCCCAACACAAACTATTTCCTTCCTCTTGGGCAGCAGATATCAGTGCGATGACGTCACACGCTAACCTACCTTTCGTTCGGGAGCATATTTGGCGGTTAGAGCTGACGTCACACCGCCACTACCTGTCTTCCCTTGGAGTAGATTAAGAAAATTAGCTGTAAGGGTAGTAGAATTTTATTTCCGACAAGATAGCAGGAAAAGAAAACAGGTTTTAGGTGGCAAGTACATTCATGCATTGTATCACAAGGTTTCTTCGAAGTTTCCGAACACGAACTTTAAATTCTATTCGTAGGAGTGCACAAAGGGCGCGTGAAATTTAAAGTGTTGTATTTACAGTATATCTTCATTATTATTTTTTTTTTTTTCGCTTTTTAATATTCCTCTTTATGCAATCTTAAACTGATATCACCCAAATTTTCAGTATGCATTCTGTGACAAATGTTTGTTTGTTAACACTGCGGTTAATTGCCAAGTTCATACCACCGAAGCTTCTGTGCCTAAATTTTGTCCCCCAGGATATCTTATAGTTGCTGATAAATCCACAGCTTCTATTGCTTTTAAGCGACTAAATACCATCGATTTGGGCCGGGATTGAAGCCGCGACTTTGGCCAGTACTTAGCCACCCAGACCGACACATCCGCTGAAGGTAGATGAATATTTTTTTTATAATTTTCTTGATATGAAGTTTAGATTTATATTTAGAAGTTTTGTAGTTTAAATTGTTATTTTTTAAATAAAAGTCTTACATACTTTAAAACTGTTATACACAAACGTTAATACGAGAGTAAAGAGATTGTGCCTTTTCAAATTGCCATCAAAACGCATATATCATATGAAGCTGATTCTCGTTCTCAGGAATTTATTTTCTTAGAGTGCGGTGTTACTATAACAAGTGAATGTGCTAATGAAATGGCAGCTAAATTAGTTTGAATTTCTGGAAAGTATAGTTTTCAGTACAGCGTACTCACAACTGCATCTGCAGTAATTGTATGCGCAGAAGAGTGATAGCGTATAAAGAAAGCTTTTATACAAATATTATTGTGTAAGTAATACTGAATTAAGCCCCGCCCCAATGAAATGTTTCTGATGCTATAGATAACTGAAATAATACTGTGATACCCTCTGGTCGCCAGACTTGTACAGAACTGTAGCTGTCAAGGCGATTCACAGTTAAGTCGCTGCTCAATACATGGACAAGAAGGTCTAATAATAAAAATAAAGTGGACTTGAGAAAGAACTGCTTCACGTGTAATTGAAAGCGAGGATAAATTCCCTCACATTTACAGGGATCGTGAGTAATCCCGCAACCTGGCGAAGTTGGCAACGCTGGTCCTCCCTCACATCTCGAGGGACATCCTGTGTTCTTTCTGTCTGTTGCATTGATCCAATGGTCCATTAGCCAACGGTGTACCTCGTTGGTCTCCAGGCGCCTCTGGACCACTCAACACACGCGCACTGGGAACAAAAGACAGGAGAGGGATGGAAGTAAATAGTTGCTGTCTCAGAATGTGTTGACTACTACTTATATCAAACACAAATCTCCTGATTCCTGACTTTAGTTGCCCTTCATTTACCTTATCGTCTTTCGTCAACAGATTGATTTGTTTATTGGATATTTATGACTCCTCTTTATGGATGGCTGTGCCATAGAGTTTGATATTTGAAGTATTAAAAATTGAATGTTTATCATAAAAGTGGTGAATAACTGATTGGCATTTACAAATTTAAAATACCCAGTTTTGTACACATAATAGCAAGATCTTATAATATGAGTTTAGCTAATTATTTATAACAAAAATGGTTTTTGTATGAAAGTAGGGAACATAAAACAGAGCCAGTGTACAGCTAATATGGGAATTTCGCGGATTTTGTGTTTGTATTTAGATGATTTCGTTTTTTTTTTTTTTATTGGTTTTGGTAAATCCTCTTGATTTGTAGTAGTTCATAATATTTTACAAGCGTTTCAATATTCTCTCCCTTATTCTAAGCCTTCAACCTAATCTAAGCATGATTTTGACATCGATCCCTTTAACCTAAACTGCGGATGCTCTTAGAATCCTCTACTGCATCATTTAACGTAACCTAAGCATGCTTTCTTGGTGTAGGCTAAGAAATGCCGTTTCTCTGTAACCTATTGTAGTTTCTCGTCGGGTTTAGTTATTTTGTATCGGATTCTAAGTTCTTGTATGCCTATAGTTGTAAAAATTCTTGAAGCACATTGTTGTTTTTTATTATATTTAACAGCTGTTTGGGTACCTTAATTATTTCATATATAAAAATACCAGTTATCGTTTGACAGATATACATAGAGAATTTCACAACTATTTGAATGTTACCGGTTTTCACATATGTCTCCCCTTTGCTGAGCATTGTGCGTGCATTTACTGCGGTTCTGATATACCACAATTCTAGAAATACGGAAACGTAAATTTGTTTAATTTATAGAGAGAGCAAGCAGATTTTGCAGATGCTGCTCGCCTCTCTAACTAATTGGACCATATATTCCTCGCCTTAGGTGCATTTCCAAATTTCCCAATGGATCACACTGAATAAAAAAATGCACAAAAAGTAGGTAACTCAATTATTGGAATTGGATGCCACGAAACTTGAAAAGTTTGTCTTTCAGAAGATGAGTTATTTTGGCTACCCTGTATGTTATTCCGCGAGTCAGTCCCATTTATCAAGCTAAGCCTCGCCTCTTCGAACCGAGGCTTAGGGGTTCGATTCGCTCTTCCAGTGAAGGAAAAGAGGCTTTGGCTTCCTCTCCTCTAATCAAATAGTTTCTCTGCTAATTCTGCAAATAGCATCATGGTTCCATGTCAGGTAATGGAATCTTCTCATTTGTCAAACAATGGGCTTATAAATATAGGGGCGTTTAAATTATCAAACCAAAAATATATAAAGTTCTTGATTTTGTAGCCTTCTTTCGGTTTATATACAGGAAACTTGTGATTGAAGGCAGCCACGTTGTTTGTTTAAGCATTACATGTATAAATTTTAAACAATGTTGGTATAATCTTTAAGCTAGTGCTCTCTCAAAACTCATAAATCGTCAGTAATTGAAAGTGATCTATTACTCAACAATCAATTTTCAACATCTGAGCTGTTGGTAAAGATTATAATATCTGCCCATGTTTTCCATGAAGAATGCGTTTTCCTGTAAATAATAAATGTATCACGTAACAAATATTCACAATGATTCATACCCAATGAATAGTATATACGTGACTATACCTTAGACATTCAACTGTTTTCGAACTACATTCAACATATTAGCGCCATAAGCGAATACTAACACTGATCATTTAACTACGTTCTTACTGGGAAATCACAATTATAAATAACACACTTGTGACAGAAAACTGTGATTTTACTAATTAAATCACGCAGTGGAGACATCTGTAGAAGTAAGTGCGTATTACAATTGTATACCAATTAGAACTGTAGAAGTTTCCTCTAACTTGGAAAGATATAAACGATAGAAAAAAGTCTTAAAACACTCCTCTGAGGTGAATTTATCTAACGTCGAAGTATTATAAATAACAAATTTTTTTAGAAAATTGGGTTTATAAAATTCAGCAATACAAAATTTCGACATAAATCAATAAAAAGTAAGTTATTTCAATTGCTTATCCTGTGCCCCTTTGTGGAAATTATGTAAGATGGTATTCTATTCCCGAAACTATCTTGTACAGACGGAACACCAAATACTTGTGAAACACCGTAGGATATTGCATCGAATTTCTTACAGTCATATTCTTATTTGTGGAACTAGAGGCAGTTGTAGCCAGAGGTCAACCAAAGAGTATACAAAAAACTAAAAAATGAACAAATATAATATGCGAGCTTAGGTCCAGGTGTCTAGAGTCTAAACCTGGACTTATTGTGCTCTTTATTATTTAAGAAATTACAAATCATATACATTTAATTAATGAACATTTTCTTTTTGCAGACAGAACTTACGCCTACGTTAGCTAACCTAATGGCTGCTCTCGCCAATTGCCTTACAACTAACAACAGCCTTTTAGTTAATTGATGGAAAGTAATCATTTCTCCACACTAGCCGTATATAGGCCATGGTAGCTCAAAGGTTAAGAGCGACTGGACGGAAACCAGGAGATCCGTGGTTCAAATCCCGGCCATGGCATTGAATTTTTCATGTTGACTCTATCCATCAAATATCTTAGCCTATATACGGCTAGTGTGGAGAAATGATTACTTTCCATCAATTAACTAAAATAATATGAGTTAAATGATGAAGCCTGGGACTTAAGTACTTACAATAGTAAGTCGCCACAAACGGTGTATCTCGGATGCGAGAGCCCCTAGTGGTCTACCGGGGAAATATACGAGTCAACTGGAGAATTCAATGTCAGGACGGCACGTTGGCCATGGTAGCTCAAAGGTTAAGAGCGACTGGACGGAAACCAGGAGATCCGTGGTTCAAATCCCGGCCATGGCATTGAATTTTTCATGTTGACTCTATCCATCTAACAACAGCCTTATTACTATGTACATTTTCTAATACATAATTAAATTACAATTTTAATCTGAATAATAAACTATACTGACTGAAGGCTGCTGACCTATTTCTAATATTTTGCGCCTGCAACTGAAGTTTTCCCAACCTTGTATCCTGAAGTCCATTAAATTTCGTTGGAAGTCCATGTTGATTGGACATCCAATATTTACTTGACAGTTTTAGATATTTTCTTTAGTTGTTTCTTCTTACTCATGATCCTGGTTACCTTCGACGATATTAGAGTGCTTCTTCTTCTTCTTTGGGTTTCTTTTCCTTCTCCGTAAATTCATATTGATCTCCTTCCAATAAATAATAATATTATATGATACCATCTCTTTATGAAGGTCCTATGAATGTTGATCCTCTCCCAATAGATGTTGATGTTAATTGATGTCATATCTTTGTATAAATCTTGTTGATCTCAATTGTATCGGGGTATATCTTGATGTGTTATCTCTCCCCTCCTTCTTTTATTCCGTAGTTGTGCTCTGTTCTGGTTTTAGTCTTCCTTTGCTAAATTGGGTACTAGTTCTGTCATAATTTCTAACTTTTTATAATCTTCTTCTTTCCTCACTATATTACATATTTGTTTTCCTTGTAGTTTTGTTCTACCTTCTTGTAATTCGAATATATATTTACTGCATTCAAGCAATGAATGCTCTGGTTTACCTGGGACATTGCAGATATCACAATTACTATTTTCGTTTTTGCCTATTCGATTGATCCATGTCCTGATATGTAATGTATGAATCCCTTCCTCGGTTTCAAATGCTACATCCGTAACATTTCCTTGATATTTGGTAATATCTCGTAAATTCTCCTTCCTTCATCCGCGTTATTCCGCTCTTGTTGCCAGTAATTTCACAGTTTATTCCTAATTTCTGTTTTATATTTACATTAATCGCAACCTAAGAGTATAGTAACAGAATGAAATTATCTGAAAATGTCGACTCTAAAGTCTGCGAAATCTTTGACTTATCGCAAAGAAGACCCCGACCAAATGGCTGGTAGAACAGAGAAGTCACTTAAATAGCAGGAGCGTGGAGAGTTTCTGTCTCCCATCTCCACAGAATATTCTATAATTCTGGAGAACTCAGCAAGCGTGCTCGAAAGTCAATCAATCAGTGATATAGCCTTTCACATATCCCGAATACAATCCGCGGTATTCAACTGTAGTGTAAGCCATAGCTAATTTACTCTTAAGTACTGTTTCTAATACTGGGTAGTGTCATGAATCAAACTAATGTTAGAATACGTGTTTATTTCGAAATGTAAGGTGAAGTGTGCGTTCTGTGCATAAGGCAAATGCACAACGACCTATCCATATCCGGTGTTGCGATATAATGTTAAAAAACCTATGCTTGCTGCCTATGAAGTGATGTAATTTGGGGTTTTTAAGGAAGATATGGGGTTCTTAACTCCAGCAGATGCGCAAAATGTTATTCAGATAGATATGTGCTTAAGGACGCTCAACTACAGGATCATCAGCACCCTGCGAAAACATAATCACATGTATAGGATTATATCGAAATGAAACATTCCAACACACTTACTACTTCCTAGTCTTCAAATACACAATCACTCCGTATATTAAATTCCATACACAAATGGAGCACATGAACAGAACACATCAGCAAACAACAATTTAAGAATAGTAGTTTATGGCTAGGGTGGCCCAGAAGAACATCAATTCTAGTTATATTATGTTTTATTATCACGATGATTGCCAGCGGTTTACTAACCCATTGTACGGGTTTGGTCCATTTCTTTGTTGTGCCCTTTTAAATAATCCCCGAGTCAGACCTTCCAATGTCTGCCTTTTCTTCTGGAAAACGCTCAGCTGCTGCTGGAGTGTATAATGGCCCAGCGGCAATGATCTTTATCTGACGTACCTGGGATACACTCTGTTGGCGTCCGTAATCAAGTCTCTTTGTAAGCGAGCGCGCGTTAATGCCTTGACATCCGTATATATCGTACGTGAGATACAGTTCTATTGACCCAGTTCAATAAGGCTCCTGCACATCTACGTATACATTAGCAGTGTTAACACGGAGTCGTAGAAATCGCATATTTAGTTTTTGTTGGTATTAGAAGTGTTCATTATAAAAAACAGAATAAGTCCGTAGTTATTTGAGAAGATTTCAGAGATGGAATCAACATAATCAATGTATGGCCTCTCAATAAACTGTAAATAGTGTGTCAAAAGGGTAAAGTTCACCTTCGTCTACTTTAATTGTAACTAAATCGTTAGTTTAATGCTAACGTAAAATCAACCTTAGTTTTACAAAAAAACAACTTTCGACTCGACTGTACAATGTCTGTTTGTCTCTTTAGCATGTAGCCTTCTGACATTTTTCACTTCTATCATGGGGCTGCATGCCGAGATGTACACTCATATTGCGTCCTTACCGGTTCCAGAGATCGCCGATTCCTTACTAAGGAGTCGCGCTTACTGACCCGTGAACTGCTTCCTACACAGTTTCACGGCTTGCGGACTCCTCTACGGAGACGCACTCAGCTCGAAGCACCATGTGCTTTCATTACTCTCACTGTACTACTCAGGCATTCCAGGCTTCCCGTCCAGTCACGGCAGATCTTAGCCCTTGTGCATCATCTCGATATTACACTTAGTAGCTTGGTCCTAAGCATGGTGTATACGGCTAGGTACAAGGCACTGAATAACTCCTGAGGACGAAGACTATATCCCTCAGCAATGTGTTGTATAAGGTGCGTTCAAAACGAAACGAGCCAAAGACATAATTACAGAAACCAGTACCTGTATGTTAGAAGTATTGGCCCTGTCTGTTGAGAAACTTGTCCCATTGTGACACAAGGCGGTGAATGGCAGTCTCATAAAAGTCCTGAGGCTGCGATGTGAGCCAGTTCCGCACGTACACCTGGACGTCGTCGTCCGAGGTGAATCAGTTACCCCTCAGAATCTTTTTTAAGGGAAACAAAAAGGCGTAATCACAAGACGTGAGGTCTGGACTGTACGGATGTTGGCCGAGAACCTCCCATTTGAATTTCTGCAGGAGTGCCGCGACTATGTTGGCCATATGAGGTTTTGCACTGTCGTGGAGCAGAAGGACCCCACGGGCGAGATTGCCTGATCGTTTTGATTTGATCACTTGGCAAAGGTTGGTCAAGGATTGCGAGTAACGCTGGGCATTCACTGTTGTGCCGTGCTGCAGGACGTGTATCAGAAGGCCATCTTGGTCAAAGAAGAACGTCAACATAACTTTTCCTGCACTAGTGTGCATGGCCTTGGCTTTTTTTTTTTTTTTTTTTTTGTGGTGGTGACCCTGGATGCTTCGACTGCAGACTTTGTCGTTTTGAATCTGGTTGGAAGTGATGGCACCATGAGTCACCTCCAGCCACCATTCGTGCCAGGAACTCATGACCAAGTCAGTGGGCCATTCGACATGCTTCCTGGTGTGGTTGAAGACTGTGGGGCACCCAGTGGGCACACACTTTGCGCAAGAGCAGTCGTTCCTTCATGATGGTGTGAACACTTCCGACGCTCAATCCGACCTCGGCTGCTATGGCTTTCACTGTCACTTGGCGGTCCTGGACGATGCAGTGTGGTACTACAGACCGTTCATCATCGGCTAACGACACCCGTCCTCCCCTGAAGCGCTTCTGCCAAGCCTTGGCACTTGCAAGAGACATGCAGGGTTCGCCGTACACTTGTGACATTCGTCGATGAATATTTGTTCCCTCTATACCTTCCGCTGTCAGTAAACGAACACTTCTTTGCTCTTCTTTTGACGCCTCCATTTCACTGTTTGCAATGCGACTGGCAGCGTTGGACGATTGATGCATGCTGCTGCTAGCTTTGTATGGTCATGTGACGTGTACGCGTGCCCTCCAGCGACGGGCTTTGAACTTCCACGCTCTGGTCGGAACAATACTTCGTTACACACGCCACGATATTACCATGCTGTCACCGGTTTGCGCATACCAGATTCCGGCTCGTTTCTTTTTGAACCCCCCCCCCCTATATACTACATGACAGAGCATTACGGCACCATGACATTCACTGGCACAGCGCTGAATTCACTTGTTATCTTGTTTACTAAAATAGCGAGATATTCCTAACCTGGCGTACAGAAAGTGACGAAAAACAAATTGACCACTTGGAAGCTGTCTGTCTATATGAAAATTTGGCCAATTAATGATTATACTCAAGTGTGAATTACCGTTGTAGCCGCCCGGTTTATTCCCTTAACCCAAGGGGGTTTTAATACCCTCTTCTTTCTGCTTGTCGCAATATTCAGTCACGTTATATATGGTTCCTCGCGCCTGCCTATGTATGACACGCCAGAAGACATGACTATCTATGCCTTCCAGAAGACATGATTGCACCTGAACAGTATGTACATGCACTGCCTTGCCGCATATGTGTCATAGGCTTGCCTAAACAACTCCGTTGTTTCACATATTTTCCGATACGCTTCCACGTTGTAATAGTGTGATTTATACACTCGTCTCCCTCTTGGCCTCTCAGAAGAATACTCGCCATAACCGCACTCTCTCTCTCTCTCTCTCTCTCTCTCTCTCTCTCTCTCTCTCTCTCTCTCTCTCTCTCTCTCTCTCTCTCTCTCTCTCTCTTTCAATGTGAATTCACATACAATAAAAGTATATACCTCAGCACTTTCACCAAATAAGGGAAGAATCAATATCTTGGAAATAATCATTTCTTCCACACTAGCCGTGCGTAGGCTAAGATTTGAATGAGTAGAGCCAGACAATTTACCTAAAACATAGTGCTTTAACTATGAAGCCTGGGACTTAAGTACTTACAGCATAGTAAGTCGCCACAAAAGGTGCGTGTCTCATAGCATATGAGAACCCCTAGTAGTCTACCGGGAAATATACGAGACAGTTGGAGAATTTAATGTCATGTCGGCATGTTGGTCATAGTAGCTCAGTGGTTTAACTATATAGCCTGGGACTTAAGTACTTACAGCATAGTAAGTCGCCACAAAAGGTGCGTGTCTCATAGGATATGAGAACTCCTAGTGGTCTACCGGGAAACATACGAGTCAGTTGGAGAATTTAATGTCATGTCGGCATGTTGGTCATAGTAACTCAGTGGTTTAACTATGAAGCCTGGGACTTAAGTACTTACAGCATAGTAAGTCGTCACAAAAGGTGCGTGACTCATAGCATATGAGAACTCCTAGTGGTCTACCGGGAAACATACGAGTCAGTTGGAGAATTTAATGTCATGTCGGCATGTTGGTCATAGTAGCTCAGTGGTTTAACTATGAAGCCTGGGACTTAAGTACTTACAGCATAGTAAGTCGCCACAAAAGGTGCGTGTCTCATAGCATATGAGAACTCCTAGTGGTCTACCGGGAAACATACGAGTCAGTTGGAGAATTTAATGCCATGTTGGCATGTTGGTCATAGTAACTCAGTGGTTTAACTATGAAGCCTGGGACTTAAGTACTTACAGCATAGTAAGTCGCCACAAAAGGTGCGTGTCTCATAGCATATGAGAACTCCTAGTGGTCTACCGGGAAACATACGAGACAGTTGGAGAAGGTAATGTCATGTCGGCATGTTGGACATAGTAGCTCAGTTGTTTAGAGTAACCGCACGGAGAGTGGGAGATCCGTGGTTCAAACCCCGGCTATGGCATTGAATTTCTCAGTCTGGCTCTACTCATTTAATCTGTATCATAATCCCTATTATTGACACTTTTGCTTTACACATGTTTCAATATCTATTCAGTTTGAGGTGTGTATATTCATGCATTATGTATAAAAATGACATATAACCTTATAAGGGAAACTACCACGGCTCATCTTTTTTAATTATAAACAAGATACATCTATTTGAATGTAAAAGCACTGGCAATAATGATTATGCATGACCTTTTATAATTTACCAATCCAAAATTCCACAATTTAGAACTCATTAAATTTGTTTCTGAAAACCCACCCTTAATACTTCATTCTCAAGTTATTTCTATACATGAAACACTTCAGATAAGAATATTGACCTATTCGGCAATAAACGACAATTTTCCTATTGTTGGTGCTATGTGTCATAGTTATAAATCACATGTTAAGGGTTTAAAATTGCATTTCTATAGTTCCTTAGCATGCATGTATATTAGATAATAATAACGCTGTCTAAAACTAGTTGTAAGAAGATTTGCCTCTAAGCCAAAAACAAATTTATGATGTTCCGTGTAACAAATCAAAGCTTCATTGTACATGAGGAAATTCATGGTATTCTTGAGGAACTAAGTCATTTCTTGTTGTAAGGGAATATTTTGCTTTCTTTTTCACCGCCTGTTCTGGGCCATTCTGCTCTTCTCTTCCTGTTATTTCTTGCTTAATCAATTTACAGAAACAGCTACACCCGAGGTAGAGATCGAACTCACAGTCCTCCACGCCACTAAACACTGAAGCGAAACACCTTAGCTTAGAGAGATTAAGCGAACTATTTCAAGAAGAAATTCCAGAGATATAGGAATAATCTCAAAAGTTTGGAGAAGAGGCGACTTTATTTCCCCCATTAAAGCAACCGAAACTGATTTTTGTTCAGGTGCTCAACATTTGAGACGTTGTACTTGTACTATTAGATAAATTATGAACACTTATTATAATTCGAAGGCTTTCTTGCCCGTTCTAGAATTTGCAACCTTGGAACCATTTTGGTTTTAACATTTTATGGAAGTCTCACTGTGCCTTCCATCAGCCTCAGTGACAGCCCATGTTGTATGATTAATGATGCAACATACTGGCCCTTTGTGCGTGTTTTACATTGTCATTTATTGCTTGAAGCCCATTGTCAGAGCAGTCGTATGAATGGCAATTTATTGCGATGAAGATAATGCAGTGATCTTTTCAAGGCAGACTTTCAACATCTTTCCCTGAGTCTGCGAGGAAAGGAGCTGGCATTTTCCGGGCATTAATAAAAAACGACCAGCATTTACATAAGATTCCAGTTTTTCATTCAAGCCTCTTCCAGCTCGCTGCCTTGACGAAAAGCGAAGACAAGTTGGGAAATCGAGCCTTTTCGTTTAGAATTCGTTCGCAAACCCGGTTTTTTCTATAGTTTGGCTGCTCTTTGGCCAGCTTTAGGCATTCTAATTACTCTTCCAATACCACTTTTCGTGTTTGAAACCTGGGCAGTAGTGAAGAAAAATTTAATGACGTTAGCACGTATAAACAAATCCTATAAACATAAAATGTTCCAATATCTCATATTTGCATTCATTACATCACGTGCTCACACAAGAAAATCAACAATTTAATTCGTGTAGTAAGGACATAATATGTTACATATACTTTAAACATACACGGAGGTAAATAAGATCTGAAGCTTTCCTGGCGATGAGAGTGTTCAATATCTTCTCGGGAAGCAAGCCAGGTGAAAAGACGATTAGAGATCGACGTTTCGGTAGCGTATATCTCTCCCATCATCAGGATATTTTAAGAAATGTTATAATCACAAAATGTATAATTGGATATAACACATATATCAACAAAATAGACAAAACACTGCCAATATTCGCATCAGTGAACAAAAGACAGGCTTCAGTAAATTAAATGACACGTCAGGAGATGGCGTTAGTATAGAAAATTAATTGGGTGAAAGAAACGTAACTACTTGATTATCAAGCTGTATAGGTCTGTGCTTCTTAAGCCGACGGATTTCCATTTTATGGCCGATTTCCGAGAGGAGCTGAACTGATATCCAGTATCAGGATTAAGCGTGCTCCTCTCGAACCAAATGGCCAAAGCCTCTTTATCTCTCCACTTCTAGTAACTGTTGCATTTTGCCAAGATGGTCATCTCCCGAAAGTTGGCTCTATGGTCGTTATCAAAACAATGCTCTGCCAGTCCAGACTTCTCAGGTTTCATTAAACGAATGCTGCATTCATGTTCGTTTATTCTGGTAGCGATGGTCCTTCCGGTTTGTCCAATATACATTCACAGGGAATGCGGTACACTCCCGGAACTTGGAAGTCCAGTTAGTCTTTCACCGGTTTTTATACCTAGAATGCAGTCGATCATTCGATAATAATCGCGACGCAGTGAGAGAAAGACAGAACTACCCAGACATATCTGTTTCTATCTCTGTGTTTCTCTCTCTGGACAAGCGTCTAGCTCTGCGCACCATTCTCTGTCTCTTTCTTACCTGCCTGCGCACCATTCTCTGTCTCTTTTTTACCTGCCCGCGCGCCACTCTCTGTCTCTTTCTTTCCTGCGCACGCGCCCGGCACTGACTTGTCGCGGCTCCAACACAGTGATATATCATCCTGCCATGCACCGCCGAAACACCCGCCGAAACTTCTACCCTGAAAGACAGCACCAGATGAGAGATGATGTGAAATGATAATGGAGATGAAATGGAGGATGTAATTAACCTACCCAGCATTCGCCTAGTGACCCGAGAAAACCCCAAAAAACCCATGGGTCAGGTAGGCCAGCCACGGGAATCGAACGCGGGCCTCCCTAATGCGAGTCATCCCACTCGGTAATCTAGTTTTAACTAATGTCATTCATGTTGCAGTTGAAATAAGATTTTGGTATTTCTAAATTTCTTATTTAGTACCGTTTATTTTTGTGTAAGTATTGTGCATTCATCTTGAAGTCAAATATTACTTATCTGTTTAGTTATGAATCTCTTAGTTAAAGCATATATTTTAATTTCATTTAAAAAATGTGCAGTTTTGGTTAGGTATGACAGCAGTGGTCACTACATCTGCGTAATTTCTCAGTTTGTGTGAAAGCAGAATGAATTTTTGGGCTCGGGTAATAGTAGTTGCAGCATTTCTATTCAGAGTTAATGGAACGGAGAGTCCACAACCACAGAAAGTACCACCGGATCTGATTCTGCGAGAATTAACTAATGCAGCACAGCGTGATACAGAGACCAGACAGTACAAACAACGATAAGCATCAAAAGCAATTACGTTCCTAGATAAATGAAACAATCAAGGATAAAACAAAGTTTGAAACCGGACAACCCTACAGTGGCTAACATAACTATACAAATTACCCAAAATCCATAAAACAGAAAAGGGATGCGCCCAATCATAAACAACATAAACACACCCTGCTAGAAACGTTCCAAATGGCTAAACAAAAAATTTAAGGAACTACCAAAATTTGAAAGCCGCAGTATTAAAAATTTGTTGCAATTCATCAAGAAAACTAAAAATCTAGAGTTTTCTCCCACCAACCGAATGGTATTTTTGTGTGTAATCTCTTTGTTCCCAAGTGTGCCAAGAGACAAACTCATGGAGTACATGTAAATATGGCTTCAGTCCCTACAGCTAGACCGAAACATCATATACGAATGTCTTCACTCAACAAATATCTGCATTGAACAGTCCTCGGAAGGGCCGCCCTCCGAACCTTGTCATAGACCCAAATGTTCTATAGTCCTCGGAAGGGGCACACTTCATAAGTCCGCCCTCCGAACCTTGTCATAGACCCAAATGTTCTATAGTCCTCGGAAGGGGCACACTTCATAAGTCCGCCCTCCGAACCTTGTCATAGACCCAAATGTTCTATAGTCCTCGGAAGGGGCACACTTCATAAGTCCGCCCTCCGAACCTTGTCATAGGCCCAAATGTTCTATAGTCCTCGGAAAGGGCACACTTCATAAGTCCGCCCTCCGAACCTTGTCATAGACCCAAATGTTCTATAGTCCTCGGAAGGGGCACACTTCATAAGTCCGCCCTCCGAACCTTGTCATAGACCCAAATGTTCTATAGTCCTCGGAAGGGGCACACTTCATAAGTCCGCCCTCCGAACCTTGTCATAGACCCAAATGTTCTATAGTCCTCGGAAGGGGCACACTTCATAAGTCCACCCTCCGAACCTTGTCATAGACCCAAATGTTCTATAGTCCTCGGAAGGGGCACACTTCATAAGTCCGCCCTCCGAACCTTGTCATAGACCCAAATGTTCTATAGTCCTCGGAAGGGGCACACTTCATAAGTCCGCCCTCCGAACCTTGTCATAGACCCAAATGTTCTATAGTCCTCGGAAAGGGCACACTTCATAAGTCCGCCCTCCGAACCTTGTCATAGACCCAAATGTTCTATAGTCCTCGGAAAGGGCACACTTCATAAGTCCGCCCTCCGAACCTTGTCATAGACCCAAATGTTCTATAGTCCTCGGAAGGGGCACACTTCATAAGTCCTCCCTCCGAACCTTGTCATAGACCCAAATGTTCTATAGTCCTCGGAAAGGGCACACTTCATAAGTCCGCCCTCCGAACCTTGTCATAGACCCAAATGTTCTATAGTCCTCGGAAAGGGCACACTTCATAAGTCCGCCCTCCGAACCTTGTCATACACCCAAATGTTCTATAGTCCTCGGAAAGGGCACACTTCATAACTCCGCCCTCCGAACCTTGTCATAGACCCAAATGTTCTATAGTCCTCGGAAAGGGCACACTTCATAATTCCGCCCTCCGAACCTTGTCATAGACCCAAATGTTCTATAGTCCTCGGAAGGGGCACACTTCATAAGTCCGCCCTCCGAACCTTGTCATAGACCCAAATGTTCTATAGTCCTCGGAAAGGGCACACTTCATAATTCCGCCCTCCGAACCTTGTCATAGACCCAAATGTTCTATAATTTGATTGACTAACTTAGCCGCTACGTCACACTCAAGAGCGCTCGCTTGCAGATGTCACAGAGTTTGAGAACCTCCCGCCGACCTTGGGCCGTCACAATATTTAATTTTGGATGTAAGAGCAAACAACTAATTCGGAAGACACATCAGTTATCGCTCCCTCATTTCAACACTTGGCGAGCAAGGCGTTCGAAGCGTAGCTGCCTCTTAGCGACAAGGACTGCACTTCGTTATTTATCACTCACTAAGTGACGGCACAATGAAATTGATGACTCGTATTAAGAGTGATCTGCATTTCTTAAAAGGATTCTTCGTTAAGGCTCCGTCTTGGCGCCATAAATAATACTGTTAGCGTTGGCGTGTGACAGAAAACGATCTGGGAGTTTATGATCGAAGCGATCCAATCACATATGCAATATCGGTATACATGGTGCTGTCCTCTGGTTCGCTGGTTTTCAGAAGAAATGAAATAAGAAACAAAGAGTTTCGCTCAGAGATAAAATAAGAGTTTCGGGCAATGACGGATCTATCCACCGGAACATGTTTTCTTTCGGCGTCGTAATCCTGTTCTGGCGTATCCTCTGCGATGTACTGTCTATGCTCTGAAGGATCTGCATTTGCAGCTTTGGGGCCTAGTTTTGTATTCGTCTATAAAATTCTAGAGTTTATATGCATTTTATACACGCCTCGTTTAAATATTTTGATGAAAATGCAGCTGAAAGCTTCTATGAATGGGAGACGAGCAAAGACATTTTTATGCAGTGTTTGTGTAGGCATGAAAAGCTTATTCCGAATACATATTTAAAAATAAGTTTTAAATAACTATGCGCACTTGTTGTTTTTCTAAATCTAATCGCTACACTTCGTGTTTATAACTTCTGAAATTTAATCTTATAGTTCTTTCTGCATGAGGCACTGCTTTGTTTTCTATTTGAAAAATTATTGTTTTTATTTATTTTTATTTTTCGGTAGGTACATTAAATACCCATGTGTCAAGTTTCTTCCAAATCTGTTTCGAAATTGTTCCATGATGTAATATTCATTCTGTAACACCCAGTGTTACAGAAGAAGTGTAACACCGAAGAACAACTGAAGAAGAAGTTAATAGTAGAAAGAAAAGGAAACTAAACGAAATAAATCATTTACATTACAAGTTTTCCTCACATTTTTTAACATTCTGCTTTCTGTTGGGGGATTTAAAATAAAGAAAAAAATTAAGTGGAAAAGCAGCTAATTATGTGCTTTGTCCCATTATAACACGTGTTGTATACAACGTACTTAAGAGTAAATAACAGGACATCGTTTACACCACACACTTTCATAGCGTTCGTTTGTTACATTTGCAAAACAATTAGTGATAAATTAAAAATAAATCAAAAGGTAAATTTTAATGTGGAAGTGCATGCTACAGATTGGATCTCTCTAAATGAAATTCATAGAGTATCGGTGTAGTAAGGTTGCGTGTGCTCCATGTTCTGAAGCACTAGGAGAGGAAGGACGGCCACTTCCCGTACGGCATACCAGGCTCGAGGCACAGACCGGGTTCGTCAAGCAGTGGCACTCGGAGAAGCAGCAGTGATGAGAGACTCCACTGATGTACCTGACACACACTAGCAGGCAAACCTACCGAGCTTCGAACGTAAAACGGGATCGACACTCACCACTTCTGTGACACAGGAGAAGGTAGTTCGGTTGTGTCGGTAATAAAGAAGAATGCTAAGGTCACAGAGACTGCCCTAACTGCACTGTCTGCTTGTTTCACCGGGCCTCGTTTACCTCTCAATCCAGGGGAAGACAGTTAGTGACAGTGTGACGTCAGCTCCGTCAGTTCTAACCGCCAAATATGCCCCTGAACGAAAGGCAGGTTAGCGTGTGACGTCACCGCGCTAATTTCTGCTGCCCAAGAGGAAGGAAATAGTTTGATGTGTTGGGGTTCCGACAGAATAGGAAAGACAGTAAACGTATCGGGTATTAATAATATGTACAACTTACATCTTGGGTGTTGTAATATTAATGCTGACTGCTTTAATTACACAATTGGTTACAGTTTATAACAATTACATTTTAGCTCTGTGCTATGAGAAAATATATAAAACTTCAGCTCGTAGTTTATTTGAAGCTCAAACATGTTATGAGGTAAATAAAATAAAATAAAATAATTTTCTGTGCAAATTAAGGGAGACCCACTCAGAAGAGAATTACGTGGACATTTTCCAGCACTTTCTGTTTCGTTTTCCTTTAACTAATTTATCAATGCCAGGACGTAATATCTAAGAAATTTGTAATCGAAGGCTGAATGTTAGATTGTGATACGACAAGATACTTCGGGGTTTGGACTTAGCTAATTTCATAACAAACAAAAAATGTTCGTACACATATATCGAGCTAAACATACACAACGTCCGTGAGGCAAATGAATACAACCTCGGAAATCTGGTTTGGGGGACATTCTTGTAAAAATCAGCCAAGTCTTTCTTGTGTGTATATTTGTCCTTCAATAAATCGTCACATTGTAAATGTAACAGTTCTATTTGGTACGTGGCAGCTACATTGTTGTCATCGAGTGCGCTACAGCTGACTGAACCTTCACAGCGCCATTTATATAGGCAACTTGTTACTACCCAGCTCTTGCCTGACGTCACACGCACTGCAGTCCTCGCTCCCGGCGGAAATTTCGTCACAACTCTCGAAGCTCTCTTCCTCTGTCTCAATCCGAAGGCTTAAGGTGCTGACTCGGCCTCTCTAACATCCGTGGCGCTATCTAACGTTTATTTCCTTACTTAACATCAGCGCCACTGTGGCGCTTCTTACCATTCTTTCTCAGTTGTCTAATTTGTAGCGCTGCACTATGGTGAGCTTGTCTTATGTGTGGCGGAAACCGCTACAATCGGTAAGTTTATGAGAGAAGAGAAATTTGTAATTTCTCTATAGAATCAGAGTTCCATAAAAAGATCAAAGGGACTAATGAATACATGGTAGTTCACATGAAAGTGAAGATTAAGGCGGAATCCTGTGACGCTAGGGACTAAGAAATGACCAGTGCAGTAATTGGACCGGTGGTGGAGTACAGTTGCACCCTCCCATGCTACCCTGTGGACATTATTGATCACGTTCAGAATTGTGAATACAAGTCCATCGCCTTCTCCGTGAAGATGTACCGCAGTAATCTAGGTGTTGAGATCAAAATTTGTCAAACAGATAATTTAATCATGTCACGTACATATGTCTGCGGTCAATGTCACCAGCTCGCTGCATCTTTGGAATTCCTCGTGTCTTTTTAATTATCTGCAGAGAAATATATTCTTCCTTCCGTGGCATTTAAGGGCCACGGCACCATACCAAACTGTACGCCCAAGTCAAGCTACAATGGGCCCATAACTATAATTTATTGCAGCTCTGAACACTTGCTTTAGTTTATCGGTCTATAGAAAGACGGAGGTGGGAGCTTCCCAAAGGATGAAAAAAAAATACCAAACAGTTTCCAGATTATCTTGTAGCCTACTATCCACATGCACTGAAATTGTTTATCATCGATGGCAGTAAATTACTGCAGGTCATGAGAAGGGACGTCACATTCTGTTTCCTTGAGACGTGTATCAAGGCCCGTTCAAAACTGATGAACTTTCTAGTAAAGCAAAGGGAATCACAGAAATGGTAGGAAAACAATTAAAGTAAACCTTTATTTCTTTTATCTTATTGAACTTCCAGTGCTGCATTGTAGGGTGTGCCAGTGTTATAAGCATTACAGTGGAACCATTTTATTACAATTATCATAAATTATTCACAGCATATATAAACTGAAATGGTTAAAAGTGCACAGTACGAGTGACAAATAGCTCCCTGGGCCGCCACTGATATCATTATTTATATAAATATAAGTATACTACCAGTTGCTATAGTTCCTCCATTTCGGCTACAGCAAACCAAAATTGACCACCTCGAATAAGTAAAGTATGTGGTATACTTTTGTACACAGAATTCCTTTTGTACATTACATAAGATTTGATTTCAACTTTACCTCTGCGCAAATTCGATATTTACAAAAACTAAATCACTAACTAGCCAATTTAATTTGAGTTACAAATAATAAACCAAACATGATTTCTTCTATTACGTTTTAATTTTAAAATTAATGAAGGAATTTTGAAGACAAATATTTTAAAGCATATTTTTATTTACGTAAAGAACCTGAGTGTACATATGACGGGGTCTGAGCCTGTTGCTCGGGGTTCGTATAAACTAGGAACTCACCTTGCAATCTTGAATTGTCAGGTTCGACGTTCTGTCGGCCAGTGTCTGCAAATTAAAGATGCTTTGGATAAAACGTACTTCCTACCCACCCTTTTCTCAGGAATGGGTAGCTAGAGCAATAATACGACAGTCATATTTTGGTTTATTAACTGAATTGTTTTCCAGTGACAAAATGAATGCTTGAGGTCTTTTTGTTGTTGTTGTTGTTGTTGTAATTTACGTCCTACAACGCTAAGTCATATCGGACGGTGAATAAATTGGGTGAAATGATGCTCAAATGTGTCCAGGGTCCATGGAGCTTATAGTTACCCAACATTCATCTTGAACGATAACGGAAAACCCCGGAAAATCCTTATCCAGTTAACTCACCCTGACCGAGATTCGAACTCGGGACCTCTTGTACGTGAGGCTGACACGCCACCATCTACGCTACTGAGGCTGGCATTGAGGTCGGTTACCCTCTTCGAGAGTATTGTAATATTTATTCTTATTGGTTCTTTTCATTAGTTTATATTGTGACTTTGTGGATTCATAAAACTGAAAGTCCTGTGTGCAGAAATTTAAAATGCTCTTTACTGCAATAAACATTAACATTGTACACCCCTTGCAGCAGTAAATAGACGTGACATACACAACAGCAGTCTTAAAGGTCGTCTCGTGCGCCCTGCTGCACGTAAACAAACGAAAGAGATCACTGCGGTACACTTCAAATGTCCACTATCGCAATAACCATCACACAAGTATTCAACTACACAACTAACAACTCAATTAACAACTGACTACGCTCCAGTCATTGTTCTAGAATGGAGTGGAGCTCCCGAGAAAGATCGCGGCAGCGAAAGACGAAACTATCCAGACATCACTCTGTCTCTTTCTCTCTCGGCAAGCGTCCAACTTTGCGTGCTACTATCTGTCCGTTTCTTTCCTACCCACGTGTACAGCTCTAACTTTGCGGCGGCTCCAAACCAACAATGCGATCGGCGACAATATGTGGATTCAATCGCTCATTTCTTGCAGTCACGTTTCTACTGCTTTATCTGGGAGTTTCTCTCCTTTTTCTGTCATCACTCCTCTTTCTCATACACGCTGTCACTTCTTCCTGCTCCCGGTGCTGTAGATCAGCTTTTGCCTAATCCTTTAGCGGGTACTATTTGGTTGTGCTCAAGTCCAACTTTCTCCTTGCTTTAACTGACTGGCACGCCTTCTAGTAATGGTGTATTTTTACAAATATTGTCTCTTGCATGTAAAGAGTTGTAAAATTGTAAGATTATTAATATTTCCACTACTTATAACCATTTGCCTGTGTCCTACATTCCAATTATATCCATTTTGATGTCGTATTTTCTCTGTTATTTCTCTATCAATCAATAATGCAGTATTTACCTATACGTTTAAATTATATTATGAAGTAGGTGATGATGTACATATGCCTTTAACTTCATTAATACTGTCGCCGATTGCATTGTTGCGAGTAGGCGCGGCCGACGCGCACAAAGAGACAGAAACAGATAAATATAGATAACTGAAAGGTTCTAGTGCCGTCTTGTTCATTCCATTAATTTCTAGAAATATGAGTAGAGGTATAAAAAGGAGGCCGGGGTTAGTTGTTTGGAGCGAGTCGTAATTGAACTTGATTCGTGTGCGTATAGCTGTGTTTTGAAAGTGAACTCTTTTGTTTGTGGTCAACGACCTTGAAGGTTGTATTTGTGTATGTTACGTAATTCTGCTAATGTAAGGGTTGACCAAAGTGTTTTTCTACTGAAATAAAGAAGTTTTGGAATTTCTGCAAATTGGACTTTTAATGTTACGAACCAACAACGTCACACTATTGACAAAGCAAATCAAGTCCTCTCGAAATACAAATAAGTTTATTTACAATTTCAATAATCCTTCTTTATAATGACTATGAGCTGACTAAGTGGTTAATCAGAAGAACAAGGAGAACCAGATAAATCATATCTGTGAAGGTTCTCGTGTTCTTAGGTTGCCTTCACAAGGATTTCTTTTCTCAAGAAATACGTGCCTCTGGTATTGAGTTTAGCTTTGACTGAGCGACAAAGTTCGATTGCTGAGACTTACCACCTCGACCTGTGAAATAGTTGTGTCTAGGCCACGTCCTCTGGTAGGCGGAGGTGACATGAGAGGATCCAAAGGGTGGTGGGACTTAAGGAGAGGCGATAGCAGAGAGCAGGGTCCCTAAAGCCCCCTTAGGGCAGCTCGTACAAGTAATTCCTCTCCTCCTGCCAACTTGCATATCCCTTGAAGGGCCCGGAACCCAGAGCACTCTCCCACCCGGACAACGAGGATGTGCAGAGAAATTCCCTGCCATGCGCTCCGAAACTCCCGTAATACTTAGGACATTTAAGGAATGAGAGTTCATTGAAATGAGAAGTGGGGAGAAATGAAGTGACAGGAAATTTTGGGAAGTAATTAGCTCTCCGAGCATTCTTTTAGCAGCCCCGGAAAACTGCCCAAAAGAAAGCTCATGTTTCAGGAAGCTCGAGCACGAGAATCGAATCACGACTTCCAACCTCGTGCAGTTTTTAGCTAATGTATTCATGATTGCTTTTGTTATCATATTATCATCGCCGCTGCTATATCAGAAATTAAAGCTTTGTGCAGGACACCCTCTGACCTCATTTAAATACATCGATACAAAAGACTGCCCTAAAGGCGACATCCCTTTCTTAGATCTTCTGTTTGTGCCTTATAGTTTTGGCCAAGAATGGCCGAAGTAAGAAGTAAATATGTATGCGGCCACACCACTCTGGTACCACTAAGGACAAGGCACTTGAGTACACTGAACGTTTAGAGCGTTATACCAAGCTGCTTTTCTGCGTTGTTACCATCACAAGCATAAGGAACTGGCACAAATCTCTTAGCTATGCTTTATGTTTATCAACAAAGCACAAAAATGGTGTTATCGGTTTTCAAACATCACAGGACATGCACCTAGATAGCACAGAGAGGGAGAAATATGGTGACAGAGAGATAGGATCAGAGCGATAAATAAGAGAAATGGGAAGAGGGAGGGAGGGAGAGAGAGGGAGGGAGGGAAATGAAATATGGTATATATAGGGCTGCAATTTGCTATACCATTCTCTAGTAGTATGCTATATAATACCGAGCGGGATGGCACAGGCGGTTTCGTCTGTGGCCCGCATTTGGGAGGCCCGGGTTCGATTCCCGTGGCCGATCTACCTGACCCATGGACTTTTTCGAGGGTTTTCCCGAGTTGCTGGGTGAAGTCTGGGCAGGTTAATTACATCCACCGAATTTCCTGTCTCTCTATTTCATCTCCATTATTATTTCACATCATCTGTCATCTGTTAGTCTCTTTCAGGGTAGAAGTGTCGGCGGGTGTCTCGGTGGTGCATGGCAGGATGAAATGCTATGTGGAAAACTACTTCCTCCTTCAGTAGGTCAGTTGCCGGTCTCCGCTCCTCTGCTGGGACCATTTAGGGACCGCCAGCCAGGGACCTTTGGGACTCGACTGCTGGGTTCGTTGCCGTCCCGCAGTAGGGGAGAGTGCCCGTTGTCTTGGCTTGTCGGTGGAAGTCTCTAAGTACACTGTAGGGATCCTACCCTCTGTACTGTTGTGGCTCCTTGGGTCAGCCGCCCTCTGTCTCCTTCGCACATCCTTCCTCCCGGGGGTGCCCCCACAATGGGCCCAGTATGGTGGCCTACATACCGAATCCCCTCCGTCATGAAATCCTAATCCCAGTATGCTATATAATACACAACCTAGGTAGATCTGTGAGGTCCTCGACGTTCCAAACTTACTGAAAGCAAAGAATAAAATAGAACTATTACAGACACTGTTTGACAAGCTCTAACTCTAGAACCGTGTTACTCTTACTCTGTCATATTAAGTGTTAGATATTTCTTCTCGCGGGATAGAAATAATTACCTTGCTTCTGCACCATCAAGAGCATCGCGACTGTACGAGCAATGTCTACCGGTTTTTCCGGTCTCTCGGTTGCTCCTTGCTCTCTGGTCAGGTCTATGTAATAAGGATCTTGGAAATAGCTGAAACGATAGGTCGGGAGGTTTCAAACACGGGGGCAATATCGAACTAGATATTTTAAGTAGTTACAAAGTTAAATTTACACTTGCATAGTATAGTAATAGTAATAGTTACGTGGTATCTTCAAGTTATAACACCTATTTTTTCAGGACTGGGACCAGATAGGAATTTCTGGTCTTCTTTAAAAAAAGAATACACGTGGACTCGTTGTGAATGCGTGACAGAGATGACAGCACAGTACAGTGCACAGAACTCTAGTGGCAGTGACGAGAGTTAGATCTGTTTCTGATACTTAAAATGGCGACGTTTTCATTGCAAGAACAGCGTGTAATCATTCGTTTTCTCCATTTTCGTGGTGTGAGACCTATTGAAATTCATCGACATTTGAGTGAGACATGTGGTGATGGTACCATGGATGTGTCTAATGTGCGTTCCTGGGTACGACAGTTCAATGAAGGCAGAACATCTTGTGACAACAAACCAAGACAGTTACGGCCTCGCACCAGCCGGTCTGACGACATGATCCAGCGAGTGAAGAATGTTGTTTTGGAGGATCGCCGATTGAGCGTTGCAGAGGTTTTATAACTTGAATGCACCTCGTACGTTTGAGTGATTTGTAGTGAACACATATTAACATTCGTGACTATTCATCAAGAGTGCAATAGTACTGTAGTAGTATGCTTGGATGCCTGCGTGAGTTATGTAGTTGCTCTCCTCACGTAAGGAGACACCGGACCCGGAGTGTTGCGGCTGCGTAGTGGGTCCTGGCACCGGGACTTGTGGTCTCCTGTTCCTTTACCTCATCCCTTCCTCCTTGGAGATAATTTCCCTTTACCCTTTACTGTGTTGTAATGATTAATATTTCTGCTTGTCGTACTGCAAACCTCGGTACGCTCTATGGCGGTGAAAACCGGTTTGTAATTTGATGCCACATAACATGTTCATATATGCAGGTTGAATGTATTAATCCATTTGTAGAGAAATATAATTGTATGCGTATGTAACAATTTTACACAATGGCAATTAATTATTCTTCCACTACCCGTGTGTATGGTAAGGTTTGGATAGGTAGAGTCAAACTGAAAATTTCAATGCCATACCCGGGATTTGAACCACGCCATTTAATGTGATACTGCCATGTTCGCCACAGTAGTTCAACGGTTAGGAGCAATCGAAGAGAAACCCGGAGATCCGTGGTGCAAATCCCTGCTACGGCATTGAAATATGACACTACGTGTCCAAAAAGTTTACAAAATGATGAACATATTTAAGTCATCTGTGGGCTCTAAGCTCTCGCACTGGCCGGTCTGACGATATAATCCAGCGAGTAGAGAACGTTGTTTTCGAGGATCGCCGATTGAGCATTTTCAGATCTTGCAGGATTGTGTGCACAGATCCCACGAAATGCCAGTTTTGGAGGCGACGTCTTCAACTCTCTTGGTCTGTTGTCATACGATGTTCTACCTTCATTGAACTGTCACACCCAGGAACGTACATTAGACACATCCATGGTACCATCATCACATACCTCACTCAACTGTCTTGGTTTGTTGTCACACGATGTTCTGCCTTCATTGAACTGTCACACCCAGGAACGTACATTAGACACATCCATGGTACCATCACCACATGCCTCACCCAACTGGCGATGGATTTCAATAGGTGTCCCACGACGAAAATGGAGAAAACAAATGATTAGACGCTGTTCTTGCAATGAAAACGTCGCCATTTTAAGTATCAAAAACAGTCCTAACTCTCGTCGCTGCCATTAGAGTTCTATGCACTGTACAGTGCTGCCATCTGTGTCACGCATTCACAAAGAGTCCACGTATATTTTTTTAAAGAAAACAGAAGTTCCTATCTGGTCCCAGTCCTGAAAAAAGATAGGTGTTATAACTTGAACGTACCCGTATATATTACTATCTTGGGTATGACTGTTTTTACCCGTTTTGTTGAGTGTCTACTTCATTTGCTCGGGCCCAAATGACCTTGTTGTCGACGGGCCCTAAAACACCACACACTCACTCACTCACTTACTTCATTTGCTACAATTTTTCTGCTATTATCATTATGAGAATGGAAACCAATCCAGATATCTATCACATTGTTTTTCCTCCTCGTGGCTAACAGAAATATTTCAGTCACTCGAAAAATTGTCAGTCTTATATTGAGTTAACATCTTCAGTTACTACAGCTATAGGCATTCAAAGTAGTAAGTGCCGCGACTCTTTAATAAAAGCTGTTCCAAGTTTTCATTAGATATCCGTGACATCCTATTTAAAGCAAAAGCACATTTCATGCATACCCACAGAAAATCCTATTGCTCACAATATTATCTAGGCAAACAATAGTAACAAAGAACTTCTACACTTGGTGGAATAAAATAATTATGCTTCAATTTGCACTCAATCTAACTTAACTTTTTAACAATTGTTTTCGTAAGTAGCCTGGGTTAACGTCACTGTCGTAAAGTGTGTTATACAGTAGTAAATTTACTCATGTCTTTGAATTAACAAATTCTTTAACCAGAAGAAGGCTGACACTTATTTAAGGTTCAAGTGAGCTAATTTAGAACTTCTTCTGTAACTGTTTGTTATTTGGTAATTGTTTAAATTGTTTCGACAAACACGGTCCAAGCTCTTTGCTAACAACAGCTCTAAAATGAATGGTTGAAAATGACAATGACTACAACACGGAAGAAAATTCAGTTTAAATTATCGTCTTATTAAACCTGCAACGATGTGGAAGTTTTAGTTGGGTATAAACATATCTAAAAGGTAGCTCTGTTGAATTGAGGATTATACTTTCTTTTATTTCAGCAATACAATATCTGATTAGATGTCTAAGAATAAATATTTGACTTAACATTTTATAGTTCTGAAAATATAGTATATAACACAATTCTGCTAAATAACTAAAATATTATATTACTTGTGTTATTGCTCGATTGAACGAACCATATACTTTTCTTCTTTTTTTCCTTTAGGCCTCCTCCTGATGTTCTTATTTCTTTGAGGTTGATTAATATTGTTAGAAGTTATCTCGAATTGAATTAGGGAATGCATGAATATAAACTTTCAGCTAAGCAGGGAAGAGCAAAGAAAAGATGGGTAGACCAAATTGGCGCCGGGACGGACTGAAAAGTCCAAAGCCATGAGGTAGAGGAAGATAAAGTTTGAGTTACTCTTTAAATAGGTTACGAATAATGTCCTGAGCTCACTTCAAAGTAAATCATGGATAGTATCGAAAATTCGACGACTCCGGACCAGGTTAAACATGCAGCGTATGGTGAAAGAAGTTACCGGTATTTTATAAGAGAAAGCAATTTGAAATTAATATCGACGTATTGAGAAATATATCTAATTTGTTTTTCTGTTAACCCTCGCATGTTACCAGCTCTGGAAAAACAAATTATATGTCTGGGTTCTGTTTTTCACTCCAAATTAATTCTAACAACTATGTGGCCATAAAGTGTAAACTATATTCACAAAAATAATAATAATAATAATGACTTTATTTTCAGACCAAAGCACATCTTTTAAATTAAAGCTCCATTGTTGTCAGCTATATAAGTTGTGTAATAGCCAAGTCATATATGTTTTAGTTCCTATATACATACACTATTTTAACACAAAATTTACCTCACACTATATAACAATACTGTAATTCTTATTATGTTGTGCATTATCACTTTATAATAAATCCTGTAATAAATAAACCTACTCATTCTCCAATTGAAATGATGAACAATCAATTTAGAACACTTTTACTCTTGCATGTTCTTTGCAGATAAATTTGTGACACTCATCACATTGTTTCTTTACTTTGACCTTGGGCATGAATCACATCTTTTTCGTTTCACATTTGCAACATCTGCGTCTTGGTCTTGTTCGTTGTCATTTAGGAGATCCTTGAAACTAGCTTGAGTTATTGCTGAATGAATGTGCTGTGTTCTGCACTGGGGGAAAATAATTCGTCTCTCAATTTGAGGTCTGAGTAGCTCTTTTCCCAGATCTGAGAGGAATTCTCTTCTAGCATTTTTACCTCTCATATGATGTAAACATTTACATAACAGGACGTAAGTATTGAGACATGCTAAGTCAAGTACATCAAGAAATAGAGCAAGTGGTCACCTTCTTGTTCCATGTTTCACTGAATAGTGCCTAGCCATCTTATCAACAATATCAACACCTGACTTTGTTGAGTTGTACAACATTATCACTTCGGGGGTTTTATTTTTTCACGTCTTTTTTCACTTCTGACTTCCACAAAATGTAATTGCTAACTATGTTTGTATTTTATAATAATTTTCTACAACATTGCATGTACATGTATTGTCTACGAATTTGTAACAACAATGAACATACAAATGAAGGTTCAGAAGGTGCATTGTTGCCAAGTTTTAATAATTGTAGTAAATTTAACATGTAAAATCACATATTGTATACCTGGGGGTATTTTCTGACCTTGTTACAAAAATTCAAAATTCTGTGCCACCGACCGTCATATTACCATAAATACTTTCACCTTTTATAATAAAAAGTGCACAAAAAGCACATCTGGAAGATGAGAAGTCTACGTTCACATTAAAACAGTTTCTACATAGTTAAAGCAGCCTTGGGGTATATAAAGACCACAGACACCTAGCAAGGGTTAAACAATTACTGAATTAATGTTGATCTCTGATGTTATATGCTCAGTTGTGCGCTGTATCACATAGAATTTCTCACAATTCCTCACATTTTCCCCTAAAATATTTTCTTTGTATATAGTGCCCAGAAAGGTCAAATTATGTTACTAATTCAATATACTTGTAGTAGTAATATTCGCCCGATTGAGTATAAAAACTCTAGAAAACAATTCAATATAGTAAAACTGAAATAAAGTGTGAAAGAGCTCCAGTAATAAAAGGGAAATTATTAAAGGAGAGTATGTATTAAATGCTATGTGCATTAACGAAGGCAAATATAGCAGTAAATGGTAGAACGTATAGCCACAACCTACCCTGATGGCTGAGAACGAAGGGAAACTTGTGGATATGTACCTTAGACTGTGTAACGAAAAAGCGAGGTATCCAAAATCAGTCAGAAAATATAATCAAGTGAAAATAATGTGGTAGATGTATATTGAAAATGCCCTTACTTCTAAAATGTATTAACCAATAATACTCTATCACTTGTGGAACGTATCGTGTAAATCAATAAAATTAATCTAGAATTACGTGCTTAGGAAATGCAGTGGAAGAATTAAAAATGTGTAGCGAAACAGAATGCTTTACTAATATGAGAGCTCACCTTTGGACTGGTTCACATCGTCACATAATGCACCTAGATACGTAGACCACGTAGATCAGCTGCGGGAACTGAATTACGTCAAAACTGTGAAAATAAAGAGAACAACACAGAAATAGCATTCCGCTCATAAATTAGAAGAAACACTATGAATTTTATGTTCAGGAGCAAGGAAACAATTGTTTCTAGTGGTTAGTCAAGATGTGAAACTGTTACCTTAGATACACACATTGTGAGAACAGAGTCCAAATTTCCGAGAACCTTATGAGGGGCTACGTGCTTTATCGAAACCAGCCAATCTAAACTACTCCCTTCATAAAAATGAATATCATAAATGTTCATATGAAACTGATAGGGAAAATGCCCTTGCGACACTATATCTAATACTTTAAGTATATTAAAGCAAGTGGGCTAAAAAGTAGGTGTCTGCATGCCACAATCTCTGACCGAAGAGGAGCAACGCCCTTCTGGTCTTGGCCGATGGCGAAACACTTTTCGACCTTTTCAACTTCATAGATCAACAAATTAGAATTCGGAACAGGTTTTCCGGTTTTAAAAATGGTAATGAGTTTCTGTAAGGGAGGTTCCCGAGTTCTTTACACTTTCTCTTACCGATGTCGGGGAAAGTATGTCAGTTTTTCTCACATTAGAATATCATATTACATAACCATTAATTAAATCTGACTGATTAATACAAAGCGTTTGTGGATGTTTTCCTCTGTTTGAATAAATGAATAAACAAATGAATACCTTTTTGGTTTAATTTTTACCCGTCATCCCTTTGTGTGTTCACAGTCTTGTGGGCAAGATGACCAAGGTGTTTGGTGCAACTTATGGACGGATCTGCTATATTCAGTATTTCATTTCTCTGTTTCCCCAAAAATGTCTGATTTCTTCATGATACGCAGAAATGCAAATTCTTTCAGTTTCTTGTTTTATACAGTGATATATTGCGTTGTAGCACAACGTGTGTTAAGTGCTAATAAGTTCCTGCGCCAAATGCTGAAGGCATACGTCTACAACTGGTAATTTGAACGAAGGGAAAGACATTAACAATTTGAAAGAAACTTGCGGGAGAATACCTGGATATGCTTGTAACTTGAGGCTATTTTATGATTAACGCTTTAACGATTATTCGACGTATGCACCCGTCTGAACGCTTTCTTATTTCGTGGTCATCATCTGCCTTGTCTGGGTGATCTTTGTCCCCTGTTCTTGGATTTTTTAAAGTAATTAATTTCATTACTTATTATGTAAATATACTGTTCTTATGTGCATTTTCTAAAGACGTTAAAATTGCCGATATAGATCCACTGAGATTGAGATGACTCCTATTGATTTCTACATTTGTTGCTTCTTGCAGTTACAGAATGTCAGAGTAAGGATAAGGTGACGTCTACACTCCGCACGTACGTGATAGACAAATTTAAACGTGACTGGTAGGATTGCTGAGCCCAAAATGCCAATTAAGACTTTAATCCTGCAATTTCCTTTTTGACCATTTTAAACCATCATTTAATGTCTTTAATGTGTTTTGCAATTAAATGCGAAATGGGTTTTTCTTTGTTTCTTTCTTTCTTTGTTCTGGAAAATTCAGTTGTAGAGATGGTACACCCTTGGAATGTTAATGGCGCGCATGACCACCGTTCAAAAAGGCAGAATAGCAATTATAAAAGGGGGGGTAGTGTTCTTTAGTAAGTGAAATTAATATAGCGACTTTACTTGTTTCTGTATGTCATTTCAAATAAATCAAGTCCCAAAATCTGATTTGTTGGGTAGGAAAACCCACTAGATTTGTGATCCTAATGATAGTGTAATTGGTTGAAAGTACATTGTGCAGTCATTTTTTACTTACATCGGTCTAAGTCACATTACATTGCTTCTGCGGTTAGAGGGCTGTTTCTACCCTTTCGCATATAAGCTGTAGGATGAGCTGGTACTGGAGAATGGTTACATAATATGTGTGCGCGCCTCTGTGCGTGTATGTGTGGCCATGTAGGTATCAGTGACTGTGAGAGAGAGAGAGAGAGAGAGAGAGAGAGAGAGAGAGAGAGAGAGAGAGAGAGAGAGAGAGAGACCGACTGAGGTGCTGGCAGTCTATGTGCATCCTGAGTGTATTTTACTGAGTGTCCACTCTTAGTGGGGTGTGTTGGAACGCAGATTGGAATATATATATATATATATACAGAGAGAGAGGGGGTGGCACTGTGAATTTCTTCTAAAGGATGGGCATGGTAATTGCAATTTAGTCCAGAGTCACTGCAGAATCGTTCTTGTTTAATGTGGACTCTAGGCAAGGGCCTACACAGCATTTATGTTTCTCTTTATTTGAAACACTATACAAAAATATAGGCTGATAGATCACACTTAAGAAACTAAGCCTGTTATTAACAATACCTCACATACCTGGTATATAACTGCAGGAATACCTTAAAACTGTAATAATATTTTGTATATCAATTTCAGTGATAAAGTTACTTTACTTACACAGCAAGTGCAGTGGTATTGTCTATAAAAGTTGAACATATTCTGTTCTGAATTATCAGATATGCCGCCACAATAACACATCCAGATAGTCACATGTCTTAGTGAACTTCACTCCTAATTTCATAGCTATGGCGTAATCTGTTATCTTCTGTTTCTAAAAATTGCCTCTAGTCCTCTATTTCTTGTGGACCTGCCGCCGCTTGAGAAGCTCTGTAAAGGATGGGACTTTTGGTGCCGTCATCAACAGTGTTGCACTCTCTGGTAGATTTCCCTCTCTTCCTACAGAAAAATCACTCCAGCTTCACCAGGCCCCCCTTCTCAAAGCTCATTGGAATACAAGTGGTTGTCATTTCCATCTCTTTGCTCTGTTCTTGTTTTAAAAAAGCGGCGAGTCAGCACTTGTGTCCCCCCGGGCTCTTCTGCTGTTCCCTCTGCTGGAGTGGACATTTAAATATTTAAAACAGGACGTGGGTATTTCATGCATCCCGCTGCGGTCAGGGGCGGAATGGCTTCGAGCTAGGGAAACGTGTGGCCACCCCAAACGCAAACACGTTCTTCAGGGTCATTTTTAAGTTTCGAGGAGTTATCGTTTAGGGGCAGTTAATGATTTTTTGTCCTTGGACCGGAGCCTCTACCACAATCCAACGGCAATATCTGACTCCAATGAAAGAGATTGATGTACTACTCTACTGGAGACAAGCCCAGTACTGTAACCCGAGGGCTCCTAGAAGGGACACCGGGAACTAGAGTGTGTTTGGGTTAACTAGTCAGAAAGAGACAACAATAGTGGAGGGATGAGCTACTGTCCAGCAATGCAAAGAAGGTCCCTGAAAGGAATGTGCTGTCTTACACAGTGGGACGGGGCAGCGAATGTGTGTGGCACAGAATGCATGCTACACAAGGATTAGAACCGTTAAAGAAACATGCGCCCTATTCACTCTATACACTAAAACCGAGACGATTCATTCACAAAAGTAGAAGCCGTCAGAATGTTTTTGAATGGCCTCTAACTGTACTGACATGGGGCGTCATAAACCTGTACAGGGAGGGTGTGGGAACCTTCTGCAATCCCCCTGCGTCTCAGGCCTCGGAGACTTACTCTCCTGTGGAGGACAGTACTTCCCATTCACTACATTGGAAAAGGGATGTTTCTTCCGGTCAAAATCTTACCTTCTCAGTTTTCCTCTCACTGTTTCCTCGTGTGAGCAGGTTCCTGGAGTAAACGCCCTTCCACCTTGGGCCTGAAAGGTTCGTCACATCACTGCGTGTGAGCGAGAGGGTGAGAAAACCGTGACTTTTTATCCCACAGAGACCCTTATGCTTTCTACAGTGTAAACTGCACCGCCCTGCCACCAAACTCCGTCACCTTTGGCTTCCAAGATCGCCCACTGCCCAGAAAGGAGCAGCAAGCGGTGCCGCTAAGTAATCCCTTACACATTGTGAAGTACACCGTGCCGCCGCCACGCACTAATTTCCGTCACCGGGTCCAACTTTCCTGAAATATATGAAAGTAAAGCAGATGAAAGGAAATTCATCCCCAGCCACATTCTCTAGCTATCAAAAATATGTTATCAAATATTTAAAAAATTTTATTTCTGTGAATAGTGGAACAAATGTTTTGCTTATAAAGATGTTACTATATATCAAAACATTGGAACAGCCTCACCCCGTCATTTCCAGGAAAGTATTAAAAATGCCAGATAACCTATTTAGTGTAGTGTATACCAAAGTTTATAGAAATCTGTTCATATTATCTGTTTAATATAGTCACATTCGGGTAAAAACTTGAAAATGCACATTTTGTTTTAGGATAGATGTTACACTCGTTAAAATAAGATATCAAAAACCAAAACTTACCAGAAAAGTGTTCGTTTTAGTTGTTTTATGATGTTTAGGTATAAGGTGGTAATTTGGTCTTACTGCTGTCATGTGTTGACACCAAACTTTCGGCTAGTTGATGACAGATCACCCTTGAATCGCCTGCCTCGGTAGCGTAGATGGTAGCATGTCTGGCTCACGTTCAAGAGGTCCCGAGTTCGAATCTCGGTCAGGTTGAGTTACCAGCGTAAGGCTTTTGCGAACTTTTCCCTTATCCTGAAAGACGAATGTCGGGGAACTCTAAGCTCCATGGACCCCGGACTCATTTGAGCATCATTTCACCCATTTCATTCATCGTCCGATATGACTTAATGTTGGAGGATGTAAACTTAAATAAAACAAAAAACCGTGAATTGTTTTTAATGTTACCAGCTTCCCAACCATTACTAAAAGAACCGTGTGTATAATCAAAATGACCTTAATAGCAAGAATAACGTCCGGACATCGTGTTGGAGGTACTCTGAACTATACACTTTAGCACAACGGCACAACACTGTCCCGCTGTCATCCTCTCATCTTTACATTCCAGTAAATTTACTGACATGGGAGTATCGCTTTTAAGCACACTAGAAGATCATCGATCCAAGCCGGGTTTTAACCCAACAGCCTTGGAGCTAGTTGGTCAGCATCTAACCAACATATCCTTTACCGAGGAATACAGTCTCAAAACTAGGCTTCGGACACGGCTGCTGTTTCGTTGCACTTTGACTGCAAATGCGTACAGAGTTACAGAATAACCTCCATTTTCCCATTTATTTACAAACTAAGTAGCGCACGAGACTGGTGCCTCTATTCTCTCCGCCTGCTGGTATAAATGTAAGTTAACTTAAAGTCATGTCCGAAGCCTACATTTAACACTTAGAGTAACAAATTTTCCTCTTTGTTTGTACCTATGTTATTTATGTAATAAGTGACCTGTGCATTTTTACCTGTGTGCCCTGCAGTCAGCAGGAGCTTTATCAACATTCAGCAGAGCTATCATCTCCATTGGCAAACTTATACCAGAGAAAACCCTCAGGCGTGTGGCCTCATACATTTTTTGCAAAAGTATTCAACACAGAGCGCGCCAACTCGAGAGTTCTGTAGTCTGGCGGTTTACGCCCTTTTACTTTTAGACAGTAGGGTTTCAATGCTCCTTTCAGAAAAAGTGAGAGTACGTGCTGCCAAAGTGATACTTGTACTTACATACAATGGCAACTTTAAAATAGTAATGTAATGTTCCACTCGTGTGGTAAGCACAATATTCGTTAACACGTGCAGTTGGGAAACAAGCACACGCTTTACATTAATTACATTACACTACCGAACCTGCTCTTTGCTCGCAAACCGCGTTTAAATGGTAATTATAAACACGTTCTTAGCTAAAAACTCAAAGACCTTCGAGATCGACCTTATACAACGTGCACGTGGGTAAAGAGCAACCTGCATGCTTTCATACAGGAAAATGCTTGAAATTAAGTGGGATTGCACATTTAACTTCAAACCAAAAATTGTGGCCACTGGTCTGGCAGACCACGAAATGTAGTTTATTAGGTTCTTAGAACTTCAGTAGATTTTGTACATTAAAAATGGTAAGTGCAGTACACAAATTATATTTAAATAAAATTCGTGAACATATTCAACATTTGTAACTACATATTTTGACATTGTATTTTTATATTTCATTTCAAGCCTTTTACTTTGAATTATTAAAAAGGGTTGTTACTATCACCAGGCCAAGCGGAAACGCGTGAGTCACTGGATTCCATTCCCGTCCACCACCAAATCTGAACTATAATTTTTCTGACTTTTCCTGGTCGGTAGGTTATTGCCCATCACCTCCCTTTCATGCCGCTTCCTTCTCGTATTTTGGGGTACTTGGTTTTGTGGCGTAGGGTGGTGCGAGATAGAAGAGTGAAGAGCAGAGGGCTGTTTGACTGAACTGGTGGTTCATTCCTCTCTCTGATCAACTCCAACTGTGAGACGGGTGTTCAAAACAGGAAACACTAGGCACTTTTTTGTGTCTCTGTGACCTGTAACTTTATGTAGCTCCTTCATTGTATCCTTTAGTGCTATGGGCTCATACCTGCAATAGATCCCACAAGGGTAGCAATGCGCGACGTGTTCCTGTTTGTTGTATATCCCCCTTACTGTTCCTGACTAATTTCTCTCGTGTTCTTACATCATATATAGACAATTTACAAAAATTGACAAGCTTTTCGTTAAATTGGAATTAAATAAACTTCTCTTATTAAAGTAAACATACTTTAACATAAATTGTTTATATCATTACACAAACTGTTAGCATTTCACACTATTTCTATACAGAACATTTTATGCAGGAGCATCAACCAACCTTATGGTCCAATTAACTTGAGGTGGCAGCTGGGTAAATAAGTACACTAAATGAATTAATCTGTTACCAATTCTAAACAAGGCTGAAGATGATTTATACATATGGAGAAGTTGATACATATACCAGCAATGGCTCCAACTGTATAAAATCATCCTCAGTCTCCTTTCAGAATTTGTAACAGACTAGCTCATTTAGTGTACAACTTTCCCCAGCTGAATAGAAATATTTTGTAAAGATTAAAGTTAGGAGCATAAAACGTTTCATACTAAGGTGTTAGTGAATGTTGGCATACATTTGAGGAGATTTACGTAAATTCAAATATTTACAGGGCTCACCGTATTATAGGGACATAGATATAGTGATTTACATTTTGTTACCGTCCATTCCACTCCTGTCGCCGGAAGTCCGGCGTATTTTCCTTTTGCTTTTCCTTTTTTTTTTTTTTTTTTTTTTTTTTTTTTTTTTTTTTTTTTTGTTAAACCTGCTCTTTGTTGCGCGGTTTCAGCAGGTGCAGGCCAATTATATACATCCATACTTTCTTAGTCACCATCTCTCTACGTCACAACAAATAAGGGACGTGACAGGGGACATTGAACTTAATTTCATTAATGAAGTGACAGTGTGGAGTTAGTAAAGCGGCAATGAAAACAGGACCCAGTGACAGTATTGTAACAGATGAAAAGACTAGTTGTCGTTAAACAAACCTTATTTATGACTTAGACTAATGCTAACGCTGTGCCTGAAACACACACTCAAAGCAACACAACTGTCAATCGAGTCATATCACATCTCAACTGTGAGCTGCACTTGGTGCTGCCCACTGAATTCGCTGCACTCTCACTGGCGACTTTCCAATGAAAGTGGGTACTAACTTATATAGAGACCAAACACAAGGAATCGTTCTAGAGAATAAATATTCTCGAAGGGAACAATGAATCTCCTGGAGCCGAACGACGGCACACAGTGACTCTTGTCCTGTCTGTGCTATAGTTCAGTCAAGCTGAGTGGTCATTAATGCAGGTAGCCGGTAGGGTCAGTATGCAATAATCCTCTATGGCGGCCATGCTGTAAACATGTTTAATTAGCTTTATATTCGTGCCACGCTGCTCTTTTTCCACTTCTCTATTTACGTAAGCTCTACCTCTTACATCCAAATTGGAAATCTTGTTCAATATCCCAAATATTTATTTTCTCCATGGATTCTTGGGGGACCCCACATTAATATAAATCTTCTGAATATTCCTTTAATTTTTTCCAGTAATATAAATAAAATGCGTGCTAGTTACCACTATTTTTGTTGCAGTGGTAGAAGTAAAATACGTCTTCCGAGCGCCGTACACATTTGTCCATGCCAACAGCTGTGTTCCTCTTGAACAATAGGTTTGTTTTCCCTAAAAATTGCAGCCTATGTCCTCGCTAGAGCTAGCATTTAGTTTCAATGTACTGAAAAGAAAAACACGTGACAGACAAAGTACAAGAGTAATTTTATCTGACAGTGGGGGAGTTGGCATTTGACAGTCCGTCTCTGTGATGCGTGCCCTGGGCGACGTGCATGAACTCCCCCGTTACTGACATGAGACACGAGAGTGCTAATTAATTGAGTGATCTGTACATCTCCGTCTAGCCGCAATTATTCACTCACATGTCCTGCTTTTTGAGTAGAGAGTACGAGTATTTCCTCCATCCAGAAGTTCCTTCGGAAGGGCTTCAACGTTGTAAATGTTTCATCCGCTGAAGGCGATGACCTCTGAATAATTTGTATGTGTTTGCTCGTAACTGACAACAAACTCCAAGAGGCAGTTTGCTTGGGAATAAGATCATCTCAAACAAAAGTTCTGCCATTTTGATCCCATTCGGTGTAACAGTCTGTACTGGTGTGATGCCAGAACGTTGCTAACACTATGACTTAATTGAAATCTTGTCAGAAAATTACTCTGATCTAAGGGAATCAAATTATCAGTACTAGACTTAAACCACGCGTTTCAAAGCAATTTAATGTCAACAGCAAGAATGAGCAATACAAGAAGACAAGTAAATAAGTAATCTTTATTCCTATTTCATTTACAAATTATTGTACATATGCATACTTATTGCTACACTGAGTTTCTGGTTACCCTTGGGCCCAATAGACTCAAACTCTAAGGTTGTCGAGCTAATAGGTCTCTATTGGCATCTTATCTAAAATAACTTCATCTTCATTTTTGTCATATTTACTTATCTTCTTCAACCATTTGGCTCTTACTTTGCTCAAAAGGTTACCAATTTCAATTAATGTTTTCCTAGTTTTTACACGCATTAACTTCATTGCTTGAATTTCTTTTGGTAGCCTTGCCCATTCCTTTTTACCTATCTTCTCGCTAAGCAACCTATTTCTTCACATTCTAAAACCAAATGTCATTCTTTATCCCTTTGGTGACAGAATGGGAATTTCTCCAGATCCCTCCCTCCTCTTCCCGCCACTCCTGTTCTGGCCCATGCAAAACCTTCTCTTGCTGCTGTATCACAAATATTAATAAATTTTTCCCTGTTCCACATCACTTACATCTCTATAAATTTCCAGTAAGCTTTTCAAGTTGAAGCTTCCTAACATTTCTTGTCTTTCAATATCTTCCGTTCTTAACCTAAGTTCTTTCCAAAATCCAGTTTGCAATAATTCCCTGTTTTCCCACATGACACCAAACCCTATTTTTAAAATCATTTCCTTTATCTTATTTAGCCATAAATTTTTCTGATTTAGTCTTTCCTGTACTATCAAACAATATTTTAACACCCTTTCCACCATTATCCCTCTAGTTCCCAGTCTTCACCACTCCATTTGGTGAAGCTCGTGGTAAGCCCAAAACTTGTTTGCAAAAGTTTCTATGTATCACATTCATTTTTGCACCCCCCCCCCCTCCTCCAAACCCCATACAGCATTTTTGCTTCTACTACGGCTGTGTAAATTCTCTCCAGTTGTTTTATTTGCATTCCTGGTCATTTATCTAGGCATGCTTTAATAGCTTTCAATGCAATTTTACCTTTTGCCAATGCCATTCTCTTTTGCTCTTTCCAACCTCTTTTACTTCTTAATCTTCTTACTTCAATTTCTCCTCTTTACTTAATTTTTTCCCCCTTATTCCATTTATACCCCAATGGCCTTTAACTGCTATGGTCATATCGGCGGCCGTTCTCCTTTGGAACATACTGAAGGTGTTTACTCGTTATCTTTAGTTTTTAATCATTAGATCACGCACCCATTCACACACTCATTCATACTTCCAGACTCTGGGGAAGATGGGGAATTATCTTAGTCGGAGAAAAATCCCCACTCCCACCGCCGGGAATCGAACCCGGGACCCCTAGCACGGCAGGCAGGTGAGCACCGACTGAGCTACGTGGCCAGCCTTTACTTAACTTGTTGCCTTTCTTAAATACCATAATTTTGGTTTTGTTTACCTAAGGCTCCATTTCGTACAAAATTTATCTATTGCTCTATCTATTCCCACTTTGGAAATAGCTCCTGCAAATAACAAACCAGGTATTTCCCTGTTATTAATTATTAGCACATGCCTACCTTCCATTCTAATTGCATCCAAAATATCATCTATAAACATATTAAACAGTACGGCGCTCAACTTGCAGTCTTGCCTCAATCCTATATTATTCTGAATGACTTAAAAGAAGACAGTGAAATGTATATTTTACATTTAAGTACGTTAAACATTTCTTAAAATGTCACTCACTTATATAATCGCTATACAAACAATGAACATTTCTTAGTGTATGTATCTACTTAATTTGTCTTTACCTCAAAACGTTTATAAGTAACATCATTTAAGCTAAAGTATTTTAAGTTATTTAAAAATTATTTGTTAGAAACAATATTAAAACTACGAAGTTTCTCTTACCTTTCCAGAATCTTCTGTAATGAATGGTGATGGCTTAGAATCAATGTTACCCATTGTTGACGTACAATATGCAAATTACCCATTTTAAAATTCTAAACAACTTTCTTGTCTGCAATTACCAAGATGTGAGACCCACATAAAACAATCAAATTATTTAATATAAGCAGAAACACGAAGCATTTACTGTTATTTTGTAAAATTTGTATGCCCGATTTCGCCAACAGATGTTAAAATCGACGTTAACAAATGTAACGTAACAATTGTCAGAGCGCTAACACTACTGTTAAATTTCTTGCATTTCACCAACCTGTTTTCTGAAAATGTTAACAAACACGTGTTCACGCCAAGAGACGTGTAAATATCACAACTATGGATGAGTCGTATTATTTTCTGAACGTACTGCGATGCGCTTTTGTTTTCATTTTCGTCTGCACAAAGCTGAAAAAAATTGGCGGGTGAGTAAAATCGTAAACAAAAGTCGTGAGACAAATGTCTCATCGACGGAAAAAGAATTGTTAATTGAATTGGTGGCAAAATATAAGGATATCTTGGAAAACAAGAGGACGGATGCGGTGAATGTAAAAGAGAAAGCTGTCACGTGGGAAAATATTAGAAACGAATCTAATTCAAATGTATGTGGCACTAGTAGAAGCACGAAACAACTTCGTCAGTATTACGTAAATTTAAAACCAGGTGCGAAGGACAAGTGACGAGTGACTGGAACGTTTCAAGACGAGAGGTGGACAGTGCATTATCCACATAATTCAGTGAATTATAAAATCGCAAAGTTATTAATACTTGAAGCAAAGCCGAGATCGACATATTCCTTTTGTTGCATATTGTAACCTCTCTTGTACTTCCGCAGTAACCTTCATAGCAACTTGTTTCGACAGTCTATAGCTCTGTAGAAAATGTTCTTCTGATAGCTCCTCAAAATAATTGCTCCTCATAGGCCGTACTCTATTACGAATGCCATTTAGACGGTCTTAGATATAGCAAATCGACATCAGACTTAATATCAGAAATCTGACCTGTTAGTTCAACAAGAGGTTTAACACGAGTGTTAAGCTAACAGTTATTAATCAAATGCAATTTTTATTTTAACTATTGCTTAACTCGTGTTAAGTCTTAACATCTGTTGGTGAAATCGGGCATTGAAGTGATGGATATATTTGAGCTCGATTACTGGAAACCAGCTAAAAACATAGTAAATCATTTCTGTAAGCCATTCTCTGCTAAACTCTGCCTCGGAAGAGTACAGAAATATTATATCCATCCACTGATCGTCTAAATGATGAATTTGAACCTCTGAAGGCAAATATTCTATTTATTAAGCAGATGTAATACTTCACTGTATTTGATACCTATGGTTTCGAAACACTCTTGTTTAAGATAATCAAGAGCGGAGCTCAGTGACGCTGAGGTCTGCTACAGCATGCCAATTAATGTAGCAGTACATGGAAGTATTATTTTGTATGTTCTGAACCGGAATATGAGATCCAGAGTTCGTAATGAGTATTTAGCTTGCAACCCTTGAGTTAGGATATGAATGCTCTCGTTTCGTTCTGGCAGTCGGCCAGGCACTGACCGCAATCCCAAATTTATAGCACTAATTCCTCTCACATCTGGGTCTTTACCGCGACTTTCTGAAAGACGGGGTGTGAACGAATCGCTTTTCTGCTATTCCAGGATAGCTTCGTTCGTCGATTAGATTTATTGTTATCGATTTTACACATTATTGTAGAGATATCCCCAATCCTGCTTATAGTGATACAGTTTCGAGGAGTTTCAATACTAGGGAATAAAAGTATAAGATCAGAAATTATAAGACATAAAATGTATTTAAATCTAAACTGATGCTTGTCATGATTCTCCTCCAAAATTCTCTGATTAGATAAAACTTACATTCCCCAGGTGATGGACGTCAATCAAGTGGACTGCTGCTCTTATTTCTAGGACAGTTTCAGATTTTATTTTTCATTTAAGACTCATTTTAATAATGAGTGCAAAATAGAAGCAGGATAATTTTATCCAGCTTTATCATCTAAAATTATTGAAAAAACTCTCTATCTGATGAACAGCTATTCCCAAAAAACGCGATTGTAAGAATTATCATCCCCGGGACATTTCTGATTTCACTTACATCCAGACGTTTCCGAAGTCTTACGTAAAATGAAAAGTCCAACACACATTGACTGAATGACACAAAAGTAACAATGACATAAAAGAAGAAAAAATAGAAAGGAAGGCAGAGGTGACACAGTATCAGTAAATGTTGAAAAAAAAAATGTTTATATACCACAAGATTTTAAGTAATTCTGTGCATTTAAGGACACAGTAAAAGTTTGCTCTGCAATTGTTATTTATAATAATGCGCCTTTATTTCCTAATTTTATTCTAATATTCGTAATGGCTAACATTGGGTCCTCTTTTATGAGTATAGTTGTAGGTTAACGAGCGAGGTGGCACAGACGGTAGCGCAAGTGACTTGCATTGGTGAGGTCGTGGGTTTCATAACCACATCCTGATTGAGTGTCTCAGATGATAAATATCCGCAGGAGTCTCGGCGTTGTATGTCAGAGAAAAAGGATTCTTTCTGGAACACTTCTCCCTCCGGATCCGGGTGATGGACCCTAAGGTCAGATGATAAATATCCGCAGGAGTCTCGGCGTTGTATGTCAGAGAAAAAGGATTCTTTCTGGAACACTTCTCCCTCCGGTTCCGGATGATGGACCCTAAGGTCAGATGATAAATATCCGCAGGAGTCTCGGCGTTGTATGTCAGAGAAAAAGGATTCTTTCTGGAACACTTCTCCCTCCGGATCCGGATGATGGACCCTAAGGTCAGATGATAAATATCCGCAGGAGTCTCGGCGTTGTATGTCAGAGAAAAAGGATTCTTTCTGGAACACTTCTCCCTCCGGATCCGGGTGATGGACCCTAAGGTCAGATGATAAATATCCGCAGGAGTCTCGGCGTTGTATGTCAGAGAAAAAGGATTCTTTCTGGAACACTTCTCCCTCCGGTTCCGGATGATGGACCCTAAGGTCAGATGATAAATATCCGCAGGAGTCTCGGCGTTGTATGTCAGAGAAAAAGGATTCTTTCTGGAACACTTCTCCCTGCGGATCCGGGTGATGGACCCTAAGGTCAGATGATAAATATCCGCAGGAGTCTCGGCGTTGTATGTCAGAGAAAAAGGATTCTTTCTGGAACACTTCTCCCTCCGGATCCGGGTGATGGACCCTAAGGTCAGATGATAAATATCCGCAGGAGTCTCGGCGTTGTATGTCAGAGAAAAAGGATTCTTTCTAGAACACTTCTCCCTCCGGATCCGGGTGATGGACCCTAAGGTCAGATGATAAATATCCGCAGGAGTCTCGGCGTTGTATGTCAGAGAAAAAGGATTCTTTCTGGAACACTTCTCCCTCCGGATCCGGGTGATGGACCCTAAGGTCAGATGATAAATATCCGCAGGAGTCTCGGCGTTGTATGTCAGAGAAAAAGGATTCTTTCTGGAACACTTCTCCCTCCGGTTCCGGATGATGGACCCTAAGGTCAGATGATAAATATCCGCAGGAGTCTCGGCGTTGTATGTCAGAGAAAAAGGATTCTTTCTGGAACACTTCTCCCTCCGGATCCGGGTGATGGACCCTAAGGTCAGATGATAAATATCCGCAGGAGTCTCGGCGTTGTATGTCAGAGAAAAAGGATTCTTTCTGGAACACTTCTCCCTCCGGATCCGGGTGATGGACCCTAAGGCCAGATGATAAATATCCGCAGGAGTCTCGGCGTTGTATGTCAGAGAAAAAGGATTCTTTCTGGAACACTTCTCCCTCCGGATCCGGGTGATGGACCCTAAGGTCAGATGATAAATATCCGCAGGAGTCTCGGCGTTGTATGTCAGAGAAAAAGGATTCTTTCTGGAACACTTCTCCCTCCGGTTCCGGATGATGGACCCTAAGGTCAGATGATAAATATCCGCAGGAGTCTCGGCGTTGTATGTCAGAGAAAAAGGATTCTTTCTGGAACACTTCTCCCTCCGGATCCGGGTGATGGACCCTAAGGTCAGATGATAAATATCCGCAGGAGTCTCGGCGTTGTATGTCAGAGAAAAAGGATTCTTTCTGGAACACTTCTCCCTCCGGATCCGGGTGATGGACCCTAAGGTCAGATGATAAATATCCGCAGGAGTCTCGGCGTTGTATGTCAGAGAAAAAGGATTCTTTCTGGAACACTTCTCCCTGTGGATCCGGGTGATGGACCCTAAGGTCAGGTGATAAATATCCGCAGGAGTCTCGGCGTTGTATGTCAGAGAAAAAGGATTCTTTCTGGAACACTTCTCCCTCCGGATCCGGGTGATGGACCCTAAGGTCAGATGATAAATATCCGCAGGAGTCTCGGCGTTGTATGTCAGAGAAAAAGGATTCTTTCTGGAACACTTCTCCCTCCGGATCCGGGTTATGGACCCTAAGGTCAGATGATAAATATCCGCAGGAGTCTCGGCGTTGTATGTCAGAGAAAAAGGATTCTTTCTGGAACACTTCTCCCTCCGGTTCCGGATGATGGACCCTAAGTTCAGATGATAAATATCCGCAGGAGTCTCGGCGTTGTATGTCAGAGAAAAAGGATTCTTTCTGGAACACTTCTCCCTCCGGATCCGGGTGATGGACCCTAAGGTCAGATGATAAATATCCGCAGGAGTCTCGGCGTTGTATGTCAGAGAAAAAGGATTCTTTCTGGAACACTTCTCCCTCCGGTTCCGGATGATGGACCCTAAGGTCAGATGATAAATATCCGCAGGAGTCTCGGCGTTGTATGTCAGAGAAAAAGGATTCTTTCTGGAACACTTCTCCCTCCGGATCCGGGTGATGGACCCTAAGGTCAGATGATAAATATCAGCAGGAGTCTCGGCGTTGTATGTCAGAGAAAAAGGATTCTTTCTGGAACACTTCTCCCTCCGGATCCGGGTGATGGACCCTAAGGCCAGATGATAAATATCAGCAGGAGTCTCGGCGTTGTATGTCAGAGAAAAAGGATTCTTTCTGGAACACTTCTCCCTCCGGATCCGGGTGATGGACCCTAAGGCCAGATGATAAATATCCGCAGGAGTCTCGGCGTTGTATGTCAGAGAAAAAGGATTCTTTCTGGAACACTTCTCCCTCCGGATCCGGGTGATGGACCCTAAGGTCAGATGATAAATATCCGCAGGAGTCTCGGCGTTGTATGTCAGAGAAAAAGGATTCTTTCTGGAACACTTCTCCCTCCGGTTCCGGATGATGGACCCTAAGGTCAGATGATAAATATCCGCAGGGGTCTCGGCGTTGTATGTCAGAGAAAAAGGATTCTTTCTGGAACACTTCTCCCTCCGGATCCGGGTGATGGACCCTAAGGTCAGATGATAAATATCCGCAGGAGTCTCGGCGTTGTATGTCAGAGAAAAAGGATTCTTTCTGGAACACTTCTCCCTGCGGATCCGGGTGATGGACCCTAAGGTCAGATGATAAATATCCGCAGGAGTCTCGGCGTTGTATGTCAGAGAAAAAGGATTCTTTCTGGAACACTTCTCCCTCCGGATCCGGGTGATGGACCCTAAGGTCAGGTGATAAATATCCGCAGGAGTCTCGGCGTTGTATGTCAGAGAAAAAGGATTCTTTCTGGAACACTTCTCCCTCCGGATCCGGGTGATGGACCCTAAGGTCAGATGATAAATATCCGCAGGAGTCTCGGCGTTGTATGTCAGAGATAAAGGATTCTTTCTGGAACACTTCTCCCTCCGGTTCCGGATGATGGACCCTAAGGAGCGAGGGAGCTACCCGGAAGTCCGTAAACTTTGTCCATCTCAACATTGAAAACCAGTCTTTATACTTCCAATTTAATAAAATTTAAAGTTGTTATAAATAGAGAAGTTCCTGAACATGCACGACGTTCAAGCAAACCGCTACACATCCGGGACTGAAAATTTATTACGCAACAGTTTTAACAGAAGCTGTCGGCACATTTTAAATTTTGTAGAAATGAGCACAAAATTATAGTTAAATGTACTAAATGTATCATCATCATTACTGGAAAATTTAACACTTCATTATAGCCATGAATAAATTTTAATCGAGAAATATTATATTTATATGAAACAGTAAGTTAATTAAAAGCACCCTACATTATAGATTTAAAGACTAATACCCAAAATATTAATGCTACAATGCTATGTCTGCCACTTCTATAATCTTGTATATTGTCCCAACGAGAAGAACAAATGCCAGTGTAAGACATGTGGCAAATATGGTGCTAGATTTAATTGTCAAAACAGCAGAAAGTGCTTTAACAGTAGAAATGACTGATCGATTTGTGGCCCCACTTGTAACTCGGAACGAACATATTCGGACTTTGCTCGAGAAAGTGGTTCAACTTCTTATTCTGACCACTAGTGGTTAGTAAGACCAAACAAGGTGTCAAAAATCAACCAACTGTACAGGTGTAAGCTGACACTTAACCTGTTTTCTTGCTTTATACAGACCTTCATTGTAATATATGCAAGGAATGTTACGCAATCTTACAAGTAGTACATTTCCTAGAGTGCACTTTTAGTTACATAAAGTTAAACGTTATACAGTAATTATAATCTAAAAAATATCATACAAAAGAACGTAGCAGATCTATAAATGTATCACAGAATATACAGTGCGATCCATATAAACCTGAACCACTTATAGGCCACAACTTTTGAACCAATAATAGGACACGCGTGTAACTTTGGGGGAATATAATACACAATTGGGAGATTACATTACACTATTTACATCTCAGAGAAAATGTTGGAAGTGTCCTCTACCAGCATCTATACATGTTTGCACTCGTCTCACCATATTCTCTGAAGTTTTACAGAGAGTATCCTCGCCAATGTTACTTATTTCGGTTCGAATGGATTCCTTGAAAACATCAAATGCCCGTGACCTATTCTTGTATACTCTCCTTTTAGATACCCCCACAAGAAAAACTCCGGTTAGGTCAGGAGATCTGAGGGGCCATCTGATTATTCGATTATCAAAGAAACAGGTTACAAGTTCCGTGTGTCATTGGATGTATGGCACGTTGCTCCATCTTGCTGGAAATAACCTCAAATTCGATACCATCCAGCTTCTCCACAAATGTATTGAAGATACCCTTATAAACTTCTGTGTCCACAGTCGTATTAAAGAAAATGGGACCAACGATCCTGGAAGCTGACACCACGCACCATACTCCAACCTTTTCATCATGCCGTGAGGTTTGGTGTATCACTTGGGGGTTTACAGCAGCCCAATATCTGGTGTTTTGTGTGTTCATGAAACCATGCCTCATCTGTAAACCACGTTACGGTGAGAATGTCTGGACGTGGAATAAGAGTACCCTGAAACCATCGACAGTAACTGATTCGTTTATCATAATCTGCTTCTTTCAGTTGTTGTACCATATGCACTCTGTAAGGTCGCAGCTCTTTGACATGTTCCATATGAATACCCTGATTCCTGGCTAAATCGACACGCAATGATTTGTTTGGAGAATACAATAGCCTTCTGCGAATATGTGTAACAGTCTCTGCATTCAATGGCGGTCTATGTTTTCCACTCTCACTAATGAGTATACCAGTTGTCTCCAGCTTTCTTACGAGTGACAAAATTGTTGCCTTTGTCGGAACATCACGTACATTAAATTCTCTTTGAAATTCCCGTTGTGTTGTTACCAAGGAATTTGTCTTCCAATATGTTTTCAAAATGTAAACAAGCTCTCGTAATGAGTACTGCATGTTGCTGTTATGACTGCACATTTAAGACTGTCAACTGTTAACGATTGTCAGTGTTGTCAATTCTGCCAGAGCCACAGATTTCTACATTCTACGGGCTTTCAAAGGGAAAATATGGCATATTGAAATGGTTCAGGTTTATATGGATCGCACTGTATTTTCTGTTATGTCAAACAATCAAATCTGGGATCTAGTCACTAGAAACTTTCGAGGTGATATTTGAATATAATTGAGATGATTGCACCCCCCCCCCCCTTAGAAGCAGTATTTCCAACTAGGCTTGTTGATTTGGGAGAGGCTGTTTACTAAGCAGAGATTACCTTCCCGCCTGTTGATGTACAGGCTCCAGAACAGATTAACATACACATGCATGCTTCAGTTGTTTCGGTATGGAAGACCGTAGCGATGTTATTGCCTCTGACGCTGCCGGTCCCGCTTCTATTCCTGGTTAGATCCAGCTATCTCGTTGAAATGTTAATCTGAGCTTATTTGTGCATTATCTTCATGATCCCATTCATCATCATTGACATTTAACTTTAAAATATGAAGTATGACATTCACAAGTCTGTCTCTACCCATAACAACCTCACATATATTCCTTATGTATGATACAATGTTATTAATACAGAAAGTTTTATTGCTTTAGCCAGGGGTAAGTTTCAAATTTAGCCACATGTACTTGTTTGCGTGCTCAAAAAAATTAATTTTCTTTACCTTTTATATAGATATTGTAAGACAGTTTTTGTTATTAAAACACCGTGAGGGGAAAAAAGGAAAAGAACCACTAAAGATGACGTAAGTGTTACATAACAACTAAACCAAGAAAAATTAATAATATATAAAATTGAAATCTTCTAAAGTTAAAAATCGTATTTCACATAAACATCGATTTCAGTCATTTCCTATATGTTTATCAGTAAAAGAATGCATTCGATAAACAGAAATTCTATGGATTTTATCAACAGAAAATTCAGAGTATAAATTGTATTGCTCATGCAGATATCTTAAAAGTACAATACTTTAATAAAGATCTAAATAGGCTCTTTTTAGAAATTGCATAAATAAGGATCATTCTAACATATTGTGACTTTGCGGATTCGTAGAATTAAAAGTCTTGTTTGCAGAAATATAAATATCCTTATTGCAGTATACAGTAAGTTTGTACAACCCTTGCAGCAGTAAAAAGACGTGACATACACAGCAGCAGTCTTCAAGGTCGACTCGTTGTTTCACCACACATAAACAAATGAAATTCACTGTGGTACATTTCAAATGTCCACTGTCACAGTAACCATCACAAAACTACACAATTAACAACTGACTATGCTCTAACACTTTGCGGGTTTTTTACACCTCCAGTCATTGTTCTAGAATGCAGTCGATCGTTCGATAACAATCGCGACGCAGCGAGAGAAACACGGAACTACCCAGACATCACTCTGTCTCTTTCTCTCTCTCGGCAAGCGTCTAGCTCCGCGCGCCACTCTCTGTCTCTTTCTTTCCTGCGCACGCGCCCGGCTCTGGCTTGTCGCGGCTCCAACACAAAAAAAGAGAAATGCGATTTGTGAGAATATATGTCAATGTATATGGAGGCGTGTAGTTGGCCTACTAAACAGGGTCTAACTCAAATGTGCAATTTACTGTTGATGAGTTATTCTTGCCCATATACTCCCAAATACACACGCGTGCACACATACACGCCAAACACAGACACCATATGCACCAACTTGCACAAACACACACACGCACACACGCACACACGCACACACAGAGAGAGATACGTAAGCATATATTATATACACAATGTATACATACCGTAATACAGGCAGACACATGGATGCTTTTCTAGAAGGTTTTTTTTTTTTTTTTTTTTTGTTTACATATTACTTACTTCAAAAACTGGTAAAGGGAAAATGTACTCGTGGATATTCTAAATTCTGGGTGTCTGGACTGTAGCCCCTTTCTCCAAAGAATGAAACAAATATCAACTAATGTGTTCTGCTTGGGGTGTAGACATGATGTCATTTTCAAATATGATATTGTTACTAACTAATATTCGTGTTGGATGGAATGAATTGCATTTCAAACCTGGTATTGACAGTTTCTTGTGCAGTGACATGTGCTGCTGCAGCTGCTGTTTCTCTCTGCCGAAGGAAAAGCAAAAACTTGGTGGTAAACCAAGGGGCACTTGTCGGGTCAACATACTTCATTCTAGGCTTTTTCTACTAGAATCTCTTTCGCTACTAGATCATTTATTAATATGGGGAAAGTATGACAACTCTAATCAAATAATGAGACAACAAAGGTACCTGCACAACTAAGAGAGTAATTTTCTGTCAGTATTTAATATCTCTAAACTTTGTTATATGACGGAAAAGGAAGCAGTTATAGGAAGCTTTTCATGTTGGACATTATGCATGCTTTGTCTTACCAAGATAGTTTTAATCGTTCTTATGCGAAAACAAATTCAAACATTCATATGGAGGATCGCTAATGCACGTACTAAACATCCAGGAGGAAGGGCGACCAGAACATCCTGTCCGCCCATTTGATGTCCACGTATCTTCAGGGACACGTGGTTCCATGTCAGGAAACAAACAAATACCCCCACTACCGTCATTGGCAGCTAACGAAATAAGAGGCCAGGATGGACAAGAAAGTTTGTGGCAGTATGCAATCCGCATGTCGACCTGAAAAATGCGCAAAAATGGCTGTAATAGGCTTCAATGGGAATAGGGCTTGGGATCTCCAGGCGCCATCCCACTCACTGTGCCCCAGGTTAATGGTATTGTGTGTTCTCTGCTATTGTTTCCTCATGCACATGGCGTAGGAATCTTAGTCATTTGAGACAACACGAGGCTTATTTGTCGTTCATCATATATAGTTCGCAGCAGAGGTGTATCTAAGTCATTAAGTATGAAAGCAAATGAAGCAAAACAAATGTAATGAATTTTAATTGGTAAACGATGGTAGAAGATCTGCTTCAGCTTGCACTTGGCGACCTCCCAAAGTTGATGACCACTAACTAGCTCTTGTGTCGCCGACCTCTCCTTGAGCAGTTCACCGTCTACTCTCAACAGCTTAGTGTTACCTCGTCATAAAGTGTAACGACTTTTAAATCTATTATCGGAGCAGAATTTGTAGTGAAATCACATTGCCTTTAAAATGTCAGTCAAAATCAGCTATAATATAAAACATGAACTAGGTTTTATTTTATTTTTATCGTCTTTTATTGAGGTTTCAATGACAAATAGAAATTAACCTCAAAATTACAATTTCAGCAGTAAAACTGTGATAAGTCTAAGAGATATAGGGTGACATTTATATTTTTGTCCTGGATGTTATGTAATGAAATAGTGGCTGGTGCACACTAACAATCAAACTGCAACATTGTGCTGTAATAAAATAAAACCTGAAGCTTCCCTGGCGACGAGTATATTCAAGTTCTTCTAGGGAAGCAAGCCAGGTGAAAAGACGATCAGAAATCGACGTTTCGGGAGTGTACATCTCTCCCATCATCAGCATATTTATTAAATGCTGATTTTAATAAATATCCTGACGATGGGAGAGATGTACACTCCCGAAACGTCGATTTCTGATCGTCTTTTCACCTGGCTTGCTTCCCAAGAAGAACTTGAACATTGTGCTATAATATAAGTTAATTGGTGGAAATTAATCATTTCTTCATATTGGATTGGTACACTACACATGAAAAATTCAATGCACGGCCGGGATTTCAACCACGGATCTACTGGGTTCCGTGCAGTCGCTCTTACACGTTGAGCTACCATAGCCAATTTGCGGTCATGCCATTAAATTCTCCAATTGACACATTTTTCCCCGGTAAACCACTAGAGGCTCTCGCACCCGAGATACACCGTTTGTGGCGACTTACTATTGTAAATACTTGAATCCCAGGCTTCGTCATTTAACTATTATTATGTCCACTCTACCAGTCCAAAACTAGCCTATATAAGGCTAGTGTGAAGAAATGATTAATTTCCATCAATTAACTTAAATAAAGGGAGTTACATGATGAAGTCTGGGACTCAAGTACTTACGACAGTAAGTCGCCACAAACGGTGTATCTCGGATGCGAGAGCCCCTAGTGGTTTACCGGGGAAATATGTGTCAATTGGAGAATTTAATGGTATGAGGGCAAATTGGCCATGGTAGCTCAATGGGTAAGAGCTACTGGACGGAAACCAGGAGATCCATGGTTCAAATTCCGGCCGTGCCATTGAATTTTTCATGTCGACTTTAGCAATCCAAAATTGTGTCCTTATGTTAAAATGAGAGGCAGTTCAAGAAATCTTCTAAACTTCACACTATCTCAAATGCTACGTTTTTATTTGTTTATATTTTTCAAAATTCTTTTAAAAAGAGGCGTATGTCCTTATTGCAGCCGTTAAAACTGTTATCTGCGTTATGATATTCCTTTAATGTTAATGACATTCTGTTTTTAAACGAACGCATCCTACTAAATAGGACGAACAACATTTTCTACTTTCTTTACCACCTTTCTTCTTTTATTTTTATTTCTTTCCTTCTTCTGATTTTGTGCGCACGGGTTCGATTCGCAACACTTAACACGATTAGCAAAGCTAGTCTAAGCCAGTCATTGCGCTGGCCACAGGACAAGTGTTTCCAATATGCGCCTTTCTACGCCATTGTTTTTATTTTTTCGTGCTCTTTTCGTGCATATAGTATCTCATTAACGAATCTTAGAAAACAACTCCAATGTTAAGTCACGTAGCTAACTTTCCTGACAGTGAGAATGATGAAATATTTGTGTACAGTTCGCAATGAAGTATATATTCTTCAAAATACACGAGAAATGTGATTGCCAGGCATATGCAGTTTTAAAATAGGACGAAAGCAAGTTAAGTGAAATTAAGTGAAAGTTTACGTAGTGAAGTGGTAGGTTAGAAATCAGCCTCATCGCTCGTACAGTCTTTTGGCCGTTATAGGTAGCGCTCTCCAGATCATATTTACTTGTCCGTCGGTAAATTGAACCGTTTATTTCAGAAACCACCTAAGTGCGCTTTTTCAACTTTCGGAAAACTAAAACAAAACTGCTTTTCAGCTTAAGTATAGGTCTAGTCTCCTTCAAATATTTTTGTACCAAAACAAAAACATGCTATTGAAATAATCTATTTTTTCCCTTTAAGTTTTTTAGTCCTATGTTTTTGAAAAAAATTGCACTTGGGTGGTTTCTGCAATAAACGAGTATATCCAAAGTGATTTTTTAAAAATTATTATTGAAATTAAGTCAAACCATTATATTTTACCTGTTTTGGTATCAAAGGTAAGTAACAGACACACTTAAGTATAAGAAAGAATGTTTTTATTAGGCCTAAATCGAAAAATTCACGTAGACTACACGTATGTCTATATACAAAGATCTGGCCTAATTCATTTATTCAGCTTCTGGCAACTCCTTGTCAGTTGTTGTTCATTGGATGATAGTGTCATAGAAGGCTTCATGTCCAACAGCTTCCATCAACTTTTTTACATCGTCTATCCTTTGTTTTAATTGGGACCTAAAACCAAAAATCTCACTGTGCAAAATGTTTAGCTAAAATAAAATATAAACGTTTAAAACAACCTTGGTAAAATAGAAATAAACATACCTTCCCCAAAGGATAAGCTTTGGAAGTTCCAAAGGGCTGGCAATTTTTAGCAATATGAAGGTAAATGTTATTCCTCCAATGAATTCGATTCGCTTGCTACCACTTTTCCCGGAGTATCCTTGTTGTAGAGTAACTGTACTTGGACACTTTGAATGGCTGCTTATTTCCTGCCTGATGTTTCGTCCGAATTTGGTATTTTCTTATATGTTTGGGCCACCACTTTTTGAAACTGAGAACATCGTCTGATGTAAGGTGATCGGCCAGACTTAATAGCTTTTAGCATGAGCTCTGCAGATTCATCAGGAGTATAAATCTTGTCCATGCTTTATGCTTCCAAAATCTCTGTCACATGGTGAAAATGAGTGGCCACGTACAGGGTAGTTGCCACAGCGAGTCACGTGATGTCATCAAGGCCGCCAACCGTCACGAGTGAAATGTACCGCAGAAAGAACCTAAGCGTCGGCACTTGGGTCCTTTGTGAAATAAACGGATTATTTTCAAGACTGAAAATAGCATTGCTGATATGAAACATAGGTTATTTCTGCACTAAAAGATGCATTTACCTTTAAATTGTACAGTACCACCAAAAACACATTTTTTTTTTATATTTTGTCTCTTAGGTGGTTTCTGAGATAAAGATTCATAATTATAGAACATTATATTTGTATATCAGACCAATTACCTGTTGTTTATAAAATGGCAAAGACAACATCAGTTGAGCTAGTAACAAATATGTTTACTAAAATAAACAATGTGGAAGACAATAGCAGTGGTGCAAAAGAGAGAAAGATATCTTGTACTGATGAAATACAGTCACTGTTAAATGGTGTGCTGTATGAAACAGAATCTTGTGATTTTGAGAGCTTGGCTTTAGATAGAGAAGTATTTCATTTAGAAGACCAATTAATATCTGCTTCTGATGTTGATGATAATGAGATATATGTCGAAATGATTCAAGAAGAATTTGCTGAACAAAAAGAATATTTGGAGAGTACACGTGTTCCAGTAGCAGTAGAAGTCTGGATATTGAAAAGTGAGATGTCTATATAGATAAGTGATCCATACAAGATCATCGTCGGAGTAAGAAGTGTTTCTTTGGTGTCGTTCTGCAAGTCTGCAACAATAATTATCTTACGAAAGGACAAAAGCTATGAAATTTAACATTGTAATATAATATACTGATGGTTTCTCGGAATTAATTCCAAGACTTTTAAAGGATAAAATTGTTGTTATTTCCTACCATAACAATATGAAATAATTCCCACTCCGATACCAAGTCCTCAGAAAGGACTCATTGCTCCAGAGCGCCGAGGCATACATTTACAAGAATTCTTCCAGGTCATCACCAAAGGCGAGAATTTACTAATCATCATAGTTGTCTACAGTTATCTCATTTTGTACAAATTGTACTGTTACAAAATGGCGTCTGGCAATTACAGAGTATTCTTGTGAATCATCTTCAGTAACTCAAGAAGTAAAATGCGCCAGAGTTTCAAGGAATACCGACGTGGATGGGAATGTTGCCTTGATTGCGAGGGAAGATACAGAATGGGAAAACCAGTATGAAGTAAATCTATAATGTTTATTCGTGCATGATGTTGTTGACACCATGGATTTGCATGAAGTCTGCACGCAAAGCCTAGTTTCACGTTTTGGTCTGTAGCTTTGGCTTGCGCTATTAGTAGCAACCCTCCGAAAGAGAATATTAAGACTCCCCCTCGATAGCTTGGATAGTCGTTCACATTAATAGTTGAAGGGTGCGTATACCCCATACCTCGGTGTGTCCTGACGCGTCCTGGCTGATGGGCATTAAGTCGTAACATGAGGAAATAGCGACCGACCAGTTCTCCCTCTTCTGCAACAGTGACACCCGCAGGAACTCATAAATCTTACAATTTTCCCACCGGTATCTGTCTGCACAGAGAGCAGGGTGGCAAAGGGAGGCATTCTACGAGGAAAATGGTACTATGAACCGCAATAATAGCTATCTTAGCAAAGCAGTTTGCTTTCCCCGTACGATTTAGCTGGCCAGAGGAATATATTTAGGTACACATCTTTGTTCAATGATTGAGTCTATCAATTATCACCTTCAACAAATTTGTCTAGAATGCGCGTAATAATATAAGCAAAAAATGTGCTCGAATGCCTTTGTAAAGTTTTGTAGGTTTTAAACTTCTGCCTCGGAGACACTGTCCAAAGTTCATTGCTAAATTTAAACTGGTAGAAAAAAATAGTGTGTGCTTAGGACCACACGACAGAACTGAAAACTTAAAAACTATTCATTATAAATTATTATTATTATTATTATTATTATTATTATTATTATTATTATTATTATTATTATTATTATTATTATTATTATTATTATTATTATTATTATTATTATTATTATTATTATTATTATTATTATTATTATTATTATTATTATTATTATTATTATTATTATTATTATTATTATTATTATTATTATTATTATTATTATTATTATTATTATTATTATTATTATTATTATTATTATTATTATTATTATTATTATTATTATTATTATTATTATTATTATTATTATTATTATTATTATTATTATTATTATTATTATTATTATTATTATTGTTATTGTTGTTGTTGTTGTTGTTGTTGTTGTTGTAATTTACGTCCTCCAACGTTAAGTCATATCAGACGATGAATGGAATGTGTGAAATGATGCTCAAATGAGCCCAGGGTCCATATAGCTTAGAGTTGCCCGACATTCGTCTTTCAGGATAAGAGAAAATTCCGGAAAAAAAACTTTATACAGGTAATCCACTCTGACCGAGATTCGAACTCGGGACCTCTTGAACGTGAGGCAGACACGCAACCACCACGCTACCGAGGCGGGCTAAATTATTCTTAAAAATTATTTTTAAAAATGTAATGTTGGCACTCATTGTTGCGCAGAGGCCAGTTGCGAGCTAAACATTTCATGCCTTACGCTAAGTGTCCTCTAAAACAACTGAATAACGACGGACCTGTGATCGTGCGAACAGGGTTATACATAAAGGATGTATAAAGGAAGTAAAGTCAAATCACATAATATACTGTTTTACATGTATTTTGTTTTTATATTATAATACATGCTATTTTACAATCATTTTTCATATTTTGTTTCTTGCTGATACACAAAATCTGTCGGTCATAATCCTCGACCAAGTCGACAGCGGGATGACCGACATTTGTAAGAATGGCCCTTATACATTAACATCTTATTATATACGATACCTTTTCGTGCGCGCATTCGTCAGTTCCCTTTTTCGTTCCAGTTTGTCATTGATTTTATTTCCTTCATCCATTTTCTATAACATAAAATATTTATAAATTCGTATATAATAAGATGTGAATTAGTATAAGGGCCGTTCTTAGAAACGTCGGTCATCCCGCTGTCAACTTGGCCGAGGATTATTTTTGTCCGTTTGTGTTAGAGCTGCGACATCGACATCGATATTTACTAAACATCGAATGCTTTTCACATCGATTTATTGAGGTTGATATTTTTATAGCATCGGTGTTTTTGTCCGATGCTTTGTCTTTAAATTTTTATTTTACAAACTAAATAATAATTTTAAATCTTTTTTTCTATCAAAGATCAAATTTATTTATCAAATCTTTTAACCCTTGATCGGTCTTTCAGTTTTGAAAAAACATAACCTATAAGTTGTAAATGAAAATAAACGCAAATCGTCGTTTTATACGTGATAATTTTATTATTTACATGGTATTACATTTAATTTATTGATGTTTTACGTTTTTCTACCCCAATAAATAGAAATTGTCAATAAAAAGACAGTTCTTAAATGAAACATCTATTTCACGAATTCCTAACACTTTTATTTCCAATTAGCGCTCTCGTTTTATTTTTCGCGATTATGGTTCTAATTATTCAAATACCGAACTTCGGTGATATTATCTGTTCGTTTTGACTATTATTATTATTGTTTAAAGTGGAATTTGGCATGTTGTCGACTTGTTAAATGACAGAAGGTTATCTGACCGGATCGCTTATCGGCAATTGACAGACTTTTGTAAGAACGGGGGTGCGGGTTAGTTCGGATTGAGCCGACTCGAGCCGACTTCACCCGAATGAGCGTCACATATTCCAGCGTGACGGCTCAGTTTAATTCACTACCCACAAAAAGTGCTAAACGCGCCTAAAGAAGTTTTCAGTTCAAAAATGAAGTGTTTGCGGCTTAACACTAAATATTCTTATACTTCTTGCAATGCAATGGTTTGAAACCCAACATTTCGAAAGCGTTCATCATATTCGACTTTAGAATTAGCCGATGGAAGTGGAATTACGATCCAACGGGAGTACTACAAAGCTTACATTTCATTGGTCTGTATGATGTTACAGGCCTACAAGCAACTTGAATTTACCGTGACGGTTGCACAAATACAACTGTTAAGCAACAGTTTAACAATAGAGACTTAGCTCAAAGAATGCTGGTGTTTACCCGTTCCTAGAGAGTTCGCCACATGAGCTTATAATGAACCTGATGCAGTTTTGCTCCACGCGTTACAAAAGACAAAATAAGATCAGCCTCATGCATCTGGGCTGACTGAACTTTGTACTGAACAAGGTCACAAGGTCAATTTCAGTAAAACTGGAATAGTGGCGAAATGTTTGAGCTTAGAATTTGCAAGAGCCAGGTATATTAAACAAATAGAGTTGACTGTTGACCATGCTCAAACTAACGATTTTGTCATGGGCACAGTGACAAAAAGCCTGAACATCCTGTCTGTAGCCCGTCGATTAGAACATATCATTAGATATGTACTTAAATTAAAAATACACGGTGTTCATTTTTATCTAATTTTACAGCGCAAAATTTGACGTCATCAATAGCATCGCTGATAGAGCGAGTTTATATACGATTCCCCTAGCGGCTTGCGATCGTATTAGTTGTGTTGACAGCAGCTTTGAGGTCAATATACTATTTGAGAGGAGGGTCGGCCCGCGTAATATTAAGGTGCGTAATTCCGCCTGGTACATATATACGATAACTGTTTTGAAAAAAAACTATATACTGCAATGAATGCAATGCAAAGCCATAGAAGTAGACCATGAAAAATATACGAAATGATAAGTCAATAAACACTCCGCCTGCGGTGCCGTATGTAGTAAAAGCGGGCGTTAAACACTACACATTTCAATTTCAATAAACACTTAGTTCACAATGAACATTGTTTTTCTGTTATAGTAGTCATATATGAATATTATAAACCTGTCACATAAAATAGAAATATTTCAATTTAATCTCAATTCTTTTCTATCACGCACAGTTTCCTCACAATGTAACTTCATTACAAACCAGAAAATTAGCAGAACATGTTCTAGGAATGACAAATAAATTAGTGTTACAATATGTACAAAGCTTTCATCCAAGTCTAAACAAGAAAATATCTCTAGTACATAGTCTTATGTGTCCATTTTCTTATATTTCCTTTCTCTCTTCCCTTTAAACATTGTCTGTATTGCGAGAAGGTATGCTTGAGGCCTTTCTGTCATAACATTATTTATTACTTCTAGATTGGGACCAGTCACTTTATAGCGTCCAGTGTCTCTCTTTTTGCGAGTAACTGATCCTGTATCTTGGAAATGTTTGATGTACCTATTGGTTTTAAAAGACATAAGGATACCAACATTAATATACATTTTAATTAAGCGTGAGAATGACAAAAATTATATATCTTATACTGATAAAACGTAAGACGTTTATGCTGCAAACAAAAGAATGTAAATTTGACGGTACCTGGACACTTTTGACAAGATTACACTCCGAGGGACTTGTCTGAATGCTGGATAGCGTTACATAAACTCCTCTATGCAGCGGTTTAAATTATATTTATATGTCGCACCAATTTTAATGTCGGTACGAAAGTAGCATTCAACCATGAATACGTGGTGCTCTGTGTTCATATCCAGGGGAAGCTGGTTGTGTTAGTTACCAGTGCAACTACAATAAGAGCGTTGAAATTTGTTTAATGGTCCGCAAAAATTATCGCTTCTTCTCCGTAGAGGGCACCATGATTTCAAGATAGACTCACCAGTCAACTATGATGTCATTCTTGCTCAATCGGAGGGCAGGAAATAACGAGCAAAACTGAACACCGTGTATAGTGTGGGTACGAATTGCTATAAAATGTTTTCTAACACGTCTGAAATTAAATTCAAAGTTTCACGTGTGCAATTGGTTTTAAAACAAGAGTACGTTGACAGAAATGCTGTCCATGTGTTCAGCACTCTGTTGAAATCATCACTGTTGCTTTCATTTCCCGGATCATCCACATGAACATCAATAAGCCGTGGTTAAGTTTGTCAGGTAATTGCATAAAAACCGCATCATGTTGACAAAAATAGTCCTGTCGGTGCTCTGGTGATTGTTTATTCAGTAGCGATTTGAGTGCAATTTCATTTGTTTGTCGATATGTCTGCGGTTTGGACTCGATCCGACACGTCAAGGTCCCAAATCTGAACAGAGATCGTCTTTCATCGCGCAACAAATTCGACCGAGAAACCAGGTTTACATGAATGACGTCAGCGGATATGGAGCGACCTGTTACGGAACTAGAACGGTAAGATATCGAGATTCAGCCCGCTGTAACGAAAATCCGGGAAGGCAAACGAAACCTCAAAAAGGCTGTTAACCAAAATAATAAGATTATTGAAGCAGAGTGGCTCACATCTCACTGCGTTTTTCATGATCCGGCAAACATTTTCGAAATGGAGTACACTACTTTGTAATGAAGTTGATGTAAATGAATGCTAACCTTTGCGATAGAGGATCCTTCAAACGCGCATTGAAATCGCTGTAATAGTCTAACACTCTACGTGTAAAGTGGAAGGGAGGAACAAGATCTTATACTTCTCTGTTCTATTTACACTACATGGTGAAATGAAATGTTTGTAGTGTTTAACGCCCGCTTTTACTACATACGGCACCGCAGGCGGTGACACTGATGGTACATGAGATGAAGATGGAGCACCGGTGGAATGTGATGGCTGGGGAAACCGGAGGTCCCGGAGAAAACCCGCCCCAGCGCCGTGTTGTCCACCACAATGTCACTTTGCGGTCGCCTGGGATCGAACCCGGGCCGCCTTGGTGAGAGCCAAGCGCGGCCCTACATGGTGAGCCATGCTGCCATTTTTTAAATTTGACATTTAACCTTTTTTCTTAAAAATGCGTCGGATATTTATACTAAGGGACATTACAACTGAAAGTTTGAAAAATTGTTGGATAGACGTCTCTTGTTTATAATTATATTACTTGAGCTATGGCATTACTTTATCTATAAATGTTTATATGGGTATGGAAAAATATATTTTCATGTATTTACTTTTCAGATCACAGACAGGTTCACGTCCAAGGCATATTCATAAAATTTAACTGAAGGATGCAGTCGGCATTTAAAATACTATACATGGTGTTCATTTTTATTCGTTATTTCCCGCCCTCCGATTGAGCAAAAATGACGTCATAGTTGACTGGTGAGTCTATCTTGAAAAAATAAAGCACTCTACGGAGAAGAAGCGTTAATTTTTGCGGGACAGTAAGGAAATTAAAGCGTTCCTAGTGTAGCTGAGCTCATAACTAATATCCCCTGGATATGAACACAGAGCATAGAGGAGTTTATACAAGGCTATTCAGCATCCAGACAAGTTCCTCGGAGCGTAATGTTGTCAAAAGTATCCAGGTAACGTCAAAATGACATTCTTTTGTTTGCAACATAAACGTCTTACGTTTTATCAGTATAAGATATAATTTTTGTCATTCCCACGCTTAATTAAAATGTCTATTAATGTTGATATCCTTATGTCTTTTAAAACCAATAGGTGCATCAAACATTTCCAAGATACAGGATCAGTTACTCGCAAAAAGAGAGACACTGGATGCTATAAAGTGACTGGTCCCAATGTAGAAGCAATAAATAATGTTATGACAGGAAGACCTGAAGCACACCTTCTCACAATACAGTGTTTAAGGGGAAGAAAGAAAGGAAATATAAGAAAATGGACACACAAGACTATGTACTAGAGATATGTTCTTGTTTAGACTTGGATGAAAGCTTTGTACATATTGTAACACTTATTTATTTTTCATTCCTAGAACATGTTCTGCTAATTTTCTAGTTTGTAATGAAGTTACATTATGAGGAAACTGTGGGTGATAGAAAATAATTGAGATCAAATTGAGATATTTCTATTTTATGTGACAGGTTTACAATATGCATATATGTCTACTATAACAGAAAAACAGATGTTCATTGTGAAATAAGTGTTCATGGGCTTATCATTTCGTATATTTCTCATGGTATACTTTTATGGCTGCATAATTAGCTTTGCAGTGCATTGCATTGCAGTATATAGTTTTTTATAAACAGTTGTATCTACGCACCAGGCGAAATTACGCAACTCTATAATACGCGGGCGGACCCATCTCTCAAATAGTAGAATATTTAACAAATTATCTTGAATATGGGAGGGATGAACGCTCCCAAAATGTCGATTTCTAATCGTCTTTTCACTTGACTTGTTTCCCGAGAAGATCTCGAAAAAGCCGTTGCTTTGTTATCAAACAACCAAAAGCACAATTATTTGTTTTTGTGTATATTCCAATTAAATGTTATTATGAACATGTGCGTATTAACCGTTTATGGCTTCAGCGATGAATTGCAAGTAATGTGCAAATGAAATTCGCCTAAATATCACATTGTCATCTAATGTGAATGTTTACAAAAAACAAATTTCTTTTACCTTCAAAATAGCTCCTCCCACATTTCCATTTGATATTCCTCGCAGAAACAGGTCCTTGATGTTTTGATAGGCTATGAATGTGAATATTAACACCACGCAAAAATAAAAAAAAAAAAAAAACTGGCAATTTGGCCAGTCACTATATTTACTTTGGTCTTTGCATGTTCTCACTACAGAGAACTATATTCTTTGTTTTCACTTCACTTTTGCGTGAACGCTGAAACCACTAAGTAAGTTAATTGATGGAAATTAATCATTTCTTCACACTAGCCGTATACAGGCTATGGTTCTGGATTGATGGTGCCGACATGAAAACTTCAATGTCACGGCCGGGAATTAAACCACGGATCTCCTGCTTTCCGTCCAGTCACTCTTACCCATTGAGCTACCATGGCCAATTTGCCGTCATGACATTAAATTCTCCAACTGACTCATATATTTCCCCGGTTTCGATTTGACTCTATCTATCCAATACCTTAGCCTGTATACGGCAAGTGTGAAGAAATGATTAATTTCCATCAATTAATTTAAAATAATAATAGTTAAATGATGAAGTCTGCGACTCAAGTACTTACGGTAGTAAAGTCCCCACAAACAGCGTATCTCGGATGCGAGAGCCCCTAGTGGTTTAGTATTTATTAGAGATTGATTAGGTTGGCGCTGGACACCCATCACTTACGGAGAATGCCATACGACAACACGCAGAACTCCGATTGGTTGCTCATCTTGTAGCGCTCAAGGACAAACATCATCCCGTTTGAAACACACAGTAAGTGCACTTATTACATTCCATATCACAAAAAATATGCATTTAGAAACTCTAGTATTTTTACAGAGTGGTATCTGGAATACACAGACTCAGGTGGTCGTAAGCAATGAACTTGAGAAAGGGATTTGCAGAGTATACTATCCCCCTGGATAAGAGACTTTTTCAAAACCTTCCCGGGAAGGCACCCTGAATCAGGACTAAAATAGTTTGACGTATGATCACTGTGTTGTATTTAGTAATATTAATTTATTTCCTTTACATCAACAAATGGAAATACAAAATCAAGATCACAATTATAAAATCCATACTGAAATATGCCATATATTCCTAAATCCTGAAAATCCTATCATGTTATCATGTTGCCCACCATTGTATAGTAATTCAGCCCCCATACACCTAACCCTAGGTTTTTGTGTAATGGAGGCCCTCTGCTCCTTCTTACACTTTCTGCCGTTTCACCTATCTCACTCTACATTTTTCTCTTAATTGTTCTTAGCCATCTCTCTTTAACTTTCCCTAAATAATTCCCTATATTTCTCCTGTTCTTTTCTCCTTTTACTGACAACATTTTTCTAATTACTACTTCATCCCCCAAATTGTCCCATTTACGTATCCAAGCCTGCTCTCTCCATATCTTTGTTTGACTACAATTTAATATACAATGGAAATCTGCATTCTCTTCTCCACACAATGGACATTTATCTAGCTCCCTCTCTTGACCTATACCTTTCAAGTTTCTCACTCCTGTTCTCGCCCAAGCAAAACCTTCTCGCCCTAACTTACTACATATATCCTTCCCTCCCCCAGGTTATTTTTATTTCTCTATATAATCTTAGTGAGCTTTTGTCACTTGTATTGGCAAAAATGTCTTGTCTGTCAATATCTTCTAATCTTTTGTATTTAGAAGAACTAGTATTATACTGTACAAGTCTAATAAGACCGAATACGTAGGCACCATTGTTGTTCTACGATTGTAGTTAACAATGGAACTGTTACACATGGTTAGACATTGGGATAATCGACTGAGAAGCAATGTCTGCATCACAAAGGCTTTGCGTCGTATACCTACGCAACGAGAGAACCACTTTCTCATGGGTCTGTCTCTATCAGGGATAATGAGAATGCCGGAGTTTGCTCAATCATCAAATATGCAACGTGCATACATCAAGCACAGCACACAGAGAAGTCAGCCAAAGAGGAAGAGACAGACAAATGACTCGCGAGTCCAGCATTCTCTGTCCTTGAACTATACACGGTGTTCATTTTTATCTGTAATTTTACCGTGCAAAATTTGACGTCCTCGATAGCATCGCTGATGGAGCGAGTTTATATACGCTTCCCCTAGCGGCTTGCAATTGTATTTGATGTGCTGACAGTAGCTTTGAGGTCTCCCTCTACCGACAGGTAAATATATTATTTGAGAGGTGGGCCGTGCCCGCGTAATATAAAGGTGCGTAGTTTCGCCTGGTGCGTAGATACGATAACTGTTTTTTTAACTATATACTGCAATGCAATGTACTGCAAAGTTAATTATGCAACCGCACCCCCTATAAGCCCCCTTAAATACGTCCCTAAATGCAATGTCCTGCAAAGCTAATTATAAAGCCATTAAAGTATATCATGAAGAATATACGAAATGATAAGTCAATGAACACTTATTTCACAATGAACATCTGTTATTCTGTTATAGTAGACATATATGAATATTATAAACCTGTCACATAAAATAGAAATATTTCAATTTGATCTCAGTTCTTTTCTATCACCCACAGTTTCCTCACAATGTAACTTCATTACAAACCAAAACATTAGCAGAACATGTTCTAGGAATGAAAAATAAATTAGTGTTACAATATGTACAAAGCTTTTATCCAAGTCTGAACAAGAAAATATATCTAGTACATAGTCTTATGTGCCCATTTTCTTATATTTCCTTTCTCTCTTCCCCTTAAACACTGTCTGTATTGCGAGAAGGTATGCTTGAGGTCTTTCTGTCATAACATTATTTATTGCTTCTAGATTGGGACCAGTCACTTTATAGCGTCCAGTGTCTCTCTTTTTGCGAGTAACTGATCCTGTATCTTGGAAAAGTTTGAGGCTCCTATTGGTTTTAAAATACATAAAGTTACCAACATTAATGGACATTTTAATTAAGCGTGAGAATGTAAAAAAAAAAAAAATTATATCGTATACTGATAAAACGTAAGACGTTTATGTTGCAAACAAAAGTATGTCAATTAGACGGTACCTTGACACTTTTGACAACATTACCCTCGGAGAGTCTTGTCTGAATGCTGGATAGCGTTGCATTAATTCCTCTATGCAGCGGTTTAAATAATATTTATATGTCGCACAATTTTAATACTGGTATGAAAGTAGCATTGAACCATGAAGACGTGGTGATCTGTGTTCTTATCCAGGGGAAGCTGGTTGTATTAGTTAGCAGTGCAACCACACTCAGAGCGCTGTAATTTGCTTACTGTTCCGCAAAAATTACCGCTTCTTCTCCGTAGAGGGGATTATGATTTCCAGAGAGACTCACCAGTCAACTATGACGTCATTTTTGTTCAATCGGAGAGCGGGAAATGAGGAATAAAAATGAACACGGCGTATAAAAACGAGTAACTGCATAGATAAGCCAGTCTCCAATGTCATCGTTCGAGTTCACGGCCACAAAAATAAAAGGTGCCAGACAAGAGTGTATGTTTTTGTTCTGCGCTTGTTAAACCCTATGACAGAGAAAGCTCGAGTTTAACAACGCTTACTTGTATTCATCAGTCAGGATTTTTCGCTCAGCAAATGCTGCTACACGGAAAATCATTGGGCAGGGCAGTATAAACCTTTTATTGTTGTACTTTATTGTATATATTACCCATAAACCCTGGAGGAACCATACTTTCCACATCAGTACAAATAGCGGCATATGCTGACGATGTGGCAATTCTCGTAAGGAATATAAGAGCTCTTGAGGAAAGTTATGTAATGTTGGAAGAGAAGGCACAGGATCTAGGATTGGTAGTGAACGTTAGTAAAACCAAATATATGAAGATGCGAGGTGATGGGGATGTAAGAAGAAGAGAACTTACAGTTAAATTACATGAGAAAAAAATATCAAAGAGTGGAAAAATTTAAATACCTGGGATGTATAGTAACAATAGATAATAAAACATCAGTGGAAATTCAAGAAGGAATAGCAAGTGGTAACAGATGTTTCTATGCCTTCCAGAATATGTTGAACTCAAGGAAGGTCAGTAGGAATTCTAAAATTAAAACGTATACAACTGTACTGAGACCAATAATAAAGTATGGTTCAGAAAGCTGGGTGTTGACAATCAGAGAAGAACAGTTATTACGGTGGGAAAGGAAGATTTTGAGAAATATATTTGGAGTAACAAGGGACCTGGACGGATGGAGAATGCGGACTAACTTGGAGTTACAGTGCCTATTTGGACAACCAAATATAGTAGTGAAAATTAAACAAGGAAGAATAAGGTGGATTGGCCATGTGCAGAGAATGTCGGAAACCAGTGTAGTTAAGAAGAAATTCATAGGAAAGCTGGATGGAAGAAGGAGAAGAGGAAGACCCAGGAAAAGATGGGTAGATGATGTAGAAGATGACTTGAGAAAGTTGGGGGTTAAAGGCTGCAGAAGAAAAGCAGAGGACCAAGTAGAATGGAAGAGAGTGGTTAGGGAAGCCAAGGGTCTACATGGCCTGTAGCGCCAACTATCATCATCATCATCATCATCATCATCACTTTATTGTATCTGTGAGAAGTTTTGAGATTTGCAGCCTTGAAACTTAAACATTGTGGCCGGATACAGCGTTCCTTCTGGGCAAATCTAAATAGTTCTGTGTTTATAACGATCCCCATGTAACTTTAGGAACATGTATATATTATATGCTTTGGAGGTCGGCGAAAGCCGTCAAGGTGTTGAGCTACATGTCCAGAATTTAGAAACGTGAAAATACAAACAAAAGGATTCACTGTTCTGTAACCTCAAGTAAACCTTCTGGGAACTTTGACATTGCCCAGATTTGTTATGACATATGCTCGTGGTCTTCAAAGCTTAAAGCAAATCAGCAATGATTCCGGTGAACCTAGAATAGTGGGCGAATAAAGAACCAAAATTTTGATTGCTGACCATTAGCAAAATTATATAGAGCGGACATTATAGGTACAATGAAAGTGAGTTCAAATACAGTTGCTAAAAAGCTTAAATAAAAAGCCATGAAAATAATATAAAATGCTGGAGCTGCAATAAACGATGGTAATTCTACAAACAGCACAAAAACAGCTACATACAGGAGTGGGTTAGCACTTTTGGTATAGCCCACAAATAAACTAAATAATACAAACACTTCGGGATTTCTGGTGCACAAAACACCAAAGAGGCAGCCTAGTTCTCTTTTTCACTAGTTCTATTAAATTCTTCCCAGAATTTAACATTGCAAGATTACCACTACTGCTATGTTTACATATATCTAGGGGTGGTGATTTTTTGCAAATGCGATATAGCGCGATAAACTGCGAAATTTACTGAAAATCGAAATCGAAGATTTTCCAGGTAATTATTTTTTCTCTATGCTTTTTCTTCTGGGAACTTCAACTGAAGAGTCTGTAGAACCTTTACATGTTTAGAAAGTTATAAAGTAAGTGACCACTCTTGGTGAAAGTGGGAAACAACCCTTCCTGCTAAATTAGCTTATTGTTCCAGCATTGCCCATATGAGGTATGTTTGGTTCTGAAGCGAGTTCAGTTGTTTTACAAAAACAGACCCCTCTTTACTACGTCTAATGACTCATAAATCTATCTTCACAGCACAGTTAACGGACAATTTCAATCCTTGCATCTGAAAACCAATAGAAACCATCATTTTAAGGAAGTGATCAACACATGTTAATTCCAGTTGGAGTTCTCAGTTGCCAAAGTTCCGATTTTCATTGTTCTGTTCGGTTTTACGCGCAACTTTCATTCATTCTATTCGTAGGTCACGTCAGTAAGTGCGAAGATGGTGACAGCGAAAATATCAAACAGCGGGCAGAGGTGGAAAATGTGACAAATGTCTTTCTCCAAGACGTTGGTAAGCTTTTTAATCCTGTCACTGTTGGCAGAGTAACTTCAATAAATTATACAATTTTAAGTGAAAGTAAAAGTAAGATCTCATTTTCGTGATGTTAAAATGCATAGTTTTGTTGAGGGATATGAATATTTTCATTCACAACTGATACAAACAATGCAGAATAATAAAGATTTAGACTGCCTGAAAATACTGTTGGCTGTGAAGCTCAAATACCCAGAGTTTACCCGAGTAGCTCTGCAATGTATTTGGGATGCTACCAACAGCGTAGATGCTGAAAGATATTTCAGTAAATATAATTTGATTGTGAGTGACAGGAAGACTCAAATGACAGAGAAGAATATTGAAATATGTTAAATGCTTTCATTCAACAAGATTACTGAATCATAAACAAGGCTAATTTCGTGAATTTTCCTTTTATTGTGTTCTACATCAGTATGGATTTATCTTTTTTAAGTTATGCAGTATGCTTTAGTCTGTATCAGATTGTTCTATATTTCTGTGTATTACTTTAACCTATATTAATGTGAAATAAAATTGACACTTTATGAACTATTAATATTTACCCTCCATAAATGCGTTTTAGATTTCATATAAATAATATTAATATTCATCATTTAACAAAATTAACTCAAACTTTCTTCATAATGCTATAAAATTCGAAATTGCAAATGTATAAATGCTACAAAATGCTAAATCTAAAAATCAAAATGCTAAATTTCTGATTTCAAAATGCTAAATATTACTACCCCTACATATATGATATCTTAGAACACCGTGATAGGGTGCCCCTTAATTCGTGCTATAAGGCAATAGACGCCATTAGAACTTGAAGTAAAGTGGGTTAAGTCCAGGTTTTGCTGCAAGGTTTCTGGAATGAGATATAAACGACAAAGACTGTTACACTGTCCCAAAGTTCCATCTTGCCGGAATTGATCTGCAAACATCCATCACCCTCTCGTCTTTCACAAACTCCGTGACCAACCCCCAATTATCCCATACCTAATGAGGTTTTCTCCGGACCAGTTAGTAGGACCCAGGGGAAAAGCAATTAGATGTATTACCCTGATCTCTGCTGCATTTTCTTTCATCTGCAATGGTGATAGTGTGTTCAAAGAAAGAGCATGGGGGATGATACAACACGCGCTGCAATTCCCTAATGAAATGGGGCAACGTGCCATCCCACTGAAACAGCGGCAAGGTAATTGTGCTTTTAACAACACGTGATACGTAAACAACTAGATACTTTATGTACATATCTCGGAATGGAATTAACAGATAATGAACTTATACCATTTGAAGGTATTTAATTGATAATGGTGAATTGTTGTAAATGCACGAATTATAATCGCAGACTGCTAAAGGAAGAAAAACATTTCTAGGTGTCTAGTGCTTACAGACAGTTTAACATTTAATATTAGTGAAACACCTCGAAAGAACTACGATAATTGCATGATCGTCCTATTCATCTAGAGCAAAACAAATGAAAGAATTCCTTCATCAATACTCCATTTCCACTTAAGTTATATTATTCACTATTAACTCCGATAATGCTAGGAGGTAATTGCATTTATATCTGTAACACCACATTTTAATTGATGACTCGACCCTTAACAATTCGCAGATTATTATTGGTAAAAGTGGCCTATTGCAACTTAATAATTGTAAAGGCAGAAGAATTGCCCGTCGCCTTATAAAATAAGTAGAAATACAGTGCGATCCATATAAACCTGAACCATTTCAATAGGCCATAACTTTTGAACCAATAATAGTATACACTTGCAACTTTGGGGGAATATAATACACAATTGGGAGATTACATTACACTATTTACATCTCAGAGAAAATGTTGGAAGTGTTCTCCACCAGCATCTATACATGTTTGCACTTTACTCACCATATTCTCTGAAGGTTTACGGAGATGATATCGAATTGAGAAGTTATTTTCAGCAAGATAGAGCAACGTGCCATACATGTAATGACACCATGATAATCGAATAATCTCAAAAGGTCTGTGGCTCCCCAAATCCCTTGACCTAACCTTTCCGGACTTTTTCTTGTGGGGGTATCTAAAAACTAGAGTATACAAGAATAGGCCACGGACAATTGATGTTCTCAAGGAATCCATTCGAACCGAAATAAGTAACATTGGCGAGGATACTCTCCGTAAAACTTCAGAGAATATGGTGAGACGAGTACAAACATGTATAGATGCTGGTGGGGGACACTTCCAACATTTTCTCTGAGATGTAAACAGTGTAATGTAATCTCCCAATTGTGTATTATATTCTCCCAAAGTTGCACGTGTGTCCTATTATTGCCTATTGAAATGATCCAGGTTTATATGAATCGCACTATACAAAGAAAACCACAACGTGTTTACTACCGGTTATTCCCTATCACAGTTGTAAATAAAAAAATTTTACGAATACGAGTGGCCGGTCGACACACCTCCACGTAATACTCGACAGAGCGTTGAGGCGTATTGACCTTCAGTGACCAGCGCTACGATCGTCTCTTATCTGGTTTTATCTGGTGGATTAGAGGAGTGAAATATTAGTAAGTTGGCGTATAGTAAGTTATGAAACATAAATAGAGCACTTGGATACTGCGTGTGTCTGACGTGAAAGGTTAGTCAATTATTTTACGCAATTCGGGTGCATAATCATAAAAAATAACTTATTGTACATGCATTAAACATGTATCCACGTAGTTATTTGTTTAATATTTTTAAATAATGAAAATGAGTCTAAACTGCTCTATTTCTGCAATTTCCATAACGACAAAAAATAAATAAATAAAATAAAAAATAAATAAAGAGAAAACCAGCTATACTTTTGTTATTAAATAACTACTGCAATTATAGGATGTGCACGGTAATATAGCTAATTTTGTAGTACAATCAATCTGTACAACGGGAATACTTTCTAAAAAGTGATTTACTCAACTAGCAAAGGGGTAATGCCAAACATATCCACAGCAATGTTCCGTCACTGAAAAAATATCTCACTGTCATTGTCGCTATCATCAACATCGAGTTTCTTGTTTCAGTAATCCATCCCTTTTCCCAATAATTATTATCAGTTCTTTTAGTGTCCTAGTTAAAAAAAAAACGCTATTAATGGAAAGCTTTCCTTATTACATAATTTCAGAGAGTATGTGGTCTAACTTTCTGAAGCTTATCCATCTGTACATGTACAAATAGGTCATTGCCCTAACATAAACAACATACGTACATCCCAATGTGAAGGAATACAAAAGTATGTGTTTATAATTTTAGATATTATTATGAAACAAAATCTCTAATTGGTTCAATAATGATGACTCTGAATTAAAATATAGATAAAAATAATAACGATTTTAATTCCCTCTTATTTCTCCTTGTTACAATATTCATTCACGTTATACACAGTGTTCATTTTATTCGTTATTTCCGGCCCTCCGATAGAGCAAGAATGACGTCATAGTTGACTGGTGAGACTACCTTGAAATCATAATGCCCTCTACGGAGAAGTGGTAAGTTTTGCGGAACAGTAAGCAAATTACAGCGCTCTGAGTGTGGTTGCGTTGGTAACTAACACAACCAGCCTCTCCTTTTACTCCTCCGACGGTACTAGTGATTAACATTCTAGTAGATACATATGTATAAGTAGCACGTTTCTACTCTAAAGGCTACACAGGTCACCACGTTTTCATGGTCGAATGCTACTTTCATACCGGCATTAAAATTGGTGCGACATATAAATATAAATTAAACCGCTGCATAGAGGAATTTACACAACGCTATCCAGCATTCAGAGAAGTCCCTCGGAGCGTAATGTTGTCAAAAGTGTTCAGGTAACGTCAAATTGACATACTTTTGTTTGCAACATAAACGTCTTACATTTTATCAGTATGAGATATAAATTGTTTTGTCATTCTCAAGCTTAATTAAAATATCTATTAATGTTGGTATCTTTATGTCTTATAAAAACCAATAGGTACATCAAACATTTCCAAGATACAGGATCTGCTACTCGCAAAAAGAGACACTGGTCGCTACAAAGTTACTGGTCCCAATCTAAAAGTAATAAATGCAATAAATAAATTTTATAAATATGTAATATAAATAACGTGTTTCTTTTCCGCCTCCGTGGTGTGAGGTAGCGTGTGCCTCATACTCAAGAGGTCGCGAGTTTGAATCTCGCTAAAGTTGAGTTACCTGGATACGGCTTTTTTCAGGGTTTTCCCTTGTTCTGCTAAGACGAATGTGGGGTAACTCTGAGCTCTAGGGACCTGGACTCATTCAGGCAACATGTCACCCGTTTCATTCACTACTTTACTCATTCATTCATTCATCGTTTGATATGATGTACATTGTTGAAAGGACAAAAAAGTCTGTTTCTTTCCTAAAATGCCTTGAAACTAATATTGTTATTAATTTGGCATTCCTTTATTAAATTGTATTAAGTTATATATCTTCACAGAGAAACAACAAATTGCAAGATATTGTTAGTATTTATTCATCATTTATAGTGTTTACATTCATTAAAACAAACTACAGCAGCTACCGTATCTACGCAGTAGGCGGAATTACGCACCTTTTATATTACGCGGGCAGGACCCACCAAATAGTATATTTTCCTACCGGTAGAGGGAAGCCTCAAAGCTGCTGTCAGCACATCAAATACGATCGCAAGTCGCTAGGGGAATCGTATATAAACTCGCTCCATCAGCGATGCCGTTGGTGACGTCATGATTTGCGCGGTAAAATCTGAGATAAAAATGAACACCGTATATATGATTTCTCGCACCTGCCGATGTATGACACGTTGCTGTCCAGAAGACAAGATTTCAACTGGACTCGCCATGTATGTGCGATAACTTCACGTAAACATCTCTGTGTTTGGAATTTTTTCCGATACGCCTTCTCGCTTTGCCATGTAGTACCACACATTTGATCCGCCGCTCAACGAAGCTTGTTTGGCCTTCGGAAGTGACCTTAACGTTTTGGATTTTATGTTATTATAATATTTTCAGTGGATACGCGGATATTGTAGCATAGGATTTTAATATACGATTCGAATGAGATACATCCTGCAGGGAAGTTAGCGCATTTGAATAGGACTCCTACGTGTGCATCCTCTAACCACTGAAATGCTGGGACTTGTAAACATACGAGTATTTACGAGAAACGAAACAATTCTTGATAAGAAGGGAGGCGTAAAGCGGCGTCTGTTTACTGAAGAGGAATTAGACGAAGTTGGAGAAAGGCTAGATAATTCTCCTCAAAAATCAATGAACCAGATGCGGCAAGCTCTTAACCCTTTGTAGTTTCAACAATAGAAGATCGCTGTTGACTTGAAACTTTCCAGGTGGCGATATGAAAATTTCGCTCGAGCTATCAGCCAGGTGAACTCTGGAAAGATTTCGAAGGTTTCAAGAGCTAACGTCATCGTCCCTGAAGATCGGAATGACTTAGCTCTTCAAAGCTCAGAAATCTTTCCTGAATTCACCTGGCGATATTTTCAAGCTCCCTGTTGTTGCAGTTTATGACAACATTTCTATAATTAGAATTTTAAGAATGCCCTAATTGATACAAATGCAATAATCCTCTTTGGTGATTCACATAACTCGGTTTTAATAACGATTATCGGAATTGAAGCTTAAAGAAGTCCCATTTCATGCAGGAAATCCCTTCACATGACAAAAAGTGGTGGTATGTTACACTTTCAAATGAGTTCGAGTTACTAGTTCAGTGTGTTTGCATATGCCGCAAGAACGTTAGAGCAATAAAATATATACATCATTCTTAGAACAACTAACCGATGTTCAGTGTTGGTCTGGGGAACTTAGCGAAACTTGATTGTGCAAATAAATAACTCGTAACAGTCTACTCAGTACTGCACTTCACACTGCGAGCAAAACCACGTCAGCAACGTCACCTTGTGTATAGCATCAGTGTGTTATGTTTCCACACGCCCACTGGAAAAACAACGCACAGACGGTTCGGAGTTTTTTGGTTCTCCCGTTATTTCTCAGGAACCGGATATGTTGCGTGTCTGGACATTTCTTTCAAGGAATGCATTTTGAAAACAGGGAAGTAAATGCAGTCGATAGCGCAAATTTTCTAGGACTAATTGTGGATAAAAACCTAACATGGGACAAACACATTGATCATATATGCAACAAAATGAGCTCAGAGTTATTCGTAATAAAAAATGATGAGCATAGTGGATGTTAATACACAGACAATGTTATACTAACTTGCATCTATCATTTGGGTTAACGGTGTGGGGACGTTGTGCTAAAAAACACACTTACCGAGTATTCCTTCTCCAAAGGAAGAGCAATAAGACTAATTATGGAAATGAAACAAACAGACTCCTGTAGGCAAACCTTCAAATACCTAAATATTTTAACTGTGTATTCACTTTACATATATGAGGTAATAGTAGAATTATTTAACAGGCAAGATAAAGGTAAAACAGATACACTAATACATGAGCACTACACCAGAGGAAATACAAATTTTCATATAAAGTCACACAGACTAGAACTATATAAAACCAGGCCTACTGCTGCAGCTCATGAACTGTATAATAAACTCCCTACCTATCTGAAAAATATTCATAATCTTAAATTATTCAAGAAAAAATTAAAGAAATATTGTATGTAAGGTTGCTATTATTCAATTGCCGAATGTCGTAGACAATATTGACTAAATAAATAGTATTTGTATAATATAAGTGTAATAGTGTATAGTTTATAATTTATTATTGTAATTAGGTTATTTTAGAACTTGTTTATGTAGATATTAAACTATGTGATTTTCTGGTTACATATATTTAACTTGACCATGCTTTCGGTATGTTTTGTATTCTTTTAAGCAGATATAAATGAATGAATGAATTAATTAATCAATGAATATCTCCATAAAAACATTTCAAACCTGAGTGTTTTCCTCTTAATTGAATTTCCGTGCCACACAACTTGCACTTTTGTGTGAAATATCGATGTATTGCTGATGCAAAATCACCGAATGATATAAGTTTTCATTATTGACGTATTTTAGGTGCTTTTTTTTTTTTGCCCCACAGAAAGCTGTTCTGGTGGATAGTGAAAAGTTAAACAGAGGTAAATAAATCCAGATGAAAACTTTATTTTTGCAAAATGAATGCAATCTTAGGTTGATACGAGACGCAGCGTTGTGTGTCCGATGATAGGAGGAAGAGTGCACGAACAGTATTAGGTTTCTGTTGGAAAACTGAAAAACTGGACATGTGAGGAAATGGAGACTGAACTTTATTTGAAGCATGTTGCACCCTCCGAGACTTGCAGGGAGCATAGGTAATGCCCACTCCGATGTGAGCTATTTGCAGACCTGAATGCTGGTTTTACCTAGATAGACACAGCAGAGGAAGAAGCGAGGAAAAAAGCTTAAGGATACAAAATATAATTAAAATTAGTTTTGTTCTACAGGTGAATTTTTAGTTTACGAGCATTATGCTCGTAATATGCTCGTAGTATTATGCACCAGCATTCTGGTGTGCCCCGAAATTTAAGTGAGAACAGAAGAAATTTAAAAGTAAAAGGACTTAATTTGTGTTATGCCAATATGCCTGTGCTATTGACATTTTGTTCCCGTTTTGAAAAGAAGCGAAGATAACAATAGGTTTCTTTCAGTGAAGAAGAATTTGTCCTGATGTAAACAACAACAAAGAAGGAAAGCAAGCTGTAAGGTGCCCAAAGTGGAGTCTGTATTGTAGAAACTATCTAAATAGTTAGCTGCAAAATATGTTTGTCATAATACCTAAAATGGAACGTTGCTGCGACGAGGGGTCTCAACAGCTCGTCCTGTCAGATCAGCCCTGCTGGTTGTCAGTTGTGCTCCAATTTATCACCGTATTACAATACCCATAGCCGTGGAGAGCGAATCAACCGAAATCGCATGTCACTTCAGATCCTTGCACAAACGTCGGTTTAATAAATGCCAGAGCAAGGGATACTGACTCTTGTTGCTCTTGAAAGGTATACTGCGTTACAAAATGTATTTTAAAAAAAACTAACCTTTTAATACGAAAAAAGTTCGGAGAATATGAAGTGAGTCATATATGTTAGTTTCACCAGGAAAATTAATACAGTTGATCTCAAAACATTTTCACACTTCAGTGATTACCATTCCCATAAATCTAAAATGTGTTACATATTTAAGTTGCGTCTCTTTTCGCCCGGATAAGTTTCAGAACAATGGCTCTAAAATTCTCAATGGTGGAGAGAGAGAGAGAGAGAGAGAGAGAGAGAGAGAGAGAGAGAGAGAGAGAGAGAGAGAGAGAGAGGCGTGTTCTATAAAGGTGGGTGAAATGAAAAGCCTTTGTTTTGTAGCAGATCGGACCATAATCCGCTCGTTCATAAATGGATAGTTTCAGACAGTTCTCTCCTATTGTCTGATGGACCTTATCACTTTGGAAAAGCTGGCATGCTGTAACAGGCGCTTTGAAACTGATGAGAAAGCACCACGCTGTTCATATCTGAGAAACAGATATTACATTTTTGGTACCGTCGTCAGGTACAGGGTTATTACGAGGGTTGTTCAATAAAGAATGGTCACAATTTTTTTGGCAACGTACCTTTACTCATCCTCATAATTTTGATGGTCCTTCTAAAAATAGTCTCCCCTGAATGCGATGCACTTGTCCCAGCGTTTCTGTCAGTCTTCAAAGACATGCTGGAAACCATTTTTTGAGAGATCCTTCAAAATCGCCTCCGCAGCCTTCATCACTGCTTCTGATGATAGATAATGTCTCCCAAGAAGGCGTTTCTTCATGTTAGGGAATAGAAAAAAGTCACATGGGGCTAAATCCGGACTAGAGCGGGGTGAGGGATGCGCTTCAAGTTGATTTTTGCAAGATATTCAGCAACAACATTGGCAATATGCAGCCGCGCATTATTGTGGTGCACCATCCAGCCTGCTTCACGGAAATGTGGTCTTATGCGCCCGATATGGACTTGTAATGTTTGCAGGACATTCTGTAGTACTGTCCAGTTCCTGATTTGTGTGCAGGTACAACATGCTGATAAACCATTCCATGAATGTCAAAGAATGAGATGACAATAACTTTTCCAGCAGAAGCAACCACTTTTGCTTTTTGGGGGTTGGTGATGAAGGAGATTTCTACACTGAGCTTTGCTGTTTTCTCTCAGGATCAAAATGATGTAGCCCAGTTTCATCAGCAGTGATTACGTTTTAAAGAAACTCCGGATCTTCCTCTAACATCAACTTTAACTGCATGTTACCTCCATTACAGCGGTAGGCGATACTGAACATGTCTGAACTTGCCTGGTTCTCACAGGCGGGAACCAGGAGTACCAACAATGAAACTACTACGGCGTGTTTGTTTCACATTAAGCTAACAGAATATAATAAGATTGAATTTTAGTGCGAAAAATTATGACTGTAAAAAAATTATGATCATTCTTTATTGAACAGGCCTCGTATTATTGAATATACCTATTGAAGATAGTATTTCACAAAAATGCTCATTGTGTGCCCTTCTGTATGAATTGTGAATCATACTTATGTCCTTGAAATTAGGTGATTTATGGCTTAAGTCGTAATATACGATTTTTAAAGCATGACTGAAATTCAAAGTATATCATCTCCATTGCATAGCTACCACAAAATGCATAGTGCTAACGCCACGACGTCGAATTTGTTCCTTCGATGCCGAAATTCTTTAAGACTTATTATGTATATTATTTGTGTCTTTTTGTTTAGTTGGTAAATAATCAGTCCATTGTGATTTCACAGAGAAATCGGCTCAGGTTGCGTCTAAACCTCTGGAAAGTCCCTCTTTCGTTTCTGTGTGATAAACTCTGTATTGCCAGGAACACAACCGGGAGCGTTGGATGTCGGTAACTGCTGCCTGTACATGTTCCTGTGTGTTAAGGTACTGAGTCGGATCTGACCACGTACCTTCAGGGGGGGTTAGTATGGCACACTGTGGAAATTTTCCTCCGCTCCGAATCCCAATCCTAGGGTCATCTCGACATAGACATATTTAAACGAGAATATCTTAGTTGCGTGTTTAAACAGGGCAGTTTATTGTTTACACAACCAAATTGAAAATTGCATTTATGTTAAGAGAAAAGTTAAAGAAAATAGGCCAAACTCATAAACACGGATCGTTGAGAGGACAGAAAACACATACATGTATGTTGCTCGGAGGGAAAGAAGCAATTCAAAGCATGTTTGGTGGCTACGAAAGAAGACAGCTTTCAGAAGGATATGTCATTAAGATTTGTTTACGCCCGTTCTTTATGTACCTTAGGTGGTGCAGACTATTGACAATGTGGAAAGGAAATGTTCCAGGACTACGTTTAGGGAACCTAGCTCTCTCCTGGCATTTAGCAGTTATAAGAACAGAGGCGAACCTCAAACTTAGCGGCCTCAACTACCCTTGTGGGTAAAATAAAATAATGCCCCTTCTGCGCTCATAAAATTAAAGTTGTCTATGTTGTCTAGCTCTATTTATACAATTACTGATCTTTATGAATGAATACAAAAAGCTTGTTATTTTGTTTGGTGATATAATGGCAAGATTCAGATATAAACTGCATATATAGTGCAGAATACATTATGTTTAATATGACTTGTGATTAAAGTCACTATTTATTTGTTACGTTAGCATATCAGTAGTTAAATTTGACTGAATTTCAAATTGAATTTACAATTTGAAGTTGGATATGAAAGGATATTCAAGTAGGTGACCTATACATAAGCAGCAAACATGTAAACCTGTGTTCGAAAGTTTGTAACTTAGCATTTATCATGTGTTTGTAACATTTTAATAGAGTTAGACTGAAAAATTCAATGCCATAGCCGGGGTTAGAACCACGGATCTTACAGTCTCCATCTGGCTACTCTTAACCATTGAGCTACTATGGCCAACGTGCCGACATGACATTAAATTTTCAATCTGACTCGTATGTATACTCTCATTTATGTGAGAACCCCAAGTGGTTTACCGGGAAACATACGAGTCTGTTGTAGAATTTAATGTTAACAAGATATTAAATGTAAACAGAGAGGAGAGGTAAATGAGTGAATTGCATTTATGTAACTTGTCTTAATATTTATTGAGGTGTGATCATGCAACAAGCTCATGTGTAGAAAACACGAAAGCAGTGCATTATAGGAATTAATACACCCATAAAAAAGAAAGAGAAATAAAGAAGGAAGGAAGGAAGGAAGGAAAGTAAGAAAGAAAAAAGAAGGAAAGAAAGAAAATGAAAGCTGGAAGTTAATTGTTCCTTCACACTAGCCGTGTGTAGAACGCACTATGAAAGGGTAGAGTTAGACTGTAAAATTCAATGCCATAGCCGGGGTTACAGTCTCCATCTGGCTGCTCTTAACCATTGAGCTACCATGGCCAACGTGCCAGTAAGACACGAAAGCTGATTTGGTGAAGGAACAGGAAAAGGAAAGAGGTGTCAAAATTCAACAATCATCGACAAATATAAGTAAAGGAGGAACATGGGAGATGTTAGTATAAATTGTGGAGTTTTCTGTATAACAGAGCTTTCCCAGAGATTTGAGATAGCACACGTAGTGTAATGTATCAAATGCATCCTTTTTCCTTTCCTACTTGTGAACAAACTGATTTCTTATTCAACCAATCTGTTATCAGTATCAAGTTACCCTAATCTATGAACAACCGACATATAATTTAGAAATGAAATAACCAGGGTCGATTCTTCCTTGATGCATTTGAATCGTCGAGTCATCTACCTTCCTGAATAACTTACATGGTTATATTTTATGTTCTAGCATTTAATTTTCATTCATAAAATTTCTCCAAATTAAGTTTTGTAATGAAGCTGCTCTCTTGGCGCTCGCGTGTCGATGATGCAGCTAGCTTTCTTCCCGACTAGTGATCCGTTATTAAATAGCCAAGGTGACGTAACACTTGTGGTCAGTGAGGAGAGGTTGGAGCGGCAGAATGCATTGCTGGTTACCATGGCTACGGATTCGATTCATAGAAGCCGTATATTCCGCACCAACTCGTGTTGCTAACACAATACAGGACTTTCTTCCTATATTTTAGTTTATTTGAAAAGAAATTTGTTAGTAGAAGTGGTAACCCGCTTGAAGCGAACCCCACGTGTCACGTGCTACTGTTTATTATCAGTTTGCTTTCTGTGTAAAAACGTAATTTTTTATGTGATCAGTGATTACTGAGTGATATGTGAAGTGTTTAGTTTTTCACATGAATCCAACACACGGCTTGGTGTTCCATTCTCCAAATACACTTTTCTTGATGGAAAAATAACAAACGTGACGTGGTAATTGTCAGTAGGCCAACACCAGTGCTATATTTAAAAAAAAAAAAAATTGCAGCGCAGCATCTTCAAAATACACCAGGACATTTAAGACTCGTTGGTATGAGGAACATAATTGTGTCGAATTAAAGGAGCTAAGAAAAATCACTAACAAAATTTTAGACGCTGTTCGGGAAAGCTCACGTCTATATATTGTAAAATACAATAGGAACGTTAAGATTAACAGACTTTTCATGCAATATCCCATTAGGAAAGTAGACAAGAAATGGCACTTCTTGGACATAATGAAAGCGAGGACTCTTTAAATAAACGTAATTTTAAGGAAATTTTGAATTCATATACAGAGGGAAGCCCCATCGCAATTCAAAACCACTATTCGAGTATAAAAACCATTTCTGCGATGCTGATTTTGTGAATTTAGGTTAGCCAAAAACCTAATCAATTCGCCCAGAGCCGCGTCTGGAAAGCACAAATGTAATAAAAGTTGAATTAATGTGAATGAAAGGTATTGTTAAAGTTTTTGTTGTAAATGAAAAAAGGTATCGCTATTGCAAGGAATGCTAAGCAGAATTCCGTCTCACCCAATACCTTTATGGCATTCTTTTCACAGAAAAATTAATTGACTAACCTGCCTGTTCAGGTCCAAATTAAGTGAACCATCACCAACAATTTGACGCGGTTAAAATTCTTCTGTGTCCTTCATTCCAGTTGTATTTCATTTCTAAAACAATTCAAAAAGATGAAATGACACAAATCTCGGTACTCTATACTTAGTTTCCATATTTATGTATTTCATGAAAGTTGTTATTTACCTTAATTTGACATAGGACTGTGTTTATAATTCATGTTCCTATTTACAGCTTGAGAAGCTATTTGCAATAGAGTAATGAATGACATTAAAATGTTTGCATTCGGTAATGTTCTGGCAAGTCAATAAATGAAAATGTATAATTACTTATAAATATCCATTAAGATTTGTCAGTCTTTCAGACATTACGACTGACGCTTTTAGTTGTTTTATCCTCTTATGTGCAAAGCAAAGTTATAATACCATTCCCCGAACAAAGTACGTACACCGCTAACCAACACGAGGAGATTGGAGTACCAATGAGCAGGGAGATTTGATAGAATTAAGTGTGGACGAGGGAGGAGAGAGATTTAGATCGCGCGGGACTCTACGTCTCTGTCCTCGTAACAGAAACATTCTCAGGCATACACAATATTACTTTACTCAGATATAACGATCCCAACAATTACGTAAATTATCAAGAACATATTCCAGTTTTGCGGAAATTAATTGTTCTGTCACACTAGCCATGTGTGGGACAAAGTTTGGATAGGTGAGGTAAACCCGAAATATTTAATGTCATAGCCAGGGGCATATGAACATTTGAGATCTCCAAGTGGTTTACCGGGGAAAATGAGAGTCATTTGGAGAACTTTTTGCCATAGTACGAGGGTGTTCTGAACAGTTTCCGACCTCAACATGAAGATGGCAGCCTTCGTAAATAAAAGCTAGTGAATTTCGCTGTCCATCTGTTGTAAGTTACCAAATTTTCAGCCATTTTGGACGCTCAGTTGTTATGTAACAGTCGTTTGAGTGAGTTCATGTGAATGTTTTTATGAAAATGGACAAAATAGAGTATGGAGCTGTCATTAAATATTTGTTTTTGAAAGGCAATACGCCTAAGCAAATCAAAGATGAGTTGGATTCTGTGTATTGGCAGTCTGCACCATCATTTACCACAGTGAAATTTTGGGCAGCTGAATTTAAACGTGGCCGTAAGAGCTTGGGAGACGATGAACGTTCGGGACGTCCAAAAACTGCAACTACTGACGAAAACATCGCCAAAGTTCACCAAATAGTGCTAGACGACCGCCGAATTAAAATGAGAGAGATAGCAGAAGCTATGAACATGTCAAAAGAATGTGTTTGTCACATATTATATCAACATTTAGATATGAGAAAGCTGTCCGCGCGTTAGGTGCCGCGTTTGCTCACGTTAGACCAAATACGTGTTCGAACGAACATTTCCAACACTCTGTTAACGCAGTTTAGGCGCAATAAATCCGAGTTTTGGCGCCGATTAATTAATGTAGATTAAACTTGGATACACCATTATACGCCCAAACAAAAATACAGTCCAAACAGTGAACTACAAAGGGGGAACCGGCTCCAAAAAATAAAAAAATAAAAGCAAAAGCTGTTTTTCTCGGCTGGGAAAGTGATAGCGACTGTTTTTTTTTGGGGGGGGGGGATAGTCATGGAGTTATTTTAATCGATTATCTTCAAAATGGAAGAACCATTACAGGAACATACTACGCATCATAACTTGACAAGCTGAAGGCAGAACTTGCGGAAAAACTACCATATTTGCAGAAAAAGAAAATCCTGTTTGACCAAGACAACGAACCGTCTCACACTTCAGCGCTTACAATGGCGAAAATCCACGAATTACGGTTTGAACTTCTTGATCAGCCGCCTTACTCATCAGATCTAGCCCCAAGCGACTTCTTTTTGCTCCCTCATCTGAAAATTGCGCTCGGGGGACAGAGATTTTCGTCAAATGAAGAGGCAATCACCTTCGTGAACAATTATTTTGCAGAGAAAAACACGTATTTGGACGGGCTACAGAGATAGGAGCATCGCTGGGAGATGTGTGTAAATTTACAAGGAGACTATGTTAAAAAATAAAAAATCTGAAAAAATGTCTTGTATCTTTATTACGTCGGAAACTGTTTAGACCGCCTATGTAGCTCAGTGGTTGGAGCAACCGGACGGAGACCGTGAGATCAAATCCCAGCTGTGGCATTGAATTTTTGACCATGACTCTAACTATCCATTGTTTAGTACAAAGGACAAATGTTCTACTACATGCCACTTGTTAAATCGTTAGGCCCATGTTGCATTACTTTTTCCTACAGTTTGTGTTATTACTCGTGCTGCTGTTTTCTTGTTTACCGTACACTGGTAGCCAATTACGACGTATACTCCAGTCAGGGACCGATAGCCTGAAACGCTATGGTTTATCTCTTTGCTGAATTTCTCAGAAATAAGGTCATTTATTATATCCAGGAGAGGACTGTATGTGCCACTGTTTTTATTTTTTTATGTTCTCGTTTTGTGTTGGAATACCATCAGTGGTAGCATTCGTATCGCATATTTTTAATGAGCTCACCCCCTTTTTTAAAAAGCTGAGAGTAGAAGAACACAAACAAAAGAGAGCAGAGACGGCATTGGAGGAGATGGAGGCTAAAGTCGGATTCAGTAATATAGGAAACTCATTTGGAGTAAGGTAGGAAATGTTGAGACAATTTTCCCTTTGTTACTACATTCATAGCAGAGCAAATAAATACTTATCTCAATGGAATTTCCCCTATACTTCCTGTCCGAGTTGTACTCATGAAGAAATTTATTGGTTCAGGGGGAATGGAACTCCCTTTCCAGCGTAACAGCGAATTTGCAATTTTAGCAGAAATGTTTTGTAGTAGAGCGCTTCTATTGCCTCTTCCATAGACATCTATGGTACAGTGAAACCTTTTTTGATACATAATCTGATTTGGAAATATAGTCTGTAAATGTTTGCATCTATAAATTTAGTTGTTTTCGTTGTGTTTAGTTTCTGAAATGGTAAACATTTCATTCGGTTCTCTGGGGTTCCACCGACAACAATTTACAAACTATACGAGGGCTGTTCAGTAAAAAATAATCATAATTTTTTTACGGTCATAATTTTTCTCACTAAAATTCAATGTTGTTATATTCTGTTAGATTAATGTGAAACAAACACGCCGTAGTAGTTTCATTGTTGGTACTCCTGGTTCCCGCCTGTGAGAACCAGGCAAGTTCAGACATGTTCAGTATCGCCTAACGCTGCAATGGAGGTAACATGCAGTTAAAGTTGATGTTAGAGGAAGATCCGGAGTTTCTTTCAAATGTAATCACTGCTGATGAAACTTGGCTACATCATTTTGATCCTGAGAGCAAACAGCAAAGCTCAGTGTGGAAATCCCCTTCATTACCAACTCCCAAAAAAGCAAAAGTGATTGCTTCTGCTGGGAAAGCTATGGTCATCTCATTCTTTGATATTCATGGAATGGTTTATCAGCATGTTGTACCTGCACACACCTCAGTAACTGTGTAATACTACAAGGATATCCTGAAAACATTGCAAGTGCATATTAGGCGCAAAAGACCATATTTCCGTGAAGCAGGATAGATGCTGAACCACGATAATGCGCGGCCGCATATTGCCAATGTTTTCGCTGAATATATTGTAAAAATCAACGTGAAGTACATCCCTCACCCTCCCTATAGTCCGGATTTAGCCCCAAGTGACTTTTTCTATTCCCTAACTTGAAGAAACGCCTTCGTGGGAGGCATTATCCATCATCAGAAGCTGTGGTGAAGGCTGTGGAGGTGATTTTGAAGGATCTCTAAAAATGGTTTCCAGCATGTCTTTGAAGACTGGCAGAAATGCTAGGACAAGTGCATCGCATTCAGGGGAGACTATTTTGAGAAGGACCATCAAAATTATGAGAATGAGTAAAGATAAGTTCTCAAAAAAATGTGATCATTCTTTATTGAACGGCCCTCGTATTTAAACTACAAAAGAAAATAATTCGAAATTATTTGGCGTACTGAAATGTGAAATGTGTAGTGTTTAACGCCCGCTTTTACTACATACGGCACCGCAGGTGGTGACACTGATGATACATGAGATGAAAATGGAGCACCGGTGGAATGAGATGGCGGGGGAAACCGGAGGTCCCGGAGAAAACCCGCCCCAGCGCCATGTTGTCCAGCACAAATCTCACTTTGCGGTCGCCTGGGATCGAACTATATTTGGCGTACCACACTACACACCTAGTCGACCACGTTTTCAAAAATTGTATATACTACCTCTACCATGTTTGTACAACTTAGAAACTGTTTGCTTTATACGTAAGAACATATGTGATTTTAAAAGGAACAGAAAATACCATGGTAACTTTACAAAAACAACACAACATATCCATATTTCTATTCAAAGAACTTCAAAAAATTTAAAATTCATAGATCATCAGGGCAAAATTATATAACAAACTAAGTAGGGGATTAATGAATGCAATATGCATCAAAATAGCAAGAAAATCAAAACTATCCTAATTAAGCACAAATACTACTCTGTAAATGAGGTACTAGTTGGCATTTCCTTCTAATGTGATTTATTTAGACTGATTTTAAATGGATTAAATTGATTGTAAATAATGTATGAATAAACAGGCGTATTTAAATGATACTCAACCACATGGCTGCATTGCAAATCTTATGTACTCTCACACACTCATTTCGTAGTAGCACATCCACTACCAGAGCAGATAAACAGTTCAACTCCCTCTTCATGCCCTGCTTGCCTTCTTATGGTGGTCAGACAGTAGTTTGCTCAATGTTCAATGCTTTCCTTTGCGATCTGCGACAATCTTTTGTTTACTTGTTACCCTTCCTCCTTTCTGTGAACACCGGACGCTCAGGATACAATTACGGCATAGATAGCACATATCTTCAGACTAAATAAAACTCAATGCGTGTATAAAATGCGCATAAGCGCGAGTACTTTCTATATAAATAGTCCAAAGTCCAAAGATCCGTCTTAGTCAAAGTGCGCGCCCAGAGATGTCTCGAGAGAAAACCGTAGAATAAGCTCTGAAATAACTCGGGGATATAAATGTCGTTAGCCGTGTAAGGCTTAATGATCGTCATTTTAGTATTCATGGCTCCAGTTCCCACACGTTGAAGAAAGGAAACTCAAATGTGTAGCCACGTTTTGTATGTAACAAATTCATTTTTAAACGCCCTTCTACTAAAACCACACATACTCTTAACGTCTGCAAAACTTTGGCAATAACGCTGCAGTTGGAAAAGTTAATAAAGCTTGTGAGGGAAAACTCTCATAAAAGCAGCGCAAAAACGGTGTAAGGATCTCCTGTGGTGTGCTTAGACTGGCAGAGAATTTGCAGTAGTACACATGATGTTCAGGAATTAGATTACTAAGTGTCTAAGGTGGACAGTTCTCCTGAAAGCATAGGGTGTTTAGGAATTAGATTATCAAGTATCTACGGTGTACAGTCTCCTGAAAGCATAGTTGTACTGTGCTTACACAGGATGTTCAGGTATTAGATTACAAAGTATCTAAGGTGGACAGTTCTCCTGAAAGCATAGTTGTGCTGTGCTTACACAGGATGTTCAGGTATTAGATTACAAAGTATCTACGGTGGACAGTTCTCCTGAAAGCATAGTTGTGCTGTGCTTACACAGGATGTTCAGGAATTAGATTACCAAGTGTCTAAGGTGGACAGTTCTCCTGAAAGCATAGTTGTGCTGTGCTTACACAGGATGTTCAGGTATTAGATTACAAAGTATCTAAGGTGGACAGTTCTCCTGAAAACATAGTTGTGCTGTGCTTACACAGGATGTTCAGGAATTAGATTACCAAGTGTCTAAGGTGGACAGTTCTCCTGAAAGCATAGTTGTGCTGTGCTGTGCTTACACAGGATGTTCAGGAATTAGATTACCAAGTATCTACGGTGTACAGTCTCCTGAAAGCATAGTTGTACTGTGCTTACACAGGGTGTTCAGGTATTAGATTACAAAGTATCTAAGGTGGACAGTTCTCCTGAAAGCATAGTTGTGCACAGGATGTTCAGGAATTAGATTACCAAGTATCTAAGGTGGACAGTTCTCCTGAAAGCATAGTTGTGCTGTGCTGTGCTTACACAGGATGTTCAGGAATTAGATTACCAAGTATCTACGGTGTACAGTCTCCTGAAAGCATAGTTGTACTGTGCTTACACAGGGTGTTCAGGTATTAGATTACAAAGTATCTAAGGTGGACAGTTCTCCTGAAAGCATAGTTGTGCTATGCTTACACAGGATGTTCAGGAATTAGATTACCAAGTGTCTAAGGTGGACAGTTCTCCTGAAAGCATAGTTGTGCTGTGCTTACACAGGATGTTCAGGAATTAGATTACCAAGTGTCTAAGGTGGACAGTTCTCCTGAAAACATAGTTGTGCTGTGCTTACACAGGATGTTCAGGAATTAGATTACAAAGTATCTAAGGTGGACAGTTCTCCTGAAAGCATAGTTGTGCTGTGCTTACACAGGATGTTCAGGAATTAGATTACAAAGTATCTAAGGTGGACAGTTCTCCTGAAAGCATAGTTGTGCTGTGCTTACACAGGATGTTCAGGTATTAGATTACAAAGTATCTAAGGTGGACAGTTCTCCTGAAAGCATAGTTGTGCTGTGCTTACACAGGATGTTCAGGTATTAGATTACAAAGTATCTAAGGTGGACAGTTCTCCTGAAAACATAGTTGTGCTGTGCTTACACAGGATGTTCAGGAATTAGATTACAAAGTATCTAAGGTGGACAGTTCTCCTGAAAGCATAGTTGTGCTGTGCTTACACAGGATGTTCAGGTATTAGATTACAAAGTATCTAAGGTGGACAGTTCTCCTGAAAGCATAGTTGTGCTGTGCTTACACAGGATGTTCAGGTATTAGATTACAAAGTATCTAAGGTGGACAGTTCTCCTGAAAGCATAGTTGTGCTGTGCTTACACAGGATGTTCAGGTATTAGATTACAAAGTATCTAAGGTGGACAGTTCTCCTGAAAGCATAGTTGTGCTGTGCTTACACAGGATGTTCAGGTATTAGATTACAAAGTATCTAAGGTGGACAGTTCTCCTGAAAGCATAGTTGTGCTGTGCTTACACAGGATGTTCAGGTATTAGATTACCAAGTGTCTAAGGTGGACAGTTCTCCTGAAAGCATAGTTGTGCTGTGCTTACACAGGATGTTCAGGTATTAGATTACAAAGTATCTAAGGTGGACAGTTCTCCTGAAAGCATAGTTGTGCTGTGCTTACACAGGATGTTCAGGTATTAGATTACAAAGTATCTAAGGTGGACAGTTCTCCTGAAAGCATAGTTGTGCTGTGCTTACACAGGATGTTCAGGTATTAGATTACAAAGTATCTAAGGTGGACAGTTCTCCTGAAAGCATAGTTGTGCTGTGCTTACACAGGATGTTCAGGAATTAGATTACAAAGTATCTAAGGTGGACAGTTCTCCTGAAAGCATAGTTGTGCTGTGCTTACACAGGATGTTCAGGTATTAGATTACAAAGTATCTAAGGTGGACAGTTCTCCTGAAAGCATAGTTGTGCTGTGCTTACACAGGGTGTTCAGGAATTAGATTACAAAGTATCTAAGGTGGACAGTTCTCCTGAAAGCATAGTTGTGCTGTGCTTACAGAGGATGTTCAGGTATTAGATTACCAAGTGTCTAAGGTGGACAGTTCTCCTGAAAGCATAGTTGTGCTGTGCTTACACAGGATGTTCAGGTATTAGATTACAAAGTATCTAAGGTGGACAGTTCTCCTGAAAGCATAGTTGTGCTGTGCTTACACAGGATGTTCAGGTATTAGATTACCAAGTGTCTAAGGTGGACAGTTCTCCTGAAAGCATAGTTGTGCTGTGCTTACACAGGATGTTCAGGTATTAGATTACAAAGTATCTAAGGTGGACAGTTCTCCTGAAAGCATAGTTGTGCTGTGCTTACACAGGATGTTCAGGTATTAGATTACAAAGTATCTAAGGTGGACAGTTCTCCTGAAAGCATAGTTGTGCTGTGCTTACACAGGATGTTCAGGTATTAGATTACAAAGTATCTAAGGTGGACAGTTCTCCTGAAAGCATAGTTGTGCTGTGCTTACACAGGATGTTCAGGAATTAGATTACAAAGTATCTAAGGTGGACAGTTCTCCTGAAAGCATAGTTGTGCTGTGCTTACACAGGATGTTCAGGTATTAGATTACAAAGTATCTAAGGTGGACAGTTCTCCTGAAAGCATAGTTGTGCTGTGCTTACACAGGGTGTTCAGGAATTAGATTACAAAGTATCTAAGGTGGACAGTTCTCCTGAAAGCATAGTTGTGCTGTGCTTACAGAGGATGTTCAGGTATTAGATTACAAAGTATCTAAGGAGGACAGTTCTCCTGAAAACATAGTTGTGCTGTGCTTACACAGGATGTTCAGGTATTAGATTACAAAGTATCTAAGGTGGACAGTTCTCCTGAAAGCATAGTTGTGCTGTGCTTACACAGGATGTTCAGGTATTAGATTACAAAGTATCTAAGGTGGACAGTTCTCCTGAAAGCATAGTTGTGCTGTGCTTACACAGGATGTTCAGGTATTAGATTACAAAGTATCTAAGGTGGACAGTTCTCCTGAAAGCATAGTTGTGCTGTGCTTACACAGGATGTTCAGGTATTAGATTACAAAGTATCTAAGGTGGACAGTTCTCCTGAAAACATAGTTGTGCTGTGCTTACACAGGATGTTCAGGTATTAGATTACAAAGTATCTAAGGTGGACAGTTCTCCTGAAAACATAGTTGTGCTGTGCTCACACAGGATGTTCAGGTATTAGATTACCAAGTGTCTAAGGTGGACAGTTCTCCTGAAAGCATAGTTGTGCTGTGCTCACACAGGATGTTCAGGTATTAGATTACAAAGTATCTAAGGTGGACAGTTCTCCTGAAAGCATAGTTGTGCTGTGCTTACACAGGATGTTCAGGTAATAGATTACAAAGTATCTAAGGTGGACAGTTCTCCTGAAAGCATAGTTGTGCTGTGCTTACACAGGATGTTCAGGTATTAGATTACAAAGTATCTAAGGTGGACAGTTCTCCTGAAAGCATAGTTGTGCTGTGCTTACACAGGATGTTCAGGTATTAGATTACAAAGTATCTAAGGTGGACAGTTCTCCTGAAAGCATATGTTCAGGAATTATATTACCAAGTATCTAGGGTGTACAGTTCTCCTGAAAACATAGTTGAGCGGTGCTTATACCGGGTGTTCAGAAATTAGATTATCAAGTATCTAAGTGTAAGGTTCTAGTGAAAGCTCAATTATGCTGTGTTTACACAGTGTGCTCAGGAATTAGATTACCAAGTATGTACAGTATAAGGTTCTCCTGAAAGTACAGTTGTGCTGTCCTTAGACTGGCAGATAATGTGCAGTAGTACACAAGGTGCCCAGGAATTAGATTGCGAAGTATCTACGGGGTAAGGTTCTCCTGGAATTATAGTTGTGCTCTCCTTAGACTGGCAGATAATGCACAGTAGTACACAGGGTGCCCAGGAATTAGATTACCAAGTATGTACAGTATAAGGTTCTCCTGAAAGTACAGTTGTGCTGTCCTTAGACTGGCAGATAATGTGCAGTAGTACACAGGGTGCTCAGGAATTAGATTGCCAAGTATCTACGGGGTAAGGTTCTCCTGGAATTATAGTTGTGCTCTCCTTAGACTGGCAGATAATGCACAGTAGTACACAGGGTGCCCAGGAATTAGATTGCGAAGTATCTACGGTGTAAGGTTCTTCTGAAAGCTCAGTTGTACTGTGTTTACACAGAGTGTTCCGGAATTAGATTACTAAGTATCTACAGTATAAGGTTCTGTTGAAAATGTAGTTGTGCAGTACTTAGACTAGCAGAACACAGGGTGTTCAGGAATTCGATTACTAAGAACGTGGGTTTATTTCGATGAACGAAAGTAAACGTCATTTTAGTGACTATGGATCGTAATATAATTAGCTGCATCAAATCAGGATGCTCATAATAAATATATGCAGCAGTATACATTAATTAACTATAAAAGGATGTACAAATATCAACGATGATACTGAACAAACATTTGGCCGATAGCACTGGAGACTTTCAAATTGGACCTAACCTGTTACATACCAAATTGAAGACCAAGTGAGATCGCTCTGGTTCAAAGTCTACCAGAACTTTTCTCCATAAGTGAGATTTCCTTGGAATTTCCTTAATCCTGATGACTAGCAAATGCCAGTAATGTGCCCTAAAGTTGGACCTAAAACGTTTCCTTATCAAAATTCCTTAACCAAATATGATTTTATTTTGCGTATCGTCAGCGTTGATCGTCCCCGCCCCCCCCCCCCAGCTGATGGTGACGTACATATTTGAAACGGGCATTGAACGCTACAAAATAAATACATTTATTCATTTTAAAGAAATCTAAAATGAACTGTAATAGCGGAAGGGGGGACACATCTCTTTGTAGTAAACAAATGGTCTGTTCCCCTCAATGTTGGAGACTCCCAGTTTGACTGTGTTGAGATGCGTTACCTGGAACAGATTTTCTCATTGTCCTGATAAAAACGTGAGGTAACTCTAAGCGCAAATTAATCCAGGATATTTATATAAAAGTCAGGGTAATGCTAAGAGATTCCCTGAGTACCCTTAAAAATAGCTGCAGCCTTGTGTAATTCTCCCAAAAGTCCCATAGATACATATTAAATTGAGGGCAAAGTACTGGTAAAGGAAGGTGTGGAAACTCTTCGCCAATATTTCACGCAGGAGCAGGCAGCAAAAAGTTATAAATGGAAAGTAAAGGTAGAAAATGATGAAAGTAAAAACTTCAAGAAAGTAATATTATACCACCAAAACCAAGTTAGTGCTAACAGTGAAGGTGATGAATATATCAGGTGGTCCGAATTATCTGCAGCTCCTGCTGTTTTAGAGGAGCATTACTCCAAAAATATGAAATGGAAAGGGCGAGAAGAAACTGGTCATATATGCCAGTAATGTAAACACCTTCTTAAGGGTGCTGTAGATACAGTTAGGAAAATTTCTTGTTCCGATTGAGAAGTGTATGTAGGAGAGAGAGAGAGAGAGTATGTGTGTGCGATGAGAATTTAAGGGCTCGTTGAAAGATAGGGCATTTGGGACCGTTGAGAAAAGCAGAAAAGTAAGAGTAGGACCAACTAAGGCAAATGTTACTTAAAATACCAAATGTTAGCATATGTTTACACATCTGTCAATGCAGCGTTTGTAATTCCAGAGATATCTAGACTTCTATATGGCAATATTTGCATTTTAGTATCTAAATGTGTATTTGGAATAGTTAAGATATTACTTTAACTACTTTAGATACTAATTCATTTAATTTACAATACATTGTTTATTGTTTTGAAAACCTTAGTTCACCATAATGATGTATTGAAAATATTTACTTGTCATTGCTTTCTCGTGAGGGTTGCCAGCCTAAGTACAGTTTTGTAGTACATGAATTGAAGCGGTCAGAAGCAGAAGTTGCTAAGTCACTGTTTCAAAATTGTGCAGGAGTTCAGCTCAAACTGTTCAAAAGTAATTTTAAATACCAACATAGTGATACAAATGAAGAATTTTACGTGATGGGTCCGTTTGGAGGTACAAAGTATTATGTTTAAGTGTTTCTCACGGTTTGACATATGTAATATGTGTGACAGGATATTTTATTATTAGGACTTAACTTTTAACTTAAAATGAATGAAAAGTTGTTAAGTCACTTCTGATTCTTAATGTAACAGTTTTTCCATTATTAAATATTATAATATGTAGCTATGGATAAACTATTACTTTATTTTCACCAATACATCTCTACTATGGACTAATCCAGTATGTACTTCATGGATTGACATACAAAAATTGTCATCAAAACATCACTCCATCTCTACTACATCATCTTCTACCTCACTTCCATATGTCATTGTGTCATAGAACGTGGTACCTTCTGGCACAGTGACACGTTCGAGTAGTGAAAGAACACCGTAATATTTTGCCTTCTTAATCTTCCGAAGTCTATCTGGTATATTTTTCGCACCATCACATGTCTCCTCAAAAGAGACTGAGGACGATAAAGTGAGGAAGACATTGTGTGACAAACTTCTGGTGCACATCCTCTTTGAAAATACAAACCCCGGATTAAAGTGAATTCAGGAACACTTCGTACAAGGACATGGTCGAGGGCAGCTTTGAAGTCAAAAATTCAACTGGAGTGCCATTATATTCCCCGTTATCGGTCAGTGGACGTTTGCATGGACGACATCAATGAGCTTCTTCTTTAGTAAATCTTTGATCAGTTTCATCCATGTGGAAGGAACTAAGACTTTATCCATTGATCGTTTCTTCTCAATATTGCCAAAAATTCTGTCAACAGGCATGAAAGAGCGCCCTGGTATTCAGAAGTATAGATAAATTTCCTGAAAGTGCACTTGAGGATTGTCTAAATATGTCTAATGTCTAAATGTCTAATCTAAAATGTATCAACAGCTGATATCAAAGAGCTTGGGTGGCACAGTGTAGTTGCACCACCAATTGCCTAATGCAGCAACTACTTGACTTAACAGCACCTAACTCGAAAAGGCTGACTACACAACTTTTATTTCTGAAATTGGTGTCCATTCAACATGTCAGAATCATAACTTGTTCCACCTAACATCTTCTGATCCGCAAATCTTTTAGCACTATTTCAAAACTGAGTGCTTATCGTGTGTTTAACAGCATTTCTCAAAAACATTGACGTGCTTCAATTGTGAAAAGACATAACTACCCCATTTCTCATATTTTATGTTCAAACTGTGTTGTCGCAATAATTGCACGAGGAAAGAAATGAACTGAAGTGCCACGACATAGCTTCGAACTTCATATGCAGTCCTGTTATGGGTATCTTAATTTTGGATACGCACAACAACTTTAATGAAGAAATTCTCAACACAGCAGTTGTATGTTTGTCCTCGTAAATTCAACACACGTATGAACTCAACTATTCTCTAAGCTCTTTCCTTCAACCTCAACCCTAAGTTTTACACATAAACCAATAATAATGGATTTAAGAAACCTTAAAACAAGTTTCCACTTGCCTATTGTCAAAATAGCACAGCAAAATGTGGGACAAAAAGCAGAATATCTACTTAGAAGCAGCATCAACACTTCATGCATAAGTTTGCAGGTAAAGACTTACTCTCGCAATTGAACGGATAATCACGTTCGGCCTTGATTACCTTTGGAATTCGTGATACAGAACGTAAATAAGGGGAACCAGATCGAAACGAAGTATTAGAAAAGGGACGGGAATTTGACAAATTCAAACCTAACACATAAATACGATAGGTGAGAGCATTTCTCTAGTTATTTCGAATTATCTTTAATTGATTTTAAACCTTACCTTCAACAATGTGCGTAGAGCGTCCAAAGCTTGTAAACATTATAACTCCAAATTGAAGGAGGCAGCCCATTTTAATGGGAAAGTGAGTTTGACGTCCTGTCTGGAATATTGACCTATCAATGACAGCACCGTTTAGTCACAGATCTCAGAGAAAGAAGTCTGAGAAATTCAAGGACTAGATTTTTAAATTCCTTTTCCACTATGAATCACAGAAACAGTAGTTGCAGTTTAACATTTCAAGTAAATGTATATGAACACTGGCTATACTCGTGCAAGGCGCTGTTGCCAAGTGTAGTAGGCGTATGTTGGCGGTAACTCTGGACATCAGAATGCATTAAATATTTAAAGTCATACCTTGGTGCTATTAAATTATAGCACACTTTCGACTAAAGATTTCTTGAACAGTTGTATACATGAAATACAATTCTCTGCACATACCTTCAGTGTTGCACTATTTTTGGGAATAGCAACAGATGACCTGTTGACACCAATTGAACGCAACTTTGATTGGGAAATCTGCATTTATACAAAAAGGAGCTGTTGATATACTATTTTATATACCTACTTTGATCTAATTCGGGGACAGTGCCAGTGTAACTGTCCACGATAATAGTAATAGAGTATGAAGTAAAACCACGCTATTTTTAATTTAAGAATTAAGACATTAGTCTATTGGCACAATGTGATCTCTTTTGTACATTTTGAACCAGTCCTCACAGAAGCAAGCCAGGGGTACAGTTGAAAGCACGGCGACTGAAAAGACGTTTACAGAGAAAGTAATCCAGGCCAAGCAGATGCACAATTGTAAAAGCTGTGAAAGGGAGCGACCCCTGTCTCTCTTCCCTCGTCCATCAAAACTGTTTGCTTTTAATTAACTCTCTCATCCCCATTAGAAGGTATACAGCAACACTTCCCTCCGTCCTTAATCTATCTTTTTTTTCTGGTTCACAACACCACCACCACCACCTCAAGTAATTCCTTCCTTAAATCTTTCAGCCTGTGATATGATACCTTTGTAAGCAGTTTCTGTACATTCGCTTTCCAATTCTGTTTATTTTTGTATCAACTGGTGCATTTGTATGTCTTCTTCTTTCAAACGCTTAATCAATGTCTCTAAAACCTCAAAGGACGATAAAGAAAGGATCTTTCTAGCCCCATGCCTACATTGTGTTATAAACATCGACACTCCAATTGCAATAAATTCCACTAATATCTTCTTTTCGGGTATCCACGATATTGTTTTAAATTGCAGAAATTACTTTTGATCACTTCATATTTCACGTTGTGCCCTTCAATGGATACTTCTAGATATAAAAGGTTGCAGGTCTGAACGAGACGACCACGGACAATTATAGTGATTTGTGTACATCTAATGCGTCTTTTTTTTTTTTTTTCTTTCCAGAAGGATAGCATATGAGGCATTAGAATGACTATAAACCCGCGGCATTTGAGGACCCTAAATGTAACTAAATATGGAAGGTTCATAATAGTCCAGAATGACGAGAACATCTCCAAATATAACATTACTACAAAGACATAAAACAGCGAAAAGAATAGTGTGTGCTTGTTTATAGCTTGATTAACCTAATAACAACCCATAAGAGTCCAAAAGTCGCTCTCGCTGTTACATTGCTTTACTTGAAACGGAATGCCATTGCACAGAAAGCAATTCTGCTTCTTACACAAGTACGTTCACATCTTTTGGAGCTCAGTAACAAAGCATTTCAGCAACCAGTGCCAGAAAAGCAAACTATAAGCCATCGATTGATTACGTATCCAATTGCTACATCTTTATTCAGTCATAATTGCAGATAAAACAAAGAGAACTTGAAATAAATTAATTCTAATTAGTTAACTATTAACATCAAATATAAGTGAACATCTTTGAAAGTACTCTTCCCAAGTAGAAGAAATAGAGCATTCGGTTTGGTTGCCTTTCCCCTCAGATACGTGCTTGTTAGTCACTCTGAAGTGAAATAGGAGAATGGAACTACAGAACTTTAAATAAAGGCTCATGTATGAGAAAAGCTCTCCTAAATCAAAGGTTACAGGCACTTCTGGTTACTTTTGTAGATGTGTAAGCAGTGGCGGCTCGTGCTGCCGGAAAAAAGTCCATGCAACTCACCTAGTTTCGAAAAATGAAGTCCATGCGCCCATGTTTCTTAATGTTGTAAACATAATTTGTACTTTATTTCGCTTTTTGCACAATTTTTAGATCGGGTACTGGTCGCCCTAATATTTTTATAACAAGCCTTTCTTCTAATGCTCGCTTTGAAAACGGAGTTTTCAGAAGTTCATTAACCGTGTTCATTATTTATTAGTTAAAAGTTTTCGTTACTCATGCATTGAATAAAATGAATTTATAACATGTTTCACACTCACACAGAAAATAAAGAAACTGATATCAGCCACTAAATAACGCTACACAAAGGAATACTTGGATACAATGCGAGTATACGAACCACATTCCCTTGTTATGGTCGTGGGAATGGAGTATCGTTGCATTATAAACAATCTGCCCTGCGATTTAATAATCATTAGGTATAGGATCTGTTTACATAAGAAGAATGGAATTAATTTCTAGAACTAAAATATTAAGCAATGATAGATTTTTTAATTATTTTCAATGCACATTCGAGTTCTATAGCTATAGCTATAGCTATGAGTGTTGGTGGCCCTGCTTCACCGTGCAGCGAATGACCACCGCGCAACATCCAGCTGCAGCACGCATTTGTGCGAAAGTCTAGGGAACTTGGAACATCAGGGAGGCAAGCGGAGTAGGTTGTACGCATGCGCAATAACTGATTACCGAGCTTGCTGGCTCTCAGCACGTTCACGTCATGGATACGTTCCATTAGTTACGCATGTGTTTTCCATGCATTAAGAGTTCATTGTTGGTCGTACTCGATTTCTTACACTTACAATAATGCATTGTTATTTACACGGTCTTTTAAAATTTCTACAATGTCATTTATAAAATAGAAAAGAGCGTGCTGCAGCACTGCAGCACGTAAGGACAAGCCGCCCCTGTGAATAAGTTCCTTTTATTTTCTTGTAAAGCAGTGTAAATCCAAAATATAACTTTATGAGAAAAACGCACACTTAAACTGCCAGGAAGGGGACACTTATCCCAGAAGCAGTGTATCTAAATTTGTTATCATTTTCAAGTTAATGTCTTCTTTAATGTTTTAATTGAAGGAAGGGATGGATGTCTACAAATAATACCGATAGAGAAACAGCAGTGTGATTTGTACAATTACACTGACCTCAGATATTTCTATTTGGGCATTCATACATTCCTACAGACAGAGTACTGACGAAAGTGGAAATTTAAGTGAGAAAAGAAGATGCAGCGAAATCTTGCAAAATATTGAAATGTTTCATAAGCTTGGTGGTAATGGTGACTGGAAAAGGGAGTACTTAAGAGTGTTCTAAGTTAATCACTATGACGCCGCCCCCAGTCTTGTATATGCTTCCAGCTGCTCAAGTGAAGAACTGTGACATCTTATCAGAAGGTATAGATCAGCGGTCATCAACTGGATCGATTTTGTGCTAGAGCAAATGACGTAGCACTGTGCACTGCCACGAGTGCCATACGACTTCAGTTTGAGACATCAGTGTTTTCTCGTCTCTGGCGGTTTGTTTTCGTAAACATAATGTCGGTTGGAGAATGTAATGTGACACGTAGGACATCTGCTCCTACATTTATGCATTGCACATTATTCAAATAAGAGAGACTACTGTTTTAATTAGAAATAAATTACAGGATAAACATTGGTTTGTACAAATATATAGGTTGTTACAAAATTCAACCGACAAGCTTTCAAGGGGCTTCTTAGTTATATCTGGTAACTTTATGTATATGACAAAGTATTTATTTAGATGCTATTTTTTGCTTGTTTTCAGTTCTACGTGATGAATTCCGTCCTGTACCTAAAGACACCAGGGTAGCTGCAGGAGAGACTGCTCTTTTGGAATGTGGACCGCCCAAAGGACATCCAGAGCCAAGCCTTGTGTGGCGCAAGAATGGTCAAAACATAGACTTGGAAGCGTCCAAAAGGTTGGTTTAATGTAATTTAGCTTCGCATACTGTATCGAAACAAAAATTCATATTCTACACTACTACTTATACTACTACTACTACTACTACTACTACTACTACTACTACTACTACTACTACTACTACTACTACTGCTGCTGCTGCTGCTGCTGCTGCTGCTGCTACTACTACTACTACTACTACTACTATTACTACTACTACTACTACTACTACTACTACTACTCTACTACTACTACTACTATTACTACTGCTGGCATAATAGCCAGTTATGGTCAAGCTAAACTACTTTGTAGCAAGCCCTATACAGTTATTAAAGTGCATACTGGTGATATATATATATATATATATATATATATATGTGTGTGTGTGTGTGTGTGTGTGTGTGTGTGTGTGTGTGTGTGTGTGTGTGTGTGTGTGTGTGTAATTTACGTCCTTCAACGTTAAGTCATATCGGACGTTGAATGGAATGGGTGAAATGATGCTCAAATGAGTCCAGGATCCATGGAGCTTGGAGCTACCCGACATTCGTCTATCGGATAAGGGAAAACTCCGGGAAAAACTTATCTAGGTTACTCAACCTAACCGAGATTCGAACTCGGGACCTCTTAAACGTGATGCAGACACGCTACCATCTACACTAACGAGGCGGGCGTACTGATGATAGAAAACAGAAGAGAATTTTCTGTCATTAGCAGCATATTGCCCAGACCGCGCCGTAGCCGAGTAGTTAGATCGCTTGACTCTGACCAAGACGGCCTGCGTTCGAACCCAGGCGATCGCATGTGAGATTTATGGTGGGAACATAGCGCTGGGGCGAGTTTTCTCCTGTCCAGAATCTCCGGTTTTTCCCGCCATCATACCACCAATTGCTTCATTATCCTCCACTTCGCCTTCATTCCGCTCACGTACTAGGCATCAGGCTGATCTCTCATCCTGGATTTCTCTATCTCATCCAGAGTTGTGGTTCCCTAACCCGCCTAACGTACGAGGGTGGGTCAAAAAGTAATTCCTCCTATTTTTTTCCCTTAAATAAGTAAGTTATGTGAAAACTTTGAATTTGGCGCAATTCCTCAAACCTTCTTCTCCAATCCCCTGCAGTAGTAACTTCCTAAGTCAACAGGTGGCAGCACTGCATCCTCTTGCAAAATAGCTGGCATCGACATTCGTATTAGACAACGTTCTGTGATTGAACTTCTGACTGCGGAAGGTGAAACGCCAATTCGCATTCACGAAAGGCTAAAAAAGTGTGTATGGTGATGCAACGGTGGATGTCAGCACTGTTAGACGATGGGTTCGTCGCTGTAACAAAGCTGAAGGGCAAACACCATTGGCAGATGAAAAGCGAAGCGGCAGGCCGGTGACTACAGTGACTCCATGCAACATTCAGCGAGTCGATGACATCATTCGTGGTGATCGCCGGGTAACAACAGGTGAATTGTGTCGCATTGCCTCCCTCAGTAAAGGCAGTGTGGTGACGATTATTTAACAACAGGGTTACTCAAAAGTTTGTTCACGTAGGGTACCAAGAATGTTAACCGCCAAAAACAAAGAAACAAGGAAAACAATAGCCTCCGAACACTTGCAGCGCTTCATTTTGGAGGGAGAGGAGTTTCTGGATAAAATTGGTACTGGAGATGAATCGTGGGTTCAGTTTTTTGAACCTGAATCAAAGAGACAGTCAATGGAATGGCATCACACAACGTCACCGAAAAAAAAAAAAAAAATTCAAAACTCAGCGGTCGGCAGGAAAAGCTATGGTGACAGTGTTTTGCGATGCAGAGGGTGCGCTTATGATTTATTTTTTGGAGCAGGGATGCACAATAAATTCTCTCCAATACGTCAGAACTCTCAAAAAGATGAAAGCACGTCTTCGCCGAGTTCGCCCAACAAAAACTATGGCGGATGTTTTTCTTTTGCATGACAATGCAAGACCACACAGCAGCCGTTACACCACTGCAGAAATTGAGAAATTGGGATGGCAAGTCTTACCTCACTGACCTGGCATCATCAGACTTCCATCTGTTCGGGCCACTAAAGGAAGCTCATCGTGGTATTCATTTTGAAGATGAGGAGGCTGTGAAAACGTCCGTGCGTCAATGGCTTAGGAAGCAAGACCGTGTGTTTTACCACACTGGAATACATGCCCTAGTTAAAAGGTGGACCAAAACTGTGGAAAAGGACGGAGATTATATTGAATGGTGACAAATTAATCGTCAATGTTGTAGTTTTCAAGCTATGTAAATTGGATTGGCAATTAAAAGAGAAAAAAAATAGGAGGCATTACTTTTTGACCCACCCTCGTAGATGACCTAAGGGATAAAAAACCAAGAATCTCCTGACACCACTCAGTGGTATAACTAGGGAAATTAAAGAAGGAAAGAGCAGCACGCTGTTTCATATGGTTTATGACGTAAAAATGACTTGCTCAGAGACTCAAAACGTACCTAAATAGTACGTAGCTGTTTTCGATGTTTTATGAGGGATATATTTCTAACATTTGTTCAAACCAGGAGGTTTACTTAAGTTAGGAGGGCATGAATATTTAATAGGAATTGGAATGATATATAAAGAAGATAAAAATTAGTAGAAAAAATCTTTCCTACCAACCTTAACTATTAAAAACCGTCTTATATTTTCTTTGTGGGAATATTGATTGACTTAAGGTCTCAGAGAAAATAGATTTTAAATAAACTGAGGAATAAACCATTAAGAACAATTATTAAACATGGCCTGTTCGGTGGCATCAAAACTAATTTAAATAGACATTATTGGTGATGATATTCCTTCTGTCGGGATAGGATCTTTGTTAGAGCAGATGTAGACGGGAAGGAGGAATCTGTAGACTTGCTAATTGGGGCAAATGGCAGAGACGCTCAAACCCTTAGATACCGGATTAGTTGCCAATGAGGCTAAATTAGGTGGGCTAATAAGGGAATTTCTACACCAGTCGTCAAAAAACTTATCGCTGCGATTTAATCATCCCAGCGACCTCTAGAGACTAGACCCATTGGTACCTCAAGTTCATCCATTCAAAACTCCAACGCAGAATTAGATTTTCATAACGAAACTAATTTTCGGATATTAATTGTCAAAAATAATGACGGAATCTGTAACATACCTCTAGTGTGAGAAGAGGACCACTTGACTCTCTCAAAGTCCATAACGAAAAGACTGCATCGCCCTACATGGCGTAGAGATAACCTGCTAACCTACAGTTGCTGAGATAGCAGGTACAAACTCGCCAGAGGACGATCAATTTGTTCAGACATGAAAGAATTCTTAGCGTATTGTGACTTTGTGGGTTCGTAGAATTAAAGGTCCAGGTTACAAACACCAAAAATTGCTCTTTATTTCCGTAGAAATCAATCTGACAGTTCAGAATTACGTCACATACACAATACAACTTGCGAGGTCATCGACCACAGCTCACACAGCTGTTCACGCGCACGCGTCAATTACCGACTGACTGTCCGTGGCAGGCGGCGGCTCCCTTTTTATAAATAACTCACTATACGAAATGTTCTCAAACAATCAAGACGGCGCTAGAAGAAAGACGAACTCTCCAGAAATCCGTCTCCTTTTCCCCACCGTTTTGGCGAGCTTTTATCTCCACAGTGCACTGCCCGTCTCTTCGAACTCTGCCCGCGCCGCCTCGAATCAACAATGCGCTCGCGAACGGAAGTAAAGCGGGTAGTCTCGTGTCGCAGATTTACGGTACCTCAACACTGGTAAAGAGGCCTTTGAGCAAATTTAGGTTGTGTTTCACATCCATTATAGAGTGGAACACTGAGAAAATTTTACTTTTATGGACACTTTTAAAATGCGTCAAAAAGAGTAAAAACCTGAATTTTTATGTGCTTGTGTTGTTCATGTGTGTTTGATGTTAGGAATAAAGTTAAGCTTAGCAGAATACGTGTATTTAAAAAGCATTAGACACTGTAGACACATGGGTAGCATCAGTGAGGTAACATGTACCTTAAGTATTCTGCTAGCAAACTATAATTTTATTAGTAAAGCTAATATTTCTCTGACATTAGTGTGGCACATGTCAAATCATTGAAGATTTTAAACAAGTAGATGAAAATTACGTAGAAAATGAAACTAGCTACAGTGATGCAATAAATATTACTATTTGTAACAAAAACTTCCCTTATCTTAAGAAAATTATGTCAATTTTTCTTATTAATTGAGATTGATTTCACAAAGAAATCGCTTGCATTGTCAGTCAACACACCTCATCGTCAAGGATTCCGGTTACCATGTTATTATGTTTTTTTCATTATTACCAAAATCTGAAAACGAAACAAACCTAAAAACAAAATCAAATGCTGGTATTTCAAGATTCATTATGCAATGTTTATTTTTTAAAATAAATATCTTTTCCCAAACCATTAAATCTATCAGACCATTTAATTGTTTTAATAATTTAACTTCAGGATTTATTCAAACTGATAAATTGGCCGTAGCAGATCATTTTTACCATGAAATAAATCCTGAAGTTAAATTATTAAAACAATTAAATGGCCCGATAGATTTAATGGTTTGCGAAAAGATATTTATTTTAAAAAATAAACATCGCGTAATGAATTATGAAATACCAGCATTTGATTCTGTTTTTAGGTTTGTTTCATTTTCAGATTTTGGTAATAATGAAAAAACATAATAACATGGTAACCGGAATCCTTGACGATGAGGTGTGTTGACTGATGATGCAAGCGATTTCTTTGTGAAATGAATCTCAATTAATAAGAAAAATTGACATAATTTTCTTAAGATAAGTGAAGTTTTTGCTACAAAGTGTTATATTTGTGTAATAAGTAGATGAAAAGTGTATTATGGTTTTTGATTAAATTAGTAACTTGAATTCTTCAATTTAGGGTCCGTGTGGTGGATGGAGGGAATTTGATGATAGCCGATGTGCGACCAGGTGATGAAGGAAAGTATCAGTGTGTGGCCCAAAATATGGTGGGAGTAAGAGAAAGTGATCCTGCTACACTAACTGTCCATGGTAAGTATTTATATGCTGTCTTAAGAAGAAAGTGTTATTTGTAGAAGAAATTACGGTAATGCTGTAATTTCTTTGCATTTGAAATAACCGAGTCTCAGACTGAAATATTTATAAATGTGCTGTCTTCCTCTAGAGTAAATATTTGTGCCTTATAATTATCAGAACTGAAAATAAAGACAAATTATTGTGGAGTTAGAGGAGGTATTTTATTGATATGCTCTACAGGTGGTTATTTTCTGGATAACTTCCAGCATTCTGGATTCCAAAAACAACGTTTTAATAACTATAAACATATAAGAACTATAATAAATGAGATTTTGCTCTAAGTAATTTCATTTTTGAGAGTTAAATGTTTCTTTTATCCTTCTCTGTCTTTGTTTAAAAGTAGCATAGTGAATTTTAAATCCTGTCAATAAGAGTACTGTTCTATGTAATCAACATTTAGAATCAATTTGAACGTTTAAATTAAAGAATTTCCTTCTCTCATTTCAGTCAAACCATTTTTTAATAAAGAACCATCAGATATAACAGTGTTGGAAGGTCAAAGTGTTCAATTCCAATGCCGAGTTGGTGGTGACCCTGAACCCACTATCCTATGGAGAAGAGATGATGGGAAGATGCCTATTGGTAGAGCTCAAATTTTGGATGACAAATCTCTTCGCATTGAAAATGTTGAACCTGCAGATGAGGGCCTGTACATTTGTGATGCTGACAACCTAGTAGGAAGCATTTCAGCCAGAGCTGCTTTAACTGTGCACTGTAAGTAGAGTTGAAAGGAATGAATATGGTCAACTACTTCTTACTTTTCTTGTTTACAAATTATCTCAAGTTTCTAGGATTAAGGGGAATAAGATAATTTCTTACTCAATATTCCATACGTTGAAGATAAATGTCATTAGCATTAATATCCCTTATTCCATATAGATCATATAGATCTCAAAGGTGAAGATGATAATGTTAAGTGGTAACGCACAATACAGTAAATTATCATTTTACTGTCGCAACCCAGGGGTAGGGTGACAACTGGGGGTGCATAGCTGGGGAACAGATTGTAGCGCAGGATAGTGCAGGAGTCAAAGAACAAAACCTAGGTCCATTCTGTCTGTAAATTACCAAACTTTCATTCCAAAACTTAGTGTTCATTTAAACAGAGTTTGTATACAAGAGGCATAATGCCATTACTGTGGAAATACATAACTGTAATAAACTCCGAAGGAGTCTTACCTTTCGGAGATACGTCAATATTTGGTGAGATGTAGGAAATTCAGCATGGCCTCTGGCAGCAAAGATTCACCTTAGACTACCCAGTGCCCGCTGAAAACCACGGCAATAAGTATGAACGAATAACCTCGAAGAGAGGGAGCCAACACACTAAACCTGGGGACCTTCCACATTAGATCAGCAGAAATCCTTCTAAAGCTTCTAGAACAATCAACCTGCCATATTGGTTTAAAGTCCCAAGACCCGCTGATTACAAATTCTTTGTTGCTAGGTTCAATGCCCAGAACTGCTGAGTTCCACATACAAGTGCAGCTATTGCCCCGCAAATTGCCAAGCTAAGGATTTCCCGTCCTTTGTCCTGCTATGAGGTTCAACATCTTTACACCCAGAAATGATAATTCAATTTTTATAAAGAAACCTCATGCTGTTAAAATTCCAAATAAAACCTTAAAATAAATTAAGTTTCTTCATCTCACCAGAGCATATGCGACATTATAATGCTCTCACTATATTGCATTACTGAATATTTTGTTTTCATTTTCAGCACCCCCTACATTTAAAGTGAAGCCACAAGATCAGAAAGTTGGCCTGAATGGACTGGCAAGCTTTGAATGTGTGGCTACTGGAAATCCACCCCCTTCAGTTTTCTGGACAAAAGAGGGGAGCCAAGTGCTCATGTTTCCAGGAAACGTTTATGGCCACTATCATGTAACACAAGAAGGAACTTTGAAGATCCAAGGTGTGCAAAGAGAAGATGCTGGTTTTCTGGTGTGCTCAGCATTAAGTGTTGCAGGCTCTACAACAATCAGAGCTTTCCTTCAGGTCAGTTGAGTAAACTTAGCAAGCAACATTACATATTTTACAATTACACTGTGCAATAAAAATATCTAGGAAGATATAATGTTTCTATCCAATCACATTAGGAATATTACATTTTTCATTCTCAAAGAAAGTAAGTTAATTTACATAAATTTCAAAGGAACAAAACATTAAGCATTGATTTTAAGTGAATGAATGTGAGAATAACAGCATTTTGGTATAGTTAAATTCAATTTTGAGTTGTCAAAGATTTTCAACCTTACTTTAAAGCAAATTTATGATAGAATCCCATAAATCAAGTACACCATTTGTGTGTTAGAATCTTTGCAAAAGTTAAAGGCATGGAGGCAGGCCCTACTGCAGACTCCAGCGAATCCTAAGCGTGCTCCTCCTACCGTCGCTGTCGAATGTGGTACATGCATCTCACACACCTGAACTGAGAACATTCAATTCAATTCAAATTTATTCATCCTTTAAAATCAAATCTGTGCATAGTACCTTGATATAGGATATGTCAGTAAATTTACACTTTATATTACAAAGTTAAACCTCAAATATACATAACCTACATTCAGTTATAATGTAACACAAATTGGATATAATTATAAACAAGAGAAATGAACAAGCTAAGTAAATTCATGTCTTATGAATATCTGGATTTGTTAAATTGCAGATATTCCTTTACTGTGTAAAAGCAGTACTCCTGCAAGAAAGCTTAAAACACGTTGTAGTTCAAAGTATAAACTTGAAAGAAGCGTAGGGACAGTGAAGCACAAATTAGTACAAAATTGAATCGAGAATATATTGACACATTGCTTCACTCACACTGTTTATTCACAGGACATGTTTCAAGAGCTCTTGCTCCTATCCTCAGCTGATACTCGACATTACTCGAGTCGAGTATCAGCTGAGGATAGGAGCAAGAGCTCTTGAAACATGTCCTGTGAATAAACAGTGTGAGTGAAGCAATGTGTCAATATATTCTCGAATCAATTTTGTACTATGTTGTAGTTATTTATGCTTTTGATGTAATTAGATAAGCCTGAAGAACAACAGCAGTCCTTCCTGACAACATTTATTTCAAGCATAAATAAACAGTTCACTTCCTAAATACGTAAAATATGAAGCTATCAACAGTGAAGCAAATAAATATATACAAATATAACAATTTGTAACTTAAAACTTCACTTATCTTATAAGAAATGATAATGATTCTTATGAATTCTCTGGGATCACGATTTCATGTAAACTTCAGCCATAAAACAAAGCTGTCGCCATCATTACAAATGCTAGATATTGATATGTTCTTGTTAGTATTACCAAAATATGAAGTCCATTCTCATTTTAAATTTGTTTTATTTTCAGATTTTGTGTGTTGAACTGGAACTGAAATATTGCTAACATGAGATTAAATTATTATTATACACATATATTTTCTCCAGTGTTTGTGATCCGAATGCGTGAACGTGTCACATGTCTCACATATCAAAACATCATTTTTTAAAGTGTATCCTTCCCAATTCCCTTAATTAAATGAAGAAAAAACTGGTGTGACTAAAGGAAATGTAACAGTCATATGAAGGTGGCATAAGTACTGAGGTTTTTTATTTCATTGTTAGATATCATTTTAATGCCATAATGTTTAATAGCATTCACAGTTATTACAGGATTATTTATTTATTTTATGTAGGTGACATCTGTTGATGATGTGCCTCCTCCAATCGTGCAGATTGGTCCAGCAAATCAGACTTTACCCTTGCAGTCAGTAGCTACACTGCCTTGTCAAGCAACAGGAACTCCCCAGCCAAGAATAAAATGGTACAAGAATGGCTCTCCTCTTGTTAGCCAAGGTTCAAGAATCAAAGTGATGGACTCTGGTACACTCCATATTGATGGTGAGTATTAGTATTTAATCATGTATTCAATCTTATAGGATTTGAGAGCCTTCTCTTAGGCTACAAAGTAATGCAGAGCAATTTTTCCACACTCAGTGATATAAGGAACTCCATTTCTAAATCACCTTCAGAGTCTGAAAAGTATATTTTTGAAGTGAGGAAGTTAAATTTGTAAAGTATATTGAATGTTTAAAAGTGTGTTATAAAACCTATCACTGTAGCATCATCCAATACGCTGTAGCATTTTACTTTGAAATAAATGAATATGTCTGCTTGTAAATGCTTAAAAAGAATTCACCTACATATTGTTGCTTATAAGGTATGAAAAAATTTTGGAAAGTATTCTAATTATTGGAATTTAACATTTCATTTCTTGTATTGCAAGTTTGAATACGTCTGTGTGAATCACTTGATTCACATCATTAGATGAAGGGATAGTCATTGAACTGTTGGATACTTCCTGCTTTGTCAACAAAACAAAGGAAAATTGAGACAACTCATGTAGACAGTAACTGCACAAGATCGTGCAATATTAGGAAGTCAGAAGCAGGAAGTATGAATTTGGCATGGAAACCACCAAAATGACCCCACGATTATGAGAAACATTGACTTATCAATTGGCAGCCATTTTAGCAGAATCCCTATTTAAATAATAATAATAATAATAATGATGATGATGATGATGATGATGATGATGATGATGATGATGATGATGATGATGATGATGATGATGATGATGATGATGATGATGATGATGATGATGATGATGATGATGATGATGATGATGATGATGATGATGATGATGATGATGATGATGATGATGACGATGATGATGATGAAGATAATGATGTTAATGATAATTGATGATAACTGATGATAAATGATGATGATAACAATGATAATAGTAATAGTAATAATAATAATAATAATAATAATAATAATAATAATAATAATAATAATAATAATAATAATAATAATAATAATAATAATAATAATAATAATAATAATAATAATAATAATAATAATAATAATAATAATAATAATAATAATAATAATAATAATAATAATAATAATAATAATAATAATAATAATAATAATAATAATAATAATAATAATAATAATAATAATAATAATTAATGATAATAATGATATTAATGTGATAATGATAATTATAATAATATTAATAATAACAATAATATACTTTGTTACTAAAATTAGGCAAGTGAGTCAACTTTGTATATACTTTTCTCCACTTACAAGTTTTTTATGAAGACTAGTTTCTGGGGACTTCTCCCCTATCGTCAGCTCTGTGGTAGACTGATGATGCAAGTCGGCCGTATCACATCACTTTTGGTCTGAGAATCACAACATAAAGCAAGAAATAGAACTGATCAAACAGGCAAAGAAACCTCTGGAACTACAGATTTGGGAAAACATATTTATTACGAAAAAACAGGACCTCTTGATGAATTTTGAAATTCCCGCTGTAGATGACGTCATCAAACTTACCAGGACACTAGATGGCAGCACAACACCAAGCCAGATGCAGACACCGGATGCATCATCAGTCTACCACAGAGCTGACGATAGGGGAGAAGTCCCCAGAAACTAGTCTTCATAAAAAACTTGTAAGTGGAGAAAAGTATATACAAGGTTGACTCACTTGCCTAATTTTAGTAACAATGGAACTCCACTTTCTGAAATACTTCTTTTTATTCTAAATAATATACTTTATTGTCTATAGACCTGTATACAAGTTTCAGACATTGTCAAATTTCAATATTCACATCTACAAACAGTATAACATATTTACAATTCATCCGGAGAATACAGACATTTTTTAATCAAATAATTCTTTAAGCTAGTTTTAAAGTTAGATTGTCTTACAGTTTTGATTTCTATAGGTAATTTATTATACAAAATTGTTCCTATAACATTTATATCCTTAAATACAATTTGCTTATTTCACTTATATCTATGGTAATTAATGCTTCCTCTTGTATTATACCCATGAATATCATTATTTTTAGCAGGATTCTTATTCTGTATATACAGTACAGTCCTATATACGTATAAAGAATAAATTGTTAGCATGTTGTGTTCCTTAAAAGCATTCCTACAAGATTCCCCAAATTTTAAATTACTAATAATTCTGGTGCATTTTTGTTGTTGTAGAACCATCAACTTATTCCTATGTCCCTTTGCTGCTCCTCCCCACACTTCAATCACATAATGTAGGTGAGGAGAGATAACACCATAATAAATCATTTTTAATTCTTCACTACCTAATGTGCATTTAAAAAATCTTAAAAGATAAATGCATTTTCTAATTTTGTTACATATACTATCTATGTGTTGTGCCCATGTTAGCGCACTGTCTATCTATATTCCTAAGTACTTATGTGTGTCTATTTTATCACAGTTTTTATTCTCAATCACAAGTGTCTGTTCCAATTGCTCTCTTTTTGAGAGGTCATACTTCATAAATTTTGTTTTATCCATATTCCACATGAGATTGTTTTTTTAAAGTAGTCTAATATTTCATTGCTACCCAAAACAATTGTTTCCTTTAAAGATACATTACAAGCCCTCCAAAAATTTACTGTGTATGATGTTATCATGGAATTTGTGGGATGATTAATGCCATTAACATATAACAGAAACATTAAGGGACCCTTGAGGTACCCCATTACTATTCCCTGTTTTGACTTTACCTTTGACAAGCACTTATTACTTTTAATATGGATTTCAGTTATCTGCTTTCTCTCTATTAAGTATGATTTACAAGTTTCATAAGCTATTCCTCTTATTCCATAAGCTTCTAATTTAGCTAGAAGGAGATCATGCTTGACGCTATCAAAAGCCTTTTTGAGGTCAAAGAATAGTGTGCCCACCTTTTGATTTTGTTCTATTAAACTAATGAACTGATGGATATAATAAAAAATTATATAAGTCGGTACACGGGATGATTATGGATCATTGCTAATTCGGCAGCTTAGGTCTGTCAGGTCTGATCACAGAAGTCTGTTGCTGTGATAATGTGTAGTGTTTAACGCCCGCTTTTACTGCATACGGCACTGCAGGGGATGACACTGATGATAAATGAGATGAAGATGGAGCACCAGTGGAATGAGATGGTGGGGGAAACCGGAGGTCCCGGAGAAAACCCGCCCCAATGCCGTGTTGTCCACAACAAATCTCACTTCGCGGTCGCCTGGGATCGAACCCGGGCCGCCTTGGTGAGAGCCAAGTGGTCTAGCCACTGAGCCACGGCGTGGCCTACTGTTGCTGTTTGGTCAATCCGAAACAGGAAGACGATCAACACTAGGCTACACCGTTCATATAGTAGTTAGTTCAGACACCTAGGCAACCCTGAACCAAAGGTACAGTTCATTATGTTATAATTTATATAATATTTCAATTGCACCTCTAATCTCTTCAAGATGAGGGAGTGCCTTGTTCTGTTCTATCAAATTATAGAATACATTTGTTAATGTGGTTTGACACTAGGTATTATCTCTAACCCTTCGCATCCTCAACCCCCACCAATTAGCTCTATCATCTGATTTCCCCATCCTTCCAGTAGCTACATCCCAAGTTGTAGCTTAGGATTGTAAGTTCTTCATCCCCCTTACAACTCTGGTTGCAATAATATGGCATCCAAATCACAGCACTAAGGAATGAGGATACAATTGTGTAAACTTGAACAAAACTCAGGAATTATTATAACCACAATTAAGTAGCATTTATAAGTATCCAATGTACCTGATATTCAGCTAAACTGTATACATATTGAAGGAGGCAAGCTACTTTTCTGAATGCTGCATTAAGAATCAAGCTTACTGCTCTTCAGTTTCTTACATCTTCCTCAAACAGCTGCACACAGTCCTTGTCTTTTGAGACTATGTAGTCCTCAGTTTGTCAAGTCAGTCACCAAACAGAGACTTGTTGCTTTTAGTTAAAGAAGCGAGTTCAGCACTGTGTAATTCCCCTTACATTTATTAACCTTAAGGAGAGCATTCATACTTTGTAGCAATATTGTGGGATGATATTTGAAATTAAGTAAAAAGTAATAATTTCTCACTGAAGAAGAATGCCATCCCAAAACAAAGCATTTAATTCTGGCTTCACCTTAAAGGTTAAATATGAACACTACATTCTTTTATATTAGATGGGTAATGTATACCAAAGTTATATCTGTTTTATGCTAATTTCTTATTAGGTGTTGAAATTGTTATGATTAAAAGCATTGTTAAAAGTGAAATGAATAGAGCAGAAGATCTGCTTCTAAGCTTCTAAATGTGTATAGTTGTGGAACTAGACATAGCAATGAGAGAGTGTAGGCTTTCACGGCTGGAGTCTATATAACAGAAAGTTATTTCCGGACTGTTATGCCATCATCTGCTGGAGTTAGAATTTCCAGACGTTTTGTCCACAACTACGGCGGACATCTTCAGTGGCATGATTATAGTCTCCTTGGAGAAGTTTGCATAGCATCCAGTTACAAACATAGCTACCTTTTTCCCTAGGAAAAAGGATATAAACGTCCAATTCCAGTCATAAAATTTGTGACAGCAAATTAAAATTGTCTTGGTACCAAATATTGTAACGGTCTAACCAAGGATAGTAATGGATAATTAGCACATGGCCAGATTGTACACGGGGGGATAGTTCATTAGGTAGGATTCACATGCTTTGCGAGGAGCTTGGGGCTTTCTATCAGGTGTAATTAGATAACAACATACCAAAAACTTAGACAAGAAAAGGTTTACTATAGGTAAACCAGCCGCACCGCCCAGATACCTGCCCTCACATGCTGCGGATACACACATCCATTCTGGACAACAGTTGCTAACAGAGAGAGCAAGAGACTAGCTTGCACAAACTTTACTATCAGGAAGAGGTAGGGAGAGGTCACGTGACATGACGTCACACACATAGCTAGTCAAAAGAAAAATCTAACATATTATTTAAATTAAATAGTCACTTGTGACAATATGTCAGACCTCAACAAGTTTGATTGTCGCCTTCCTCATGCTTTATCTTTTGATGATGATACTCTCCTGTTACTGAAAGGTTATAACAAACATACTGTCACCCAAGCGTCGGAACACCCTATAGAGTGGGCAAGCAGGAGAAGGGTCGGCATTCGCCCCGCCCCCTCGTTTGTCTTATAGCGTTAAGAAGAGATGGCTGGGACAAAAAACATCACTGCGCGGTCTCTTTCTGTTCCACCTGTGTTCTCGAACTTACGGGATATTTCCCCTAATTGAGAACCTTCCAGACCGGCAAGCGGATCCTATATAAGCAACACATCGTGCAAGAGGAGTTAGTTAGTCAGTCAGTCAGAGTTCTTGGCAATCAGCGTAAGAGTTCAGTGCTAGTGTAAGGACAAGAAGACTGTGTATGTGCATCGGAGTTTACGTAATCGCGAGTGCAAGTGTAACTTTAACGGACGAACTGGTGAATTGTAATTGTGTGTATTACGTAATTCTGTGTAATTGGCAAGTGTTAAACTGTAAGTCGGTGGAAATAAAGAACATTGTTGAGTTTTTGTAATTGGACTTTTCATTTCACGAACCCACAAAGTCACAATACTTATAAAATTATTGACCTAGCTGACAAAATCTCATGTAGTCAGATTAACAATTTCTATCACTCTAGTAGTAAATAAGAGGCTTTCGAAACTAGTCCCTCGATAATATAAAAACGTAAGTGACTAAGTGTCAATAAACTGACTACAAATAGCTTTTTTCCAATTAATTTTGATGTCATTGTTACTAAATTCCTCCAATCAGGCATAAAAGATTTCCTTTTATCATTTCACTCATTAATCCTTCACAATTATTATTGTACCCATCACTTTGGCAATTAACAAAGATGTTTACATGCTGATATACAGTGTGTGCAACTGAATTGAAAATATCCTTTCCTTATTAACAAATATACAGATTTGACTGAAGGAAACTGAACAAAGACTGCCCTGCATTTTTAAGTGTGTTAAAGTTGTTTACACATTTTTCAGGCAAGTTTAATCAATGATCAAGTTATCTCCATTCCATCATAGATAAAAACAAACTAGCAAAAGAGTAATACACCAATAAATGTTTATATCCTGTGATTTATTTCCACATTTTATAACTTGCTGTAGCTTGTAAGGTACTGTTAGAAAGTGCTACCTTTAGTGTCTCAGAGTTGAATAGATCAGGAAAACTATTGAGTGACCTATGTGTTTTTCATTCCAGACCTTCAGTTGTCAGATTCTGGACTATATACATGTACTGCCAGTTCGGAGAGTGGAGAGACATCATGGTCTGCTTCATTGACCGTTGAAAAAACAGCAGCTCCTAACTTGCATCGAATGCCTGATCCATCTACATATCCTCCTCCTCCTCCACAACCACGAATACTGAATACGACTCAATCATCCATCACTGTAACATGGCATCAACCAACCAAGCCAAAAACTGGAGCATCCCCTCTCATTGGATACACTGTTGAATATTTCAGCTCAGATCTTCAAACTGGTTGGGTAGTGGCAGCCAATCGAGTCACCACAGACACAATCACGGTGAGTTTGTTAAGACTACTAATATTTTGGTGCAAAGATCATATAATTCAGTACTAATGTATTGTAATCAAGTATGTGCATATTATTATTTACATACAGTCCATCACAGCAGCTACTAATTGATGCTGCACTTTCTGAAAATGGAAAAACTAGATAATGTTGCACGTTTTAAAAATGGCAAATCTATGATATGCATTAACTGAAATTAAATATCAAAAATCCTTCTTGGTTTATAAACCGTTTTGTTTCATAGTTAAATTATTAGAACCCCAACTACTACTGTGCATCAAAGCAAATGATACTGTAAAACAGATAAATTAGTGGAGATACATGCAATTAAAGCAAAAGTATTACATTTCTTTAATAAAATAAATGTTTTACAAGTTGTGGGCATGCAAAATTTCCAAGGAGATTATATGACTTATTCAGAAGATAACAAATATATTATCTGATCATTCACATATTTAGAAGCCAATTTCCGGGAGGGGGGGGGTCAAAAAATCTACGTTGAATTATTTGCTTTTAATAAATAATTAATCAGGGATGTGCTTTTATCATGTTAGTAAAAAATAAAAACACGTGTAATATATTATATTCACAAGACTTTCTCCACCCAAGCTTCTACAAATTGTTCTTAGAAAAGTTTGTTTTTGTCTTGTTTCTTTGGATAAAGTCTGTAGAAAGTCCTTGCACATTGCACATTTTTTGTTCTTATATCTGGGATAAAGTGATATAAGCAGTAATCAGATATTTAAAAAGAGAACCACTGATTGATGCATTTGAAGTATTAGTTCTCCTTGAATGGAAAAGGGAAGAGGAACTTAGAAGTTAAAAATTACATATCTACCTTTAAGTAAGTATCTGGGAATTCTAATCAACTAATTATAATATATCGGAATTGGTTAACTTTGCAATACATTATTGTAATTGACATTATTTGTGTATTTAACGAGTTCTACAGCTGCTGTGCAGTAACTTTTCCTTTATCTCTTAAATAACTTCATGTTTGTCTGACAGTGAATAGAGACGTTAAGATGAGAAGCTTGAATAAACCTTTTTGATTTATTTTAAACTAAGTCTTTTTTCAACTATTTATTAAAAGTTTGAAATGAGAATTCATTGGAGGGGGGGGTCCGGACCCCCTGGGCACCCCTTAAGTACGTCCCTGCATCTGATAGAGAAAGCAGTGATATGACGGTGGTGGCTGTGATGGTGGCAGTGGCAGCGGTGGTGGTTGTTTAACATTTTTTGTTTAAAAATTGTTTAATATAAAATTCTATTGGAGTAAATGAAACACATACGTATTTTAGATAGTTTCAGGAAAATAAATATGTAAAATAAGGGTGAAGAAATCAATGGTTATTCGGTAGGTAACAGAAATGAATGCAGAATACCAGGAATCTTAAACAAAAGAAAAAGTTGATGTGTATAAAAAGTGTATAATGGTTATGCTGTAATGTCTCTCAGTTTAAAACCACACTTAAAGTAGAGCTTCTGGTACAGTTTTTATAGAATAACATTTTTTGCATCATTTTTCAGAAGTTTTGTAGGGATTGTAATTTTCATGGAACCTATAGCACATATGGCAATGTCCACAACAACCATCATGCATCACTTCCCTGTGGTTGGAGTACCAGAAGATAACACTGGTTACACTTTGCAGTAGGTGAAGTTCGGTCAAGGAGCACGTTTCACATGTTGATAGTACCTATAAATTATCTTACAGAACGGATATGAGGTTAAAGTTTCTCAATGTAAATTTCCATCTAAAGGTGATCTCAGTGTGTTGGATATTGGTGTGAATAATTATACCAAAAGTGAGGACTGAAGACACCATCCAAATATTCTTAAATGAGAGAAAAGTGTTTCACTAATAGGTGAAAAATAATAGGTGAAAAGGTGAAAAATAAAAATGTATAACAGCTTGGATATTTGAACTGTCTTACTGAGCAGCTTATGGACGTATCATAAGTATGATATAAACAAACACACTTAACATTATGAGAAGTGCCATATGCCGATGATAGGGAACTTGATTGGATTGGATTATGCTATGGAGGGGACTCCGCACAGAGTTCCAGTCTTGGTCCATTGTACCTATACCCCAAGTGGGGCATTCCCAGGAGGAAGGATGAAGTGAGATAAGATAGAGGGCGGCCGACCCAATGAGCCAAGACAGTACAGAGGGCAGGATCCCTACTATTGAGCCATTGGGAACTCCTCAGCAGGCCAGTATAGCTAGCATCCCACCTGCTGTGGTCCTGAAACGGCCCACTCAGTCGGCCCAGAGACGAGAGACCATTCTACCGAAGGAGGAAGTGTTCACCAGGAGCATATCATCCTGGCATACAGCGCTAACACTCCTGCCGACACTTGTACCCTGAAAGACACCACCAGTAGAGAGGTGATGTGAAATGATAATGGAGATGAAATAGAGGGACAGGAAATTCGGGGGATGTAATTAACCTCACTGGATAGGCTTCGGCGGGCGGTGTCCATAGTAATAAAGTCTTTCAGGGAAGGTCATGTCTTGGTTGTTTATCAATGCCAGCATTTTGCCCTACTATATAGGGCTTCTTCAGGGCTCCTCTTCAATCTTCCACGGCCAAGGTATAAAACAACAGACAGCCTCCTAGTCAGCACAGTTCCTGCGGTGCTAACAAGAAGAAGAGGAGCCCTGAAGAACCCCTATATAGTAGGGCAAAACGTTGGCACCGGCAAACAAACAAGATCCAGCCTTCCCCAGAAGACTTTATTACTATATAATTAACCTACCCAGCATTCACCTGGCGACCTGAGAAAACCCCTGAAAAATCCCATGGGTCAGGTAGGCTAGCCATGGGAATCAAACCCGAAGCTGCTGAATGTGGGCAGCAGACGAAACCGCCTGAGCTAACCTGCTCAGTACCAATGATGGGGAATCTGAACTATAGAGAGGATTTGTGCATGAGTACTGCATAAGGGCCCAGACTTCATTATCAGATACCATGTTGAGGAATTTAGTAACAGTGACATTGAAATAGTTTTATGGATTGGAAGATACTAACATCTTTGCAGTAAGCCCTTTTGTTATTACCAATAGTATAGTCATGAACCCATTGTTGCGACTGGTGCGGCCGGAAAGCACAAAGAGACAGATAGTGCAGTGCGGAGATAAAAGCTTGCCGAAACAGATAGCTGACTGGAAGGTTTGCTTTCTTGTTTGTTACAGGACATTTGATTAATTTGTAGAACAATGAGTAGCAGTATAAAAAGGAAGCCACGGTTAGTTGTTAGACAGTTGTAATCGGAACTTGATAATTGTCCTCGTTCAGCTACGTTTTGAAAGTGAACTCTTTGTATGTGATCGATGACCTTGAAGATTGTATTTGTGTATGTCATGTAATTCTGCTACTGTAAGGGCTGACCAAAGTGTGTTTCTAAGGAAATAAAGAGCATTTTGAAATTTCTGCAAACTGGACTTTTAATTCTATGAACCCACAAAGTCACAGTATGTAATTTAAAATGCATTCATGTATCCAATAGATATATGAAATTTAAAGGCCTGTTGTAACTTTTAAAACAGAATGTATACAAATTTTGAGAAACATCCAGATATTAATGTTGCTGACATTATAAATATTCCTGATATATAATTCAGCTCCTCTTTTATAGTGTAACATTACTTTGCATCTAACATTTCTATAAAAATTTGGTTTCATTGTATACAAAAGTAATCCAGCAATTTTATTTGAGAGAAAATTCTGCAATTGTTTACAAATAATGATGTTGTTTGTTACAGATTGGGGATCTCAAACCAGACACTTCATACGTATTCCTGGTTCGTGCAGAGAACTCTCATGGCCTCTCCATTCCCAGTCCAGTCTCTGAGGTAGCTCGCACACTTGGAGCAGATCGTAGAGCTGTGCCACAGTATGAATTAGACGAAGCTAGGGCAAGATTGAGCACTAAAGTTGTGCAGCTCAGGGATGTACAACCAATAAGTTCTACTTCAGTTCGCCTAATATGGGATGTGAGTAATATAATAATGTTGTGAGCAGATTACATAACATAGCAAGTAGTTTCCATTAAGCTTTAAATGATAACTTCCAAGTTATGAGACAGTGTGATAGAAAATATTGCTTACTCAAATTCTGAAAATCCGAGAACTGTATCTCAAAGCCCAAAAGCTTCAAACCTTCATTTCAAAATCCAATCTCCATCACTCTGTTTTCTTCTTTCCTCTTTGTTGTTGCTTATACAGTTGGCTAACATATGTTTTGGTTCTGAAAACTTTTTCGCATTTACTATTCTTTCTATGGCTTTTGTTAGCAGTTTCTTCTCAGCCTATGTGCTAAACAATTCATTTCCATTTCCTTTCTTGGAAGTGTTGAAAACAGTGTTCTTATGATAAATTAACTTTAAAGAGAGTCGATTTGTGACACTAAACAACACTTACTTTTAATTTTTTTAAATTAAAAGTAAGTGTTGTTTAGTGTCATTAATCGACTCTCTTTAAAGTTAATTCATTTCCACTTAAATATTTAGTTTCACTACTATTCTTCCTTGAACACTATTTGTAAAACACGACTGTTACAGAATCTATAATCTCAATCATCTATTTTCAGAACAATTGTTATCCCATATTCATCATTCTCAAAAATGATAACTCCATCAAAAATAGTTTTGGTTATAATATGTTAAATAAAACTTGCATTCATAATTCCACAAAATAGATTTTACTTGTGCATTCATTCAAAATTTAATTCTTAGCAAAACTCTATCCTTCATTATTCTAAAATTAGGTAAATGAGTCAATCCTGTATATACCTTTCTCCACTTACAAGTTTTTTGATGAAGACTAGTTTCTGGGAACTTCTTCCCTATCATCAGTTCTGTGGTTGACTGATGATGCATCGGGTGTCTGCATCTAGCTTGGTGTTGTGCTGCCATCTAATGTTCTGGTAAGTTTGATGACGTCATCTATGGCGAGAATTTCAAAATCCATCAAGAGGTCCTGTTTCTTCGCAATAGATATGTATTCCCAAATCTGTAGTTCTAGAGGTTTCTTTGCCTGTTTGATCAGTTCTATTTCTTGTTTTATGTTGTGATTCTCAGACCAAAAGTGATGTGCTACGGCCGACTTGTCCATGTGTTTGAATTTAATATTTCTGAAGTGTTCTTAAATTCTTGTTCCTAGATTCCTTTTGGTCTTACCAATGTATATCTTGTCACAATCCTGGCAACTCATTTGGTAAATGCCTGATATTGAGCTTTTGATGTGCTATTTTTTAGAGGGTGGTTTAGTAAGTTGCGGATATTGTGTTTGTTCTGAGGAGCTAATGTTACGCTGAAGCTCTCAAATCTCTTCTCAAATTTTTTGAAGTGTTTTGGATGAAATGTAAATTTGCCGTATCTGGTGTTTGGGCTTTCTAGTTTTTTTAACGTAATGTCCTTTAAGTTTTTGTTTCTTTTGTGTCTGTAGATCAACTTTTTGATGAAATTTGTGTTATAGTTGTTCAATTCGGAACCTGGTGTATGTGAGCGTACTCCTGTTCATATTCTGTTTTTGTTAGCGGAATGTTGATTAATCAGTGAACTAAACTATGGAATACTGCATATTGATGTTGTACTGGGTTGAATGGGTTGCATTTAATGTAATTGTCAACATGTGTTGCTTTTCTGTATATTCCAAATTGTAATCCTGTTGGTGTTCTTATGATTTTCAAATCTAGAAAAGGTAGCCATTCATCCTGCTCTACCTCAATGGTGAAAACTATGGATTTTTCTTGTAGGTTTAGCAACTTTATAGCACCCTCGGTTAGTCTTCTAGGGACTATAGCAAACACATCGTCGACATATCTATGCCAACATTTGAAAATATGTGGAAAGGCTTCAGTAATGTGTGTTTCCAAATTGCTCATGAACAGATTAGCTAGTAATGGTGAAAGAGGGTTACCCATGGCCAAACCTGCTGTTTGTTGGAAGATCTTGCTGGAGAATGTGAAGCTCTTCTGTTCTGTCCTTCAGTTATCATTTTTGCAAGAATATTTGAAGCAGTTACACATATAATTTATGATACTTATTAAATGGTCAGTTTGAAATTAATGACACTATCCAGTCTTAGTAAGGTTCATGCACCTGCAGTGGTGTGAAAACTTGTAGCTATAAACACTGGATATTAAAATGCAGGAAGAAAAAATGAGCATGTTCTGTTGCATCAGTCATTTTACTTTCAATATTGTCACATTGGTGAATACAAGACTGTTGTGAAGGGCAAGAGTCAAGTCAGGTAACTCAGCCACCATCACAGGCCTGCCTGTAGAAGGAGCAGGAGTAGGGCAGTCAGCCCATCTGTTTTCTATTGGTTAGAGGCAGTAGAGGCACGCCCTCAAGGACAGCCTTGAGCTGATGTCACGAAGCTGGAAGCAAGTTGTATTATTACTACAGAAGACCTTTTGAAACACCAGTTCGAGAGGTTTTCAATTCCAGAACCATTTCTCATGCACGACTAGTACATAAAGCTGATGTGAAGCTTGGAGAGGAGGACAGTAGTAGTGAGTTTTAGAGTTTGTGTGTTTGTGCTGCTCTGTGGAGAGGAGTCTGCACTGTGAATAGCTCATTAATCAGTCAGTCAGTCAAGCTATATAAGTCAACTGAGCAGTGCATAGAAGTGTGGTATATTTCAAGCTCCATGGTAAGTAACTGTTTATGTGATTTGATGGCTCATTAGCTTATAGTATGCAGAAGTATGCAAATTGTTCCCACTGCCAGGCATAATTACACTATTGTGTGCAGAAAGGAAATAATACCAACCAATGGCTAGCAAGTATTTAAATGAAATTTATGAGTAAATAAGAAGTTAAGATTTAAAGTTACATGGAAAGGTTAGAATTCATAATTCACTACTGAGCAAGACACTGTATTTCTCAAATAAAATTTAACCTTAAATTAGAATTAATATTAGATTTGGTATACTTATTAATCTTATTGATTATTATATATGCTTATTAAATGTCAGCTGCTTAGCTAGGTACGAAAACTAAGCTTTCTTCACAGGATTTAAGGAATCTGTTAACTAGCTTAGCACAAGTTTTAATTCCTTCTCTTATACTGAAACTTTGGCTCTTTGTATATGTGCTTTACTGATGAAAAATTTAGGTGGAAAACACCTTAATAGGTATTATTAAATTATAGATGAGCCGTATTTTTTACACATCTGCTTCATTTTCGTACAGTTAAATCTCGATACCTTAATAGGTAGTTTTTTGCCATATCCTTGGTATAATTTTAACATTTGTTTTGCATTATGTATCTTTGTTGAATGCAATAGATTTTCTTTTTCATCTTGGTATTGCAAAATGGAGATGCATTTAACACAAAGTTTGGTGATCTTTATGGATCATTTTGTGACATCCGTTCATTCTGTATGTAGTAATTCTCTGTGACATCAAAAACCATTAACCATAGTATACACCAAATTTGAATAACACAATAAAGAACAAAGTAGTCATTTGTTGAATACTTTATAGCCCTGTGTAATCAACATATTGGGATATTTATAGCAGTATATTTCCTACCACAGATTCTGGGAGGTGAAGAGTATGTTGAAGGTCTATATGTGCGCTTCCGAGATGTTTCTGGTGGTTCGCAGCAGTACAACATGGTCACAGTGTTAAATGCTGGTGCTACAAGCTATGCAGTAACAAACCTTCGAAAGTTTACCAAGTATGAATTCTTTCTGGTACCATTCTACAAGTCCATAGAAGGTCAGCCTTCCAACTCAAAAAATGTGCAGACAGCAGAAGATGGTAAGGTCATTTTGGGTTTCTCTCAAGGGAATACCAACTTGATGATAAGATTAGATTAAAATGGTATGTCCATGAATGGTCATCCACTATGGGCTGGATGAAGTGTAGTAAAGTTTGTAGGATATAGTTACAATCCTTATTCTACTTGAAACCAAAGTTGTCAAAAAAACTGTTTGCATGAATAGGATGCTATGTCTCTAACACTTCCATTAAGGTAACTAAAGTATTTTATTTCTGAATGAGTGTATATATTTACAAGACAAGTTTACAAGTAATTAAGTTTCTGAAGAAAACAGAAAATAAACACAGTTGAACCTATTATTAAATTTTAGATGAGTCGCATTTTTTACACATCTGCTTCACTTTAATAATTTTTTGCTTCACTGTGGTGTTCCAATACAGTTGAATCTCGATACAGTTGAACCTGCTTTATACGTAAAGTAAATATTTGCAGGTCCCAGAAAAAATGTAATTTAGAAACAATTAATAGACCCTTATTTATACTTAATATATTTATACAAAATTTGCATTTATACATATTAAATTTCAGTGAAATACAACTAAGTTTTACATAATTAAATGAGCATACAGCATATACTATCTTAAAAGAAACTGGAAATGCATTTTTCTTATCATCAAGCAAGCTGAGCAGGCCGCTTTCGCCACTGAAAACACAGAAATGTTATTAAAGTATAGATGAGTCATATTTGTTACACAGAAAACAGAAAACAGAAAATAAACACAGTTGAACCTATTATTAAATTTTAGATGAGTCGCATTTTTTACACATCTGCTTCACTTTAATAATTTTTCGCTTCACTGTGGTGTTCCAATACAGTTGAATCTCGATACAGTTGAACCTGCTTTATACGTAAAGTAAATATTTGCAGGTCCCAGAAAAAATGTAATTTAGAAACAATTAATAGACCCTTATTTATACTTAATATATTTATACAAAATTTGTATTTATACATATTAAATTTCAGTGAAATACAACTAAGTTTTACATAATTAAATGAGCATACAGCATATACTATCTTAAAAGAAACTGGAAATGCATTTTTCTTATCATCAAGCAAGCTGAGCAGGCCGCTTTCGCCACTGAAAACACAAAAATGTTATTAAAGTATAGATGAGTCATATTTGTTACACATCAGCTTCACTTACGTACCTATATTGATGACATGTTTCACGAAGCATTGGTCCTTACTTCTTAGTTTACCAATATTTTGTTTCTTCTTAACTTCCCCTTCCATAACTATAAGTATTTACAAAACTGTCAAACAGCTCACGTAACACTTCACAATCTTTTGCATGCTATAAACATAGTCATAGGAAGTCTTCTTGCAAACGTGCTCACTTTAACTGCATCACATTGCCTGGTCATTGCCAGGATGGTGCCTGCCTTGCATGTCGCCATTTCTTTACATAGATGAATGACTTTGGTTTATTTTACACATATGACAAATGCAAGAAGTTAGAGGATTGCAGTTTCCTTTAAAAATTGCGTTCAACCCTCCTGTACATTTCTGTAACTTTGTCCCCCGATGCACACCCAATAACAAAAGAGTTTCTCACTGCCTACATTTTCTAGTAAAAGTTTACCAAAATTACTTAATGTATAAAATTATAACACTCATCTGATTTAAGATGGAGAATTCAAACTTGGCAGGTAGGAGTACAGTAAAGATAAAATTGTTGTAGTATTACAGCGGTAAGCTTTATAGTTACCATATGATGAACATACAAATAGCAAATAACAGACTTTTACCGAAAAACAAGCATTTTCGAAAAATTTGGGCCCATAGAAACACAAAATGACTGTTACATTGACATAATCTGATACAGAAAATATTCTGCATAAGACAATGTGTTCAAAGCTGCAAATTATTACACTTAATTATTTATATCATATTATTAGTAAGTGGCAAGAATGTGAGGGTGAAAAAGGATGAAGTTAATGAGAATTCCTGTGTGTCAGACAGAGAGACTTCCATACTGTCTTTTAAGGTTGAGACAAGCTATAGAAGTTAAGTTTATGCCTACAATTAAAACTTCATAATGCTTGCAATTCTTCTGAATGACCAGTAATAATATGCATCACTTCATTCATCTGTTTCGTTAGCATTAGTAATTCACATAGTCTTTGCTATGATTTCCAGAAGTTATTATTTATTTGCATTTGTTTTATCCTCTGCCTCATTACCAAATTAGCAGTCAAAAAATTATATACTCTGTTATAGAAGCTGTAATTTTGCAATTGATTATAGTAATCCTTCTTTCAAATAAGCTTGCCCCGTATCTCTTAACACTCACATGAACTAATTGGCTGCTGTAGTGGTATAGACTGTTTTCGGTAAAAATGAGTTTGTCATTTAACATGAAGATATATCTTAATATGTTTGAAGAGTATTGTCAAATTTATATTTTCATAACCGTATGAATTAAATATATTATGTAGCAGAGTTAATTTATTTGGAATCACGTTAATTCTTAACATGAAATGAAGAGGAGGATCCTTTGCTTCAAACCTCCCTCTCAGGATAACTGTCGTATTTATTGGTAGTCATGACATAGTTGTTTATATTACAAAGTTATTTGAAAAAAGGATAAGTATTACAGTATTCTATTGCTTTCTTTTCTCCAAAGTTTTCCAAGATGTTAATGTCATTTAATTATAATTGGAAGAATACAATTTAGGGATTTGTTTACTTTTTCAGTACCTTCAGCCCCTCCTGACAATGTACAAGTTGGAATGTTGAATACAACAGCAGCTTATGTAAGATGGTCTCCTCCACCACCACAACATCACAATGGGATTCTTCTTGGGTACAAGGTAAGAGGTATTTTAATGACTACTTCAACAACTTCCTGAGTTATGCATGATAGGAGAAATTTAGTAACAATGACGTCAAAATTAATCAAAAAAACTATTTGTAGTTGGTTTATTGACACTTCGTCACTTACATTTTTATATTATTGAGGGACTAGTTTCGGAAGCCATCGCTTCCATCCTCAACCTCTTTCCAAGAGGATGGAATCGAGATCTAAATCAATCAATCTAAAATTAACACTATAAGAGAGCTTAAAATTATAAAACAGTATTGTAAAAAACAATAAATTCATTCCCACAACAAAATGTAATGTATATTTTATATTGATGGATCCTTGCATTAAGCCTACTTAAATGTTTATTGCAGATCCAAATAAAAGGAAATGGCAGTAAAATTCTTGCACAGATGACTCTTAATGCTACAACAACATCTGTGTTGCTGAATAATCTTACAACAGGGAGCTCCTACACTGCTCGTGTGGTTGCTTACACTCGTGTAGGTTTGGGGCCATTTTCTTCTCCAGTCCCTCTTATAATGGACCCTGCCCTTCTGCATCAGTTTCCTCCAAGGTAAGATCTACTTAAATTATAATAGTAATAGTAATAGTAATTTATTTCCTTTTACATCAACAAATGGAAATACAAAATCAAGATTACAATTATAAAATCCATACTGAAATATGCCATATATTCCTAAATCCTGAAAATCCTATCATGTTATCATGTTGCCCACCATTGAATAGTAATTCAGCCCCCATACACCTAACCCTAGGTTTTTGTGTAATGGAGGCCCTCTGCTCCTTTTTACACTTTGTGCCATTTCACCTATCTCACTCTACATTTTTCTCTTAATTGTTCTTAGCCATCTCTCTCTAACTTTCCCTTAATAATTCCCTATATTTCTCCTGTTCTTTTCTCCTTTTACTGACAACATTTTTCTAATTACTACTTCACCCCCCAAACTGTCCCATTTACGTAGCCAAGCCTGCTCTCTCCATATCTTTGTTTGACTACAATTTAATATACAATGGAAATCTGCATTCTCTTCTCCACACAATGGACATTTATCTAGCTCCCTCTCTTGACCTATACCTTTCAAGTTTCTCACTCCTGTTCTCGCCCAAGCAAAACCTTCTCGCCCTAACTTACTACATATATCTATATATCCTTCCCTCCCCCAGGTTATTTTTATTTCTCTATATAATCTCAGTGAGCTTTTGTCACTTATATTGGCAAAAATATCTTGTCTGTCAATATCTTCTAATCTTAGCTTAACTTCTTTCCAGAAGCCTCTATACCCATACTCTGCATTTACCCAAGAATGACCCATACCTATCTGCTTCAACAAGTCATACATTTTATGTGCCCAAGACCCATCCCAGTTACTTCTCTTTTGAATATGAAAACATTCTTTAATTATATTGCCATCTTCAAAGTTAGTGATTCTGTATAGATATTTCATTGCCCTTGACAAGATTTTAATTTTAGTAGAATGCCTGCCTAGTTCTAATTGTGCTGCCCCATTAGGTGATGCTATTGGTAATCCCAATATGTATTTACAAAAGGATCTATGCACTCTATCAGTCTCTCTCCAAGCCTCATCTATTCCCCAAACCTCTGATCCATGTAACATTCTATTTTCTACTACTGCCGTATAGATGCTCTCCAACCATTTGACATTTATATCCGGTAGTTTACTGTAGCATGATCTTATCACTCTCATGGCCATTTTACCTTTTGCCACAGACATCTTTTTTTGTTCTTTCCAGCTGCCATCTGAACTCAACCTTGTACCCAAATAATCAAATCTTACTACCTCTATTTCTTTTCTATTAACCTCCCATTTCTCATCCTTACGCAATCTGTATCCTTTTGTGAAGACCATAATCTTTGTTTTGTTTTCATTCACTTTCAAACCCCATTTATTGCAATAAGAATTGGCTGCCTCGATTGCTCTTCTCAGCCCTCCACTTGATATGGACCCAACTACTAGGTCATCTGCAAACAGTAGCCCCGGTATTTCTTTATTATTAATAACTGGTGAATGTACCCTACAACTTGATATCTCCTCTAAAATTCCATCGATATAAAGATTAAATAATACTGGACTAAGTTTACATCCCTGCCGTACTCCTGCCTTACTCGATATAGATTTAGTTACTTTGTTGCCTGGTAGTTTTATACACAACTCATTCTCTTGGTATATCATTTTAATTACTTCTATAAATGTAAATTATAATACAACAACTTATTTTTGAAAGTAATGAATCGGTAATTCAAACACAAACATCACTTAATTATCCTTACTTGGGCATGTTTCGGAGAATGGTTTGTCCCCATTGTCAGCAGTTATCAGATAATAATAATTTTAATAATATAATAAAAAATAAAATATATAAACTTATATGTTTACTAGAGTTGCTACTATACAAGAACAAACATGGAGTTAGACAATACAGTAATGGTGTTCATTTGTCATTCATTTGGTGTTCATTTTTGGGGAAGCAGCACTTTCAACACCTCGCTGTACACTTCGCTACTGCTTTCTCTAAAAGAGAGGCAGCAATCCTGGCTAAGAAAACCAACATTCCAGCTAGATGTGTGGTCCTGGTCACATCGCCAGCCTGTATTGTCCATCTATGCCACAATATGCAAGTGTGCGGCTGGCAGTTGTTTTGATAGCCTCAGACTACACCAATACAGGATTATTATTTAATTAATAATGTAGTTTTAAGTAAAACAGCTTAATATCAACTTTCCCGAAGAAAAGAAAAGATATTCTTCTATGCTAAATAATTTATGTTTTATAAAGAAATCTGAACAAAATGTTAACATACTGTTTAAGAAGTGTTTATTCTGAATCAGGTGAAACTAATCTTATAGATGGAAGTGATTATTTTAACATGCCTATTTAAGCACTTTGAGAAGAAATTTAAAAGTTAAAATGCAAATGAAGGCTTTGTAACTGTGACGTTTAAGCATGAAGTTGTCAGTGAAGTATGAACTTCTTTAATTTGCTTTGTTTTCTCTTTCAGAGCTCACCCTAGTGAAGGAGGAGATGGTGGTAGTGTAGTACGAGAAACTTGGTTTCTTGTATTGATTGGTGTAACAATACTCACAGTGGTTGTAGTTTTTGTTGTGATGCTTTATCTTCGTAGAAGACAGGCTCTAAGCAAGGAACTGGGACATCTGAATGGTATGGAGCTAATACTAACTTTCTGTATATAACATATAACCAATAAAGGATGGTAATATATACAAATATAACAATTTGTAACTTAAAACTTCACTTATCTTATAAGAAATGATGATAATTTTCTTATAAATTCTCCAGGATCGCGATTTCATGTAAACTTCTACAAATCTTCAGCCGGAAACAAAGCTGTCACTATCGTTACGAATGCTAGATGTTGATATGTTCTTGTTAGTACTACCAAAATCTGAAAATAAAACAAATTTAATAACAGAATTGACTGCTGGTATTTAAAAGTTCATTATAGATGTTTGTTTTTTAAAATAAATATATTTTCCCAAACCATTAAATCTATTGCACCATTTAATTGTTTTAATAATTTAACTTCTGGATTTATTTCATGGTTAAATGACCAAAAATGCTATGATCATAAATAAGTTGGGGACTTCTTTGAAATCAGTCTTAATAGTTCAAATGGTAAAACACTGGGGCTACATTTTAAAAGTTGTCATACATAGAAGAGACACTTTTGTGAATCTATGGGAAATAAGTGGATCATGTAGACCCCTTTTATTTCTGTCATCATGTTTCAAGATTTTTGTCTGATTGTAGTAATTACCTTTAGTTTTTTAATGTATCACTGTTTTCTTTCTTGTATATGCCAAAGTTTTCATAATTTTTTAAATATTTCTGCCTTAACTTGTACCATGTTCAACTGTCATATGTATCCATATATTCAAAAGAGGTCTTTCAAATCATAATAAAAATTTGTGCTTTGTTGCTGGAAAATGTAGAACCTATTTTGAATCTGCTGTTATACATAAATAATATTAGAAGCCATGTTTGTTTGTGTGCTTGTATAGATTAGATAATCTGTAAATAGAATGAATTATGAAACTGATTTTAAATAATTTTCTCGTTTTAGATTTTATTGATGATGCTTGAAACTTTTAGTAAGTCTATAAGCTAGTAAAGATGAATTGAATTGAATTGTTTGTTTGTTTGTGTAACAGTTCCTGTGGTAAATGCAAATGACATATCACAACTAAACCTTATGAATGGAAAAGAAACACTGTGGATTGACAGAGGATGGAGGCCAGCAAATGAAGATTCTTCTGGTCTTTGTGTTGAAACAAAGTTGCTCAACAATCAGTCTGCTAATCATGAGCTTAATTCCTCAGCTACAGATTATGCAGAAGTTGATACCAGAAACCTTACAACATTCTATAGCAACTGTCGCTCAAAAGAACCCGACATACCTGCACCATATGCTACTACAACACTTATTAATTCAATGCCTAGGAGAGACAATGTGGTAAGTCATCATTTGGTAGCACAGAAGCCCTATGTTCAAATTTGAGATGTGAATGAGTTTGCTTTGCATCGAGCAATAATTATGCAAAATTTCTGTACAGGATAACAGCCACTTGTTTGTGCCAATTGCTATGGGTGGACCAGGTGGTGGTGAAGCCAAGACTTCTAGCTCCAGCGATTCTTGTGTGAAGCCAGACCTCTCAAGCTTGGACACAAATCCAGAACATGGAAATAAGTCAAGTAGCAGCCCAAGTTCAGAAATTGGAAATATGTATGTAGGTGAGTTAAGCCCAGTCAGCTTACCCAATAGCATTAGTAGGTAAAGTATTCAACTCCTGAAATGTAGCTAATGCATTTGTGTTGAGATGGAACTAATATTACTCTCCAAAATAATAATTTATTATCCTCCACCTTTTTTAATGTTCATAATGATCTTCAGAAGAATAAGTATTGTAACGCGAGCGCTAGAACATCCTGTGAAAGCAGCTGGCAGCGGAAGGCAGGGGAGGTTCGGTTAGCCACACCTCCTCCTCGTTTGTCTTGTAGTGGTGACAGGCAGTGGTTGGGAGGAAAAACATCAGTGTGCCGTCTGTTTCTGTCCACCTGGTTCTAGAAATTACGGAATCGTTCATCATCTGGAAACGTCGAGAAGACGGCGAGACGCCTATAAAAAGGGCTGCAGCTAGTCAGTCAAGTCAGTCGGAGTTGGTCAATCAGTTGGTTAGTGTGTGTGAGTGAGGACAGTTCTTGGTGTAAGAAGGCAGTGTTAGTCAGTGACATGTTAATGTACGAGAAGATTGTGCAACGGAAGACTGTACGTAACTGTGAATGTGTACCGGAGCTTACGTAACCGCGAGTACAAGGAAATTGTAACGGACGAACTGGTGAATTGTAATGGTTGCAGCACGTAATTCTGTGTAATTGGCAAGTGTTTAACTGTAAGTCGGTGGAAATAAAGAACATTGTTGAGTGGTGTAATTGGACTTTTTATTTCACAAACCCACAAAGTCACAGTATTAACATATGTTTTTATTGGAGCATAGTGTATGCATTTACTACTGTTTGACTATACTGCTATGCACCCACAGTTATTTTTGCTTTATTACAGTATGATATCTGATAAGTATATACGAGGGCTATCCAGAAAGTAGATTACGTTTTCGTCTGTTTCCGCTAGGGGCGGGGCTAGCGCGGCCATCTTGGGGTCAGAGCGTTGCGCAGCTCAGTCGGCATCTAGCCGTGCTAGTGAGAGGTTTGTGCTGTGCTCCGTTCAGATACTGTGACGGTTTGAAATGTCTGCGTTAATTGAAAATCCCGCGAGCTGCGAGGTGCGTGCAGTAATAAGGTTTCTGACTGCAAAAAACTGTAAACCGATAGAAATCTATCGGCAGCTTTGTGAAGTGTATGGGGACAACATTATCACTGAAGGTGGAGTGCGTCAGTGGGTCATCAGATTTAAAAATGGCCGAACCAATGTTCACGACGAAGATCGAAGTGGGAGACCCAGCATAGTGACTGCCGAACTTGTCGAAAAAGTCGATGCTAAAGTCCGTGAAAATCGAAGGTTCACAATAACAATGTTGAGCTCTAAGATCTTGTTGATTCACGACAACGCCCGGCCCCACACGGCAAATGTCACTCGTGAAGTTCTTGAATCTTTTAAGTGGGAGTTGTTTCCTCATCCGCTGTACAGTCCCGACCTGGCACCGAGCGACTTCCACCTATTCCCAGCAATGAAGAAGTGGCTGGCTATGCAGCGTTTTGATGACGACGCACAGCTGCAAGAAGAGGTAACGAAGTGGTTGAAGGCGCAGGTGGCCGAATTTTTCGACGAAGGAACTTCCAAGCTCGTACATCGCTACGATAAATGCCTTAATTTGAATGGTGACTATGTCGAAAAGTAGTATTTGAGTGTGGCTTTCCTCTGTATATAATAAAATTTGTTTCCTATACTTTGTTTACTTTTTATTCCAAAACGTAATCTACTTTCTGGATAGCCCTCGTACATATCAGTATACATGCTGCACTTATTTCAGTAGCATGTCCAGTAAAAGAACAAAGAACAAAGGTGATAGGTGTAAACTAATTCTTGTGATTCCTTTCTTGGAAGCGTTGAAAACAGTGTTGTTATGATAAATTAAATTTAAAGGGAGTCGATTAATGACACTAAACAACACTTACTTTTAAATGTTTCCAGAAAATGTTTCAGAGACTTTGCCTCCATCCTCAGCCGGCCATCGACTGGTTCTCATTGGTGTAGTTGACGATATTTTGTCACAGGTGTCCTCTGGTGGCGGTTCAAGGAACTTGCTAAACAAATCTTTCTGAGGGATGTTGAAATTGAATACTTTGTTCCTATTTTTTGAAATGAAGATTTGTTCCCATGTGGACAGTTCTTGTTTTCCTGATGTATATTTTAGTAGTTTTGGTTCTGGATTTATGTTGTGGTTTTTTTCCCAAAAATGTGTGGCAACTGCTGATTTTTCTAATTGTTTATATTTTATGTTTCTAAATTGTTCCTTTGCTCTTGTTTCTAAATTTCTTTTGGTTTTTCCAATATAAATTTGACTACAGTCACTGCATTCAATTTGATATATACCAGATTTTTTGTTAGATGGAATGGCATCTTTGATGTTTGAGCAAATTAGGTTTTTTAAGGAGAAATGGTTGACTGGTGCTAGTTTAATGTTTTGTTTTTTGAAGACTTTTTTTAATTTATCAAAGGCCCATGGATGGTAAGTGAATTTTTTGAAAATCATATTAGTTTATGTAGCTGAGAGGGTTGTGGTTTCCTTTAGTAGTTTCTTCTTTTTTGCTAAGTTCACTTTTATGTCTACTAATTATTTGGGAAAGGCATTTTTTGGTGCTATTTCAATAATTTTGTTGTATTCTATTTTGTATTCTTCTGCTGTGAGAGGGATGTTGACCAGTCTGTGTGCTTCATTTCAAAAAATAGGAACAAAGTATTCAATTTCGACATCCCCCAGAAAGATTTGTTCAGCAAGTTCCTTGAACCGCCACCAGAGGAGACCTATGAAAAAATATCGTCAACTACACCAATGAGAACCAGTCAATGGCCGGTTGAGGATGGAGGCAAAGTCTCAGAAACATGTTCCGGAAACATTTAAAAGTAAGTGTTGTTTGGTGTCATTAATCGACTCCCTTTAAATTTAATTTATTATAACAACACTGTTTTCAACACTTGCAAGAAAGGAATTGTAATCCTTGTGAGTTTTGAGAGTAGTGTGGCTTCTTTATGAAATTCAATCTATAAAATCTAATCTAAAAGCTCATTTTGCATATGTGAAAGAATAAAATATGGAGTACTAAGTAAGGTATGAAAACAGCTCTTTTTTTATGGCTTTACATCACTGATTACGGTGTTAGGGGACTCAGGTTCCACTAGCCCGAAAAGTCAGGGCGAGGGAAGCCGAAGCAACTGAACCTGATAGAGGAACCAGGGTTGATGGGCCAGCCCAATGCCTGGGATGAGAGCAAGAGAAGTGGATGATAGTATGAGATGAAATAAATAAATGATAGGAAAGATGGATGATAAAGAAATTGGTGGAATGATGGCAGGGGAAACTGGAGGACCTGCAGAATTTCGAGTTTTTTTTGCAGAATTTCCAAAATGCTTTATTATGTGAGCTACAAGAGATGCGATAAACTACTTTGGTTCTTCTTTCCAATTTGTGATGCAGCAATTCTTTTCCCACTTTTTGATGTTTTTATATACAACCATGATTTTCAATATAATTTCTTTACTTTTTAGTGCAATTTCGTGCTGGAAGGCATTCTTTTAACGTTATTAATTGTTTGCTTATTTACTTACTGCTTAATGTAGCCATATTGAAGAATTCAGTGCAGCCAAACTATGCTTGTTTCTCCACTGAAAGCAATGCTGCCAACAGTCTTACTTTTCCCTAAATTACATTATCTAGCAGACTAATATAAACAATCCTACGACATGACAATAATGCAGTGCTCCATAGGAAATACATGTATGAGTTCATGGACTGTATCGGACTGGTTCGGCTACTGCCGCGAAGTGTGCATGATGTCAAATGACACCAAGTATACTGCAAGAGGGAAAATTGCAGGTCCCGGTCATGTCATTAAAATCGACGAATGCAAAATAGAACGACACAAGTTTCATCGTGGGCGCTGCAATTAGTCTGTAGAACGTATTTGCAACCCATATGTTGTTGGGGCATATCGTCATCTGCACCTCATTCATTTCCAAGTCGATCATTCCCAAGATCCAGTTACCCTCTACGACGCTTCAAACCTGCTTCTCGGATAGCACATGTGATTTAGGTATTTACCTATAAACATAGTGGTTTTGCTATGAAGCTTGGGACTTAAGTACTTACAGCATAGTAAGTCACCACAAAAGGTGCGTGTCATAGCATATGAGAACCCCTAATGGTCTACTGGGAAATATACGAGTCAGTTGGAGAATTTAATGTCATGTCGGCATGTTGGCCATAGTAGCTCGATGGTTTAGAGCAACCGCACTAAGAGCGAGAGATCCGTGGTTCAAATCCCGGCTATGGCATTGCATTTTTCAGTCTGGCTCTACTCATCCAAAACTTAGCCTACATGTGGCTAATGTGGAAGAAATGATTATTTCCAATTATGATGATGTTTACTGCAGATTTTCGCACTGTGTGAAAGCAATGCCTTTTGACACCACAAGCATTAGCCAGTTAGGAGAAAGGGGAAGGCAATGGTATGTGGAGGGATACATGTCAGCAGAGCAAGGTTATTTAAAACAAAGATTAACTCATATTTGTGTCTAAATATATTTTTTCTACTGCTTCAGTATGTAATTTTGGATACTCATCATGTACTAAGTTGCAAATGGATTCAAATATTGATTGCAGTGAATGCATTATGTTTTCATCAGCCTTGCATTTTATCTTCTACAATTACTGTAACAAATATATCAAACCTTTAAGAACTTTCAACAGAAACTTTCCAGTGTAATTTCCGAACATTATACATAAATAAAATGCATTTTTGTTAAATCTGTTGCACTAAAATCAACATCTCTTCCTATTAATATGTATCAAAGAGGACTTTTCTTGAAGTGACTATAGCCATTGACTATGGTTCTAAGTAGTGAAATACTTTTTTGTATTTTCTTGCCATGGTGGGCACTTATTCTGTATTGCTAAGGTATCATATGAATTTCAGACGGAAGTGGAATGTCAGTAAGGCATATGCAGCCGCAACAGCAGCAACAACAAAGCTCAGTAGGGGGTTGCCGAAAATTCTCAGTTCCTGCACACAACACAAGTGGTAGTGGTGGGGGGCAGGGCTCTGTACCTAACTGGGCAGAGTTTCTGCCCCCACCACCAGAACATCCTCCACCCTCAGCTGCTGGAACAGATACTAATCCCAATAGTAGGCTCCTGGTACCTGTAAGTACCCATTATATTGTACTATATAATAGTTCTTGTTTCAGAATGTTAAATTCAAAGAGAATATATAAAGGTAGCTGTTTACTTGTAAGATTAGTAGTGTAAACCATTTCTGACATAGATAAGATAAGATCTTTATTAACCGCAAGAATTACATTGAATTCATAGCATCGTCAAACACAATACATATTATATTTACATTTCTGGGTAGTACATTAGTCAGATCAACAGAAGTATTTCAAGACAAGAAGACCACCATTTTATGTAAACTCAAGATTTAAAAATTCCTGTATTGAATATGGCATATGGACTAAGAGTAGCTCATTTAGTTTAGTTTTAAAATGTTTCTTATCAAGTGATTTTATAGTATATGGTAATTTGTTATGGAGTCTAATTCCTCTATGGGCGATGCTGTTAAGGCTTTTATTGATCCTATGTGAGGTTAAATGTAAGTTATTAGCTGCTCTTGTGTTATACATATGAAAATCTGAATTCTTTTTAAAGGAACTTATATGTTGATGGACAAAGCATGCTGTCTCTAAAATGTATACAGACATAACAGGCAATATCTTAAATCCAGAAAAGATGGCTTTGCTTGGAGTTTGCAGGGGTTCCTTTTTCATTATTCTTATAATTTTTTTTTTAATCTTAAATACCTGTGATACTTTTGGAGATGAACCCTATAGTGGTATGGCATAAGAAATATGGGTTTGTACTTAGCCAAAATACACAGATCGCAAAACATCAGGCGTAACAATATTACTAAGTATTCTAAATGCGTAGCATAGACGAGTGATTTTATGTGTTAATTTCTCAATATGAGTGTTCCAAGAGAGACTTGAGTCAATCCACACACCAAGAAACTTTGTTTCACTTACTTTTTGGATTACTGAGTTATTCATAAAAATGTTCAGTGGATTTTGTGTTACCTGCTGGTTAAAGTGTATGTAGACAGTTTTACTAATATTTAGTTGAAGCTTGTTCTTTACTAGCCAGTCATGCAATGCCTTATTGGATTCATTTACTACAGACTGAAGTTCAGCTGTACAACTGCTTTTAAAAATCATATTTGTATCATCTGCAAATAACACTGTTTTTGCTTGTGGTAAACTAGAGGATATATCGTCTATATACAACAAAAACAATATTGGACTTAAAACTGAGCCCTGAGATATAGGCAAAATCAAAAATTCAATGCCATAGCCGGAATTTGAACCACAGATCTCCTGGTTTCCGTCCAGTCAAATCCCGGCCATGACATTGAATTTTTCATTTTGCCTGCTCTGTGCGTAGATGGGTGGCACCTGCCTTGCCTCGCACCTGTTGCATTTTCTTTGAATAAATGAATGCCTTTTATTTGACACATATGAAGAATGCAAGAAGTTAGAGGATTATGGTTTCTTTTAAAAACTGCCTTCAACCCTCCTTTCCATTTCTCTTGCTTTGTCCCTTGATGTAAACTCAATAACAAAAACTTTCTCGCTGCCTATATTTTCCAATGAGTATATATAAAATTTTCCAAAATTACTAAATGTAAAACATTATAACACTCATCTGATTTAAGATGGAGAATTCAAACTTGGCAGGTAGGAGCACTGTAGTCTTGTCTACCTAAGAAAAAATTATTGTAGTATTATAGTGGTAAGCTTTATAGTTATCGCATGATGGACATACAAATATCAAACATTGGACTTTTACCTAAAAACAAGCATTTTCAAAAAAAAAATTGGGCCCATAGAAATACAAAATGACTGTAATAATGACATAATCTGACAGAGAAAATATTCTGCATAAGACAATGTGTTCATAGCTGCAAGTTATTACAATTAATTATGTATAACACATTATTAGCAAGTTGGCAACAATGCTAGGGTAAATAAGGACGAAGCTAATGAGAATTCACATGTGTTAGACAGAGAGACATATCCCATACTGTCTTTTAAGGTTGAGACAAGCTATAGTTAATGTACAAATTCACAGGGGCACAAAGGAGAAATCAACATTTCTTAATAGAACTGCCAAATTTTTTCTTTCTTGCTTTTCCAGATTCCAAACACTAATTCTAATGCTAGTAACAGAGGTATCTCTCCCAATTTTCACCCACATGGTAGTCAAGGATTTAATCCTAACAGCCCACTGCTTGGCAAACGGAGCAACTGCTCAAGAGAAGGAACACCTATGGGTGAAGGAGGAAATGGTAAGTACATACAATATTCCTTAGTTTTGTAACCATTTGATGCTGTTTTGTATGATTTGAATTCACAATTTGTTAATAATTAAACGATGTTCAAATTTAATTCTTGTTTTGTAAAGATTTTAAGTTTTATTTTGAAATGTATTTCTGTAATCTAATAAATATTTGCATCAGTTTTTGAAATACCTTGCTGCATTTCTCATCCTGCTGAGACTGATAGTAAGTTTTACATTTTCACCTTTTGAATTGCTCATTTCCCTTTTGTTCAATATATGCATAGATGATATTTCAGAAAAAGTCAAAGAAAGTAATCTGTATATAGGTGACGTAGTGTGAAAACTGACTACAAATATATCGAAATTTATCTATATTGGAACACCACAGTGAAGTGAAATAATTATTAAATGATAGATGAGTTGTATTTATTACACATCGACTTCACTTATGTACCTATATTGAGGACATGTTTCCTGAACTATCATTCACATCATCAGCTCTAATGCGACTAAAGCTTGACTAAAGCTTTAATACTAAAATACATACAAAAGCATAGTGAACTCATCATATGGGAGAGAATATACATAGAAAAACATAAAAACCAACTAATGAACTTTGAAATGCCACCAGAAGATAACCCCACATTTAAATTCATCACAAAATCAAGAGATGGCAGCAGCAACTCCAGAACTACCCACACCACTGGATCAAGCTTTAGTCGCTGTAGAGCCAATGATGCGAACGATGGTTCACGAACTATGTCCTCAATATAGGTACATAAGTGAAGTCGATGTGTAAATAGTTTGATCAATTATATTGTTCAACTTAAATGAATAAAGGGATACCTGATTTACTATACACAGACAATCTAGTTGTGGGAGCAATAATGGTAATAGATCCACAATGAGCTATCAATGGGATAAATAAATGTTGCACAGATTGCTAGTTAAAAATAAATATAGAGAAAGAAAAGCACTAACATTCAAAGAAGGTAACAATTGAGTAATTGCTATTTTAAAATATGGCAATGGGGGCAGGACCGGGTGGGGCAGAATCAGTTAAGCCCCCATGCATTTAGATATGCTGTCACCTGTTCGAAGAAGTTAATTGACTACTATAATAGAAATTAATATTATGTTTAGTGTATTGTCAGACCATATTTATTACTCTAGATTATATTCTGAATATGCATGGATTTAAATCCATAAAATCATCACCAAAATTTTCCTTTCCCTTTTCCGTGTACCCAAGTTGCAATAGTCCCAATTCCAAAATATCAGTGACCATTTTCCAAATGATCAAGAGGAAAGGCCGTTATAATAACTGATTGTCCTTCTAGAAACAATCTCGTCAAAAAGGAAAGCAGCAAGAAACCTGAAAAAAGACAAATACAAAGAAAATTGTTCTATTCATATAAATGTAAAGTCCCAGAAATTAGTAGTTTGGGTAGTAATTCAGAGACAGAATTGTTAAATGATAATGATTCCATATGTCTTCATTGTAATGAGTCATATGCATTTACAAATAGGAGGGATGGTTGGGTGAGATGAATGAGCCCATGAAAGCAGCACTGGACCTGTATACGTGCATACTGTGACTTTGTGGGTTCATGAAACTAAAAGTCCAAGTTAAAGAAATTCAAGATGTTCTTTATTTCCGTATAAATACACTCTGTTCAATCCTTACAGTAGCAGAATTACGTCACATACACAATTACAATCTACCAAGGTCATTGACCACAAACAAAGATATCACTTTCAAAACCAGTTTCAATTACAACTCTCGTTATACCTCTGTTTACGACTACCCTTTACGAATGTCCGATAACTAGCCATGGCTTCTTTTTATACACAACCATTGATGATTCCAGACTGTTATAGAATGTTCTCTAACACGTCACCAGATAAAACACAAACGATCTAGATGTCTAACTTTATCTGTGTCGGCAAGTCTTTTATCCCCAGGCTACCTTTATCTGATTTTGCAGGCTCTTTATCTCCACACTGTGCTATCTGTCTGTTATTGTCCACGCCAAACCCTTTTAGCGCTTACGCCGCCAGTTATAATAATGGATTCACGACAATATCATGTCTTAGAAACAAGCACTACTGCTACCCATTTTTGCTCCATTGTGAATTCGGTTCTGCCGGGGCAAAGCCATATTTTGTAAAGTATATTGCATTTCTATTAAATGGAATATGAAAAAAAAAATATTGATATGTTAACATATGCATTACCTTTAAAATATTCCATTTTTCTTATAAACATATTTTCTGTTATTAAATTTATTACAACACCAATGTTTTGTTGATATTTCCTTAGGGTCCCAGTCTTACCCCATGTTCTCCTACATTAGTTAGCATGTAAATAATTAGAAAAATAGAGGTAAAAATGAACTATATTATAGGTATTATGAAACATTTTAACAAGCTGTATATTATTAAATTATAGATGAGTCGTATTTATTACACATCAGCTTCACTTACGTACCTAATTTGAGGAAACATTCTTTATTTCTGTTAAGGACCAACTCCTCCTCTTCCACCTGTAAGAGGAGGTAGCAGCAACGGCTACTCTACTTCATGGATACCTGGTTCAACTGGTGGGTCCGATCCTTCACAAGGAATGTATAATAATTACAGTGGAGATGGACGCTACAATCTTTTGCCTCCTCACCAGCATCCACCTCCAGTGAGTCATAAATGTTTTTCTAATTTAGTTTTTACTCTATAACATAATTAAATTGTAATCACAGTTCATCATCACTGTTTGTTTGTTTGTAATTTACATCCTCCAACGTTAAGTCATATTGGACGATGAATGGAATGGATGAAATGATGTTCAAATAAGTCCGGCGTCCACGGAGCTTAGAGTTACCCGACATTTGTCTTACAGGATAAGGGAGAACCCCGGAAAGAACCTTATCCATGTAACTCACCCTGACCGAGATTTGAACTCGGGACCTCTTGAATGTGAGGCAGACATTCTACCACCGCGCTACCAAGGCGGGCATTCATCATCACTGCTAAAAGTATACTAACTTAATATGTTATAAGTGGAGGTGGTACTTTCTGTTAACTAGCGATAAAAGCAAATTGCTCATTATGCATTAAAACGTCATTTGGCATAACTGTGATGATGTGCATTGAGTGCTCTCTCCACAAAGGATTCCAGATATCTATTATTCCACTTCCCAGCAAGTAAACTGTCATGGAGAAAAGGCTAATAAAGTCTTAAAGTAATAAAGTCTTCCGGGGAAGGTCACGTCTTGGTTGTTTGCTGATGCTAATGTTTCGCCCTACTATGTAGGGCTTCTTCAGGGCTCCTCTTCTTCTTGACAGCACCTGATTTTTTGCATAATGTTTTTCTTAAGTTCCTGTAGCATATGAGGATTGGAACGATGCACTTTGTCTTTTAAAGGACCCCATAAATAAATGTCACAACTCGCGAGAATGAGGGGGCTACAAATCAACACTAATTATTCTGTCATAAAACACCTCTCTTGTTAAATTAATTGGGAGTCGATTAATAACACAAAACAACACTCACTTTTAAACTTTCCCGGAACATGTTTCTGAGGCCTTCCCTCTATCTTCAGCCGGACATCGACTGGTTCTCATTGGTGTAGCTGGCAATATTTTGTCATCGGTCTCCTCTGGCGGCGGTTCGAGGAACTTGCTGAACAAATCTTTCTGGGGGATGTCGAAATTGAATACTTTGTTCCTATTTTTTGAAATAAAGATTTGTTCCCATGTGGACAGTTCTTCTTTTCCTGTTGTATGTTTTAGTAATTTTGGTTCTGGATTTATGTTGTGGTTTTTTTTTCCCAAAAATGCGTGACAACTGCTGATTTTTCTAATTGTTTGTATTTTATGTTCCTAAAGTGTTCCTTTGCTCTTGTTTCTAAATTTCTTTTGGTTTTTCCAATATAAATTTGACTACAGTCACAGCATTCAATTTGATATATACCAGATTTTTTGTTAGATGGAATGTCATCTTTGATGTTTGAGCAAATTAGGTTTTTTAAGGAGTAATGGTTCACTGGAGCTAGTTGAATGTTTTGTTTTTTGAAGACTTTTTTGAATTTATCAAAGGCCCATGGATGGTAAGTGAATTTTTTGAAGATCATTTTAGTTTCTGTAGCTGAGAGGGTTGTGGTTTCCTTTAGTAGTTTCTTCTTATTTGCTAAGTTCACTTTTTTGTCTACTACCTCTCTTGTTGATTAATGATTCGGCAGCTGTATAGGTTGGTGCACATTCTTGCTGGAACCTTCCATAAAATTTCTCTTCTTGTGTCAAGCGACTGAAATATTGCCTCAGAATTAACCTCTGATATCGCTCTACATTTTTGTTTCATCAAAGAGCTTCAGAGAGCAAGCAAGAATATTTACATGAGATATGCAGAGAGCAGAAGGTCAACATTTCCAGCATATATTGGTTTGTCTCATAAATTCGTTCGACTCTAGTTACGTGTTTACAACAAAGAATGCCTGCACTGTATGCCTGTATCACAACTACGGCAACAAAGTTGCCTAATTATGTAGGGGTAATTTGTTTACATATGCAAGGTCATCGAAAGTAAACAAGGCAATGAACTTTTCAAAACAAACTTTATTTTGTGCAGTATGCACCATTATTATCAATAACATATCTCCATTTCTCAGGAAGCTTATCAATTCCACTTTTCCAAAATCTTGCAGTTTTCTGGTTGACGAACTCTTCTACGGCGAGTCTGCAATCCTCAAAGGAAGTAAGGCGTTTGCCATTAAGGAAGTTTTGCAGGGATCGGAATAAATGATAGTCGGATGGGGCAATGTCTGGAGAATAAGGCGGGTGAGGTAACACATCCCAGTAGAAATCCCGTAATTTCTGACGAGTTACCATAGAAGTGTGTGGTTTGGCATTGTCTTGATGAATTAGATGCTAACTCTGGCCTTTTCTCTTCTAGGATAACCTTCAGACAATCCAACTGAGAACAGTATTTCTCTGAATTGATGGTCTCCCCAGGAGGAAGAAATTCGTAATAAATAATTCCTTTCCAGTCCCACCAAATGCACAGCATAATCTTCTCAGGATGAAGCCCTGGTTTAGGAATTGAGAGTGGTGGTTCCCCTTTCTTACGCCATGACTTTCTCTTTTGGATGTTGTACACAATCCACTTTTCATCTCCTGTAACCAGCTGTTTCAGAAAAGGGGCAGTTTTATTGCGCCTTATCAATGCGTCACAGATGGAAATGCGCTGAACTAAATTTTGTTCACTCAGTTCGTGCGGAACCCATACATCCCGAAGATTTACGTAACCAAGTTTCTTTAGGTGCCTGGCTACAGTTGCATGAGATAAGTTTAGCTCCTGACCTACCTCCCAAGTTGTTATTCTGGGGTTGTTCGTAATCATGTCCTTTATCCTTTCCTCATCTGTAACCAAAGGTCGTCCAGAACGAGGTTTGTCTTTCACAGAGAAGTTCCCAGCTCGAAATCGAGTAAACCATTTTTGACATGCCCGATTTGCCACTGCATCATCTCCATAAACAGCACAAATTTTCCGTTGAGTTTGTGAGGCTGTTTTACCTTTACGGTAATAAAACAGCATTAAATGTCGAAAATGTTTCTTCTTGCCTTCCATATTAACATTCACAAGTTACAACTCCACAATATTGCATCCACAAACTCGTACTGAAGTTTGGTTACCAATTCTTACTTACGTTGACCTATGTACCTTTGGCCGTGAGGTCGCTGTGGTTTGTGTTCATAGCATTCTTTTCAGTTATTGTATTTGTAAACAAACCCCATATTGTTAGGCAACTTCTTTGACGTAAAAGTAATGGCAGCATGCAGTGTTCTCAGGTGTTTGTGGATGCAACAGTGTGGAGTTGTAACTTGTGAATGTTAATATGGAAGGCAAGAAGGAACATTTTCGACATTTAATGCTGTTTTATTACCATAAAGGTAAAACAGCCTCACAAACTCAACAGAAAATTTGTGCTGTTTATGGAGATGATGCAGTGGCGAATCGGGCATGTCAAAAATGGTTTACTCGATTTCGAGCTGGGAACTTCTCTGTGAAAGACAAACCTCGTTCTGGACGACCTTTGGTTACGGATGAGGAAAGGATAAAGGACATGATTACGAACAACCCCAGAATAACAACTCGGGAGGTAGGTCAGGAGCTAAACTTATCTCATGCAACTGTAGCCAGGCACCTAAAGAAACTTGGTTACGTAAATCTTCGGGATGTATGGGTTCTGCACGAACTGAGTGAACAAAATTTAGTTCAGCGCATTTCCATCTGTGACGCATTGATAAGATGCAAAAAATTGCCCCTTTTCTGAAACAGCTGGTTACAGGAGACGAAAAGTGGATTGTGTACAACATCCGAAAGAGAAAGTCATGGCGTAAGAAAGGAGAACCACCACTCTCAATTCCTAAACCAGGGCTTCATCCTGAGAAGATTATGCTGTGCATTTGGTGGGACTGGAAAGGAATTAAGTTAATTAGGAGTCGATTAATAACACAAAACAACACTCACTTTTAAATTTTCCCGGAACCGGTTTCTGAGGTCTTCCCTCTATCTTCAGCCGGACATCGACTCCGATGTCCGGCTGAAGATAGAGGGAAGACCTCAGAAACCGGTTCCGGGAAAATTTAAAAGTGAGTGTTGTTTTGTGTTATTAATCGACTCCTAATTAACTTAATTTATACAACAACACTGTTTTCAACACTTCCATAAAAGGATTTATTGGAAAGGAATTATTTATTACGAATTTCTTCCTCCTGGGGAGACCATCAATTCAGAGAAATACTGTTCTCAGTTGGGTCATCTGAAGGTTACCCTAGAAGAGAAAAGGCCAGAGTTAGCATCTAATGGTAGAGTCGTCTTTCATCAAGACAATGCCAAACCACACACTTCTATGGTAACTCATCAGAAATTACGGGATTTCGACTGGGATTGTTACCTCACCCGCCTTATTCTCCAGACATTGCCCCATCCGACTATCATTTATTCCGATCCCTGCAAAACTTCCTTAATGGCAAACGCCTTACTTCCTTGGAGGATTGCAGACTCGCCGTAGAAGAGTTAGTCAACCAGAAAACTGCAAGATTTTGGAAAAATGGAATTGATAAGCTTCCTGAGAAATAGAGATATGTTATTGATAATAATGGTGCATACTACACAAAATAAAATTTGTTTTGAAAAGTTCATTGCCTTGTTTACTTTCGATGACCTTGCGTATGTAAACAGATTACCCCTACATAATTCGTAGTTGTGATACGGGCATACAGTGCAGGCGTTCTTTGTTGTAAACATGTAACTAGAATCGAACGAATTTATGAGACAAACCAATACCTTACCAATGCCGGCGCAAGTTCCCAGGCGACTGCTGGCGATCTTGTGCAGTAGAGAGAGGCTGTGATTGGGTTCAATTATAGTTTAACTACCCCATATAGTTATGACTATATTATGTTAGTAGTATACCCTATATTAGTAATATTGTGCACTAATAAAAATGTCATTAGCACTTTAAGAAAACTCTCAGAAAATTACATTTACAAGAAGGTGCAATGTAGTTAAGCCTGGAAAGTTATTAAATTTAAAGGGAGTCGATTAATGACACTAAACAACACTTACTTTTAAATTTTCCTGGAACATGTTTCAGAGACCATTTGCCTCCATTGTCAACCAGACATTGACATTAGTGTCATTAATCGACTCCCTTTAAATTTAATTTATTACAACAACACTGTTTTCAACACTTCCATGAAAGGGACTGGAAAGTTATATTTCTAAATTAACTGCCTCTTTAAAATATTATCTTTTTCTTCCTTTCAGAAATATGATAGCCATATGCACAGGAAATTTAGGAAATGCTAAGTCATTAATCTTACCTGCATTTAAGTAAACCTTAACCTATTTCTTCTGCAGGTTCCAAATTTTCCATTGGGATTTGGTAGTGGAGGGAATTCCACTGGAGGAAGTAGTACACACAGTGGACATTCAAATCCATATCATCCATATTCTGCCCAACAGCAAGGTCAACAAACAACCTGCCAACACAGCAATGATGGAGGATATGAAACTGGTCCTTTGCTGTATTCTGGCAATGATTATCAACAGAATTGCTCATCACAAACACAAATGAAAGGTGAGATAAAAATTTTAGGTCTTATATCTCTGTATTTCATAATTGACTGATGCATCTCTCTCTTAGCTCTATTTAGTATGACAACATTTCATTCCATGGTTTCAGCTAAATATTTTAAGAGCAAATTCATGATCATTTACTCTCCTTCATTTGTGCTAATATCTTCTGATAATTATACAACCCAATATATACAAATATAACAATTTGTAACTTAAAACGTCACTTATCTTATAAGAAATTATGATACTGTTCTTATAAATTGTCCAGGATTGTGATTTCATGTAAAACTTTTACACATCCTCAGCCGGAAACAACAAAGCTGTCTTCATCATTACAAATGCTAGATGTTAACATGTCCTTGTTATTACAACCAAAATCTGAAAATAAAACAAATTTAAAAACAGAATCAACTGCCAGTATTTCAAAGTTCATTATGCGATGTTTGTTTTTTAAAATAAATATCTTTTCCCAAACCATTAAATTTATCAGACCATTTAATTGTTTTAATAATTTAACTTCTGGATTTATTTCATGGTTAAATGACGAAAAATGATCTGCTACGGCCGATTTATCAGTTTGTTTATACTTAATGTTACAAAAGTTTCAAAATAAATTTAGTATTAAAAATTTATTGCATTTCTGTAAAAATGATAAAATTTCTAATAATAAAAAATCTGGTATTTATCAGTTTAATTGTTTCAGTTATGATAAAGTTTATATTGGAAAGACAAAATGTAATTTAGAAACCAGAACGAAAGAACATTTTCGTAACATTAAGCATAAACAAGCTGATAAATCAGCCGTAGCAGATCATTTTTGGTCATTTAACCATGAAATAAATCCAGATGTTAAATTATTAAAACAATTAAATGGTCTGATAAATTTAATGGTTTGGGAAAAGATATTTATTTTAAAAAACAAACATCGCGTAATGAACTTTAAAATACTGGCAGTTGATTCTGTTTTTAAATTTGTTTTATTTTCAGATTTTGGTGGTACTAACAAGAACATATTAACATCTAGCATACGTAATGATGACAACAGCTTTGTTTATGGCTGAAGATGTGTAAAAGCTTTACATGAAATCACGATCCCAGACAATTTATATGAAAAAATCATCATTTCTTTTAAGTGAATTTTTAAGTTACAAATTGTTATATTTGTAAATATGTGTTTGCTCCACTGTTAATAGCTTCATATTTTACGTATTTATACAACCCAAATTTAAAAAGCTGGTGCAGGCGGCTGTCCAACCTCATCAACAGACAACCCCTGACAAGAAAAGTGAGGTTAATTGCTTACAGTCCAAAGTTTAACACACAAGCACATACACTTACACATTTTCCATAAAGTATATCTCAAGGTACATTCACATAAAACGCATTTCCCTATGTTGATTTTATCTTGGATGAATACAACTCTGAAAATATTGTCAGGTTAAATTTCTTAAACAGCAAATGTGGAATGAATGTTATGAACAATGTGCTCACTTTCATTACCATTTTACTGTCTCATTTTTTATTTCTCTGCACTTACATGTTTTGAGGTTATATTGTGTTTCATTAAAATATGTAACATCAAGATTTCACCACAGTTATAAAGTTTAACATAACGTGTGCATGTGTTATTTAATTATCTGTTATTGTCTAAAATATGAGTGACAAAAGTTTAACAAAATATCCTATGTTTAACATCCTTCAGTTTAAAAATAAAGTATATTTAAATTTTGCAGAACATCAAGATCTTTTCTTTCTTATTGATTGTTATATTATTGCCAGAACATCAGCCATCTCATTAGCTCTAATACTAGAATGGCCATGCTATCTGAGGGTTTTTTTTGGGGGGGGGGGTAATTTACGTCCTCCAATGTTAAGTCATATCGGACGGTGGATGAAATAGGTGAAATGATGCTCAAATGTGTCCCGGTTTCATGGAGCTTAGAGCTACCTGACATAAGGATAAGGGAAAACCCCGGAAAAATCTTTAACTAGGTAGCTCACCCTGACCGAGATTCAAACTCGGGACCTCTTGAACGTGAGGCAGACATGCTACCATCTGCACTACCAAGGCGGACACTATCTGAGTAGTTATTAACCCCTGTCCATCTGCATGACAAAGTATTGATATGCACTGCACAGATTAAAATGCGTCATATATGCCACTCATTCTGGCAAACAAATGGCAACAGTACCAACAAGAATGCCAAGATGCCTAGGGCCTTAGAACCCAGCATCTATTATGCTTCCAAAGTGGCATACATCAATGAACCATGGTGAGCTCCATTGCCTCAGGAGAAACCTGGTCTCTGAGCCCCATATTTCCCTTGATGTTTTCTTAATTCTTGCGTACATAAAATATTCTTTTACTACAAATTCAGAAACAGTGATATTTGCCCTATTATCCTTACATCGTTACCATAAATGTACATTATTGGTGGTGATAGTGATGATCAGATGATGATGATGATGATGATCATGGCTTTAACATTCTTCTTCAGGTGATGCATCACAACATGGAAGTGGGGGATATAATGCAATGGACAGAGGGATCCAGTCTTCACTTCCAAGTCTAACAGGAGATACCCTTACAGCAAGGCTACATCATCACGGAGGACCAATGGAAATTGGTTAGAATAAACATTATGCTTATAAGAATGTGTCTTTCCTTTTCTTTTCTCTTTTCATTTTAAACAACCATTGCTTCTAAAATAAATATCTAATGGGAAACAAAGTTTTATATTTTATTTTTAATTTTGGAAAACCTAAATTTATTTAATGTTTTTTAAGACTTATGTTTTACATACCTGAAACATTACAGAAGATACCCATAGATCAAGTCAGCATTGATATCTGTCAGGTGCAAATGTTGGAAGAATCTATGTAAGAATATTTATGATCATTGAAGAGGTAATTTAGTATATACAAGCCCCTGAAACTTACTGCATTAATAGATTTCACTACTAGGGCTGCCAAAATCAGCACCAAGAGAAGTGGCATTACTAGAGCTAGGTAATACAAAAAGGAGAGGAATAATAATAGAGAGAATATTGAAATTCTGGTATAAGTGTATTAAAGGGCAGAAAGGAGAATTATTGAATCTGTGCATGAAGCAACAGAAAAGCATTAAAAATACAAATAGTTGGTGGTCGGAATTGGAAAGAACAGTATCGAAGATAGGCATGGGAAATTATGAAAGTGATTTTTGGAAGGAAGTTGAACTAGAGTACAAGACATAGATAGGCAAGAGATATGGGAAAGTAAAGAAGAAAAGAAATCTTTGAAATTTTATAAGCAATTAAAGATAGAATGGGGTAGGGAAAAATATATAGATCAATGTGACAAAACTGGAAGAGAAGGCATAGCATGGAAGAGAGTAGGAATATTATACTTAAAAGGGTTGAGAAATAATGAGGTAGGGATGTGTGAATTTTGTGGAGATGAAGAGAGCACTGTTCATTATCTGGTAGAATGTAAGGAGTTAACAAATTGCAGGAGAAAAATATTGGCATAAGAAATGGGACAGTGTGAGCAAAGAGATATTGGCAGTATGCATGTTAATGGGGATGGGAGAAAAGAAAGATAGATGTATAGGAGATTTCTTATATAGGATAAGAGAAAATTGGATTAGGATAAAAGAAGCAAAGGTCAGGAAGAAATGACAACAACCTGCTCAGAGAAACCAAAGGCTTATAGCCAGGGGACCTGAGTCAGCGAGTAAATCTTAGGTCAGCAATGTCATGTATTTGTACAGGAGGTATAATACAGCATGTTCAATGTTAAATTTAGTGTATTGTAATTGTAGTGGAAACTGTACAAATAAATAATTATCAAATATCAAATCGATTTCAACAAAGGCATTTTTCTCAAAAGAGCTTGAATTTTTCAAAGTAACACCAATATACAGAGTGAGTCAAAAAACACTGGCAATGCTCAGTGTGTTGTGCAGAATGGCTAAGGATCATTTTCCAAGCAACAACTCATATCTGGAAATGCACGGTTTGAATGCAGTAAACCATTGGAGTGTTTATTCCACATGTTGAACAAACGACATGCAACACAAAGCAGTTTAACATTACAAACAGGATTCAAACTGGGTACCTCCTATGTCAGTGCAGAACCTACATCAGTGGTGATGAGCTTCATGTACAAGCTCCAATAAGTGTGGTTGACCACTAGCACTCACACATCACACTATGGTTTTCATACTACCCCACAGATAAGTCCAGTGGTGTCAGATCTGGTGATCGTGCTGGCCATGGAGCTGGTTCCCCTCTACCAATCCATTCATTTGAGTATGTAACGTGGTGATTCCACATATTTCTCTCAGTGTGCTGGAGCTCCATCATGTTGCAGCCATATTACCAGCCGAATGTGGACTGCCTCGGTAGCATAGATGGTAGCGTGTCTGCCTCACGTTCAAGAGGTCCTGAGTTCAGATCTCGGTCAAGGTGAGTTACCTGGATAAGGTTTTTTCCGGGTTTTTCCCTTATCCTGGTAGACGAATGTCGGGTAACTCTAAGCTCCATGGCCCCGGACTCATTTGAGCACCATTTCATTCATCGTCCGATATGACTTAACGTTGGAGGACGTAAATTGAAGAAAAAAAAAAAAAGCTGAATGTGTAGTGGGACATGCTCCAATAAGGTAGGCAAAATATCTCTAAGAAGTGCAAGGTACATCAGTCCTGTTAGGCTGTTGGGGGGTAGATACAGACCAATGATATGATCAGCAATTATTCCAGCCCATAGGTTGATACTAAACGTCTGCTGGTGACTTCGAACGATGTGCGAACATGTCTGCTCAAACATGCACTTAGGACTACATTTCTCTAAATTTGACATTCTACAGCATCGAAACTATGCATTTCTAGACATGGAATCCTTCTTAAAAGATGATCAGCATGGTGCTCAGTGCAACATACTAAGCTTTGTCAGCATTTTTTGACTCATACTGTATAAAAATAGTGACCAAGAAAATGCTATTAATTATAGACCCATTTCAATAATTCCTACAATAGCAAAGATAGAATACTCACTAAAAAGCAAATTTGTTTTGGAAAAACACAGTGATGTTTATTAAGCATATACATGGACAGATTGACATTTTAATACAGTAGCTTTACTTTCTATACCAAAACACTGAAACATTATTAAAAGGTTATTTTCTCCATGTTCAGCCTAGATTTACTGCCATTCTTCTTCCTGTACAATATCGTTTCATATGGGAATCAGAATTCAATAAATTGGTTTATTTTTATGTATGGAAACCTTTTCCCAAATGGAGAGTTCCACCAGATTTCAGATGACTTTTTGTCTTTCAAAGTGAAGCTAGAGTAGCTAATTAAAATGTTTTTTGTGCACATAAATTGTAAATAAACTTGTCCCAAGTTAGATGGTATTTGTATCAGTTCTAGAGATTTGATCACCCTTCTCATCTGATCCTTTTACCCAAAAATATCTGTTGCTGCTGAAGTCTTTCTTAAGACAAACACTAATGATCAATTTTGTCTTCTAAACTTAAAAATTAGCAATGGCAACATACTTATGGGATAAAACAATCAAATCTATAAGGTGCATGAACACATCAAAAGTGTACACAGTCATTAACTTAGCACTAGGAAGAAAGTCTAATTTTAAACGTTTGAGCAGCACCTGAAGAAATATAAACATTTCTGAAGGTAATAAGGTGTAGATAGGTAGAGTCAGATTGAAAAGTTCAGTGCTGTGGATTTGAACCATGGATCTCTCTATCTTCATCTGGCTGCTCTTAACCATTGAGCTATCATGACAACATGCCAGTATGACATTAAATTCTCCAACTGACTCATATTTTCCCTGGTTAACTATTAGCGCTTCTCATATACACGGTGTTCATTTTTATTCATCATTTAGCACCCTCCGATAGAGCAAGAATGACGTCATAGTTGACTGGTGAGTCTATCTTGAAATCATAGTGCCCTCTATGGAGAAGAAGCGGTAATTTTTGCGTAACAGTAAGCAAATTACAGAGCTCTCAGTGTGGTTACTCTCGTAACTAATAAAAGCAGCTTCCCCTGGATATGAACACAGACCACTGCATCTTCATGGTTGAATGTTACTTTCGTACCAGCATTAAAATTGGTGCGACATATAAATATAGTTTAAACTGCTGTATAGAGGAGTTTATGCAACACTATCTGGCTTTCAGACAAGTCCCTCGGAGCATAATGTCAAAAGTGTCCAGGTACAGCCAAATTGACATACTTTTGTTAGCAACATAAACGTCTTACTTATTGTGGAAACGTAGAGTCAGACTGAAAAATTCAATGCCATAGCCGGGATTTGAACCACGGATCTTCTGGTTTCCGTCCAGCCGCACTACCATTGTGCTACTATGGCCAACGTGCCGATATGACATTAAATTCTCCAACTGACTTGTATTTTCCCAGTAAACCACTTAGGAGTTCTCATAAACACATGAGACAACTACCTTAATGGCGACTTACTATATTGTAAGTACTTTAAGTCCCGGGCTTTATAGTTAACCACTATTAGGTCAATTAATGGAAATTAATTGTTCTTCCACACTGGCCGTGTGTAGGCTAAATTGTGGAAACGTAGAGTCACACTGAAAAATTCAATGCCATAGCCGATATGACATTAAATTCTCCAACTGACTCGTATGGCTATGGCATTGAATTTTTCAGTCTGACTCTACATTTCCACAATTTAGCCTACACACAGCCAGTGTGAAAGAACAATTAATTTCCGTCTTACTAATTATTAGTATACAATATAAATTTTTTGTCATTCTCATGCTTAATTAAAATGTCTATTAATGTTGGTATCCTTATGTCTTTTAAAACCAATAGGTGCATCAAACATTTCCCAGATACAGGATCAGTTACTTGCAAAAAGAGAGACACTGGATGCTATAAAGTGACTGGTCCCAATCTAGAAGCAATAAATAATGTTATGACAGAAAGGCCTCAAGCATACCTTCTCGCAATACAGACAATGTTTAAGGGGAAGTGAGAAAGGAAATATAAGTAAATGGACACATAAGACTATGTACTAGAGATAAAAGCTTTGTACATGTTGTAACACTAATTTATTTTTCATTCCTAGAACATGTTCTGCTAATTTTCTGGTTTGTAATGCAGTTACATTGTGAGGAAACTGTGGGTAATAGAAAAGAATTGAGATCAAATTGAGACATTTCTATTTTATGTGACGGGTTTGCAATAATGTCTACTATAACAGAAAAACAGATGTTCATTGTGAAATAAGTGTTCGTTTACTTATCATTTCATATATTCTTCATGGTCTACTTTTATAGCTGCATAATTAGCTTTGCAGTGCATTGCATTACATTATATAGTTTTTTAAAAACAGTTATCGTATCTACGTACCAGGCGAAATTACTCACCTTTAAATTACGTGGGCAGACCCATCTCTCAAATAGTATATTTACCTGCCAGTAGAGGGAAGCCTCAAAGCTGCTGTCAGCACATCAAATATGATCACACACCGCAAGGGGAATCATATATAAACTCGCTGCATCAGCAATGCTATTGATGACATCAAATTTTGTGCAGTAAAATCACAGATAAAAATGAACACTGTGTACAATGAGATACACGCTGTTTGTGGTGACTTACTATGCCATAAATACTTATGTTCCAGGCTTCATAGTTACCACTATTTGGTAAATTAATGGAAATTAATCATTCTACCACACTAGCCATAGAGAAGATGTATAACATAAAATAAATGCAGTGGGAGAGTGCCTAGGACTCAAAGTGAAATAAAGTGAAAACATAATGACATTTTTCACCAACAGTATTCTAGAAATAAGAAAACAAAAGCTACCAAAATACTAAATGCAAAGATGTAAACAGAAAACGCAATGTCACAAAGCTGTATTTGTTTGAAAAATTGGATTAAAGCTCAAGCAAGTATTACTAAAATTAGGCAAGTGAGTCAACCTTGTATATACTTTTCTCCACTTACAAGTTTTTTATGAAGACTAGTCTACCACAGAGCTGACGATAGGGGAGAAGTCCCCAGAAACTAGTCTTCATAAAAAACTTGTAAGTGGAGAAAAGTATATACAAGGTTGACTCACTTGCCTAATTTTAGTAACAATGGCACTCCACTTTCTGAAATACTTCTTTTTATTCTATATAATCAAGCAAGTATAATTAAATTGTATCAAAAATAAGATACTAACACAGTAACAAGGCAGCAAATGAATCAGTTGATATTGTCACATTGGCAAAAATGAGGTTGTTGTCGAGGGGAAGAGTCAATTATGGCAAGTGAGCCGCCATCACAGGTCTGCCCTATAGGAGGAGCGACAGTAGAGAAATCACTCCACCCTGTAGTTTATTGGCTGGAGGGGCTGAAGAAGCATGCCTTCAAGGATGGCCACCAGCTGATGTCACAAATCTAGTGAGTTGTATTACTTCTAAGCAAAGGACCATTCAAGACTTGGCCTTATCATTTCAGCTATGCAAAAGAAGCAATAGGTGCTTAGGGCTAAAAGAAATGTTCATACATTTCACTATGACGACGATGATGATAGTGATAGTGATAATGGTGATGATAATAATAATAATGATGATGATGATGATGATGATGATGATGATGATGATGATGATGATAAAGCACAAATATATTTTCAGGTGGAGAATGGGATGCTCGTGACTCCAGCAGTGACTGTGAACAGCAACCGTGGCGAAGCCCAGGTGCTGGAACAGGTGGAGGCGAAGGGTCAACGACAGCAGGTTCCTGGGATGATGATCGTGCTAGTTGTTCAAGTGGCGATGCTAGCGATACATGCTGCTCTTGTAGTGAATCTAGTTGTCTTTATGCTGACACAGCAGAAGTTATGGCACAACAGGCACAGGTATGAATTATATTTAACCTAATGCATTTTGAGGGATATAATATAGGCTGCAAATAATACACATGTGAAAACAGCACATTCAATAATATAGTGGTTCACAAACTGAGAAACAAAACCCAGCAAACATATTCTTACCCTTTGTAAGAAGCTAAGCATACAACATATGCAATTAGAATTCTATCACAAGTCTGCAAAAGAGAAGCTATAAGAACTGCATACTTTGGTTATGTTGGCTTCTACTTGCTTATGAAATAACATTCTGGGTGGCCTCTATTTAGTCTGCAGTGGTATTTAAACTGCAAACAAGAATCCTAAGGACAAGCAAACAAGAACAAACACAGCAAACCATTCTTCAATGAACTAGGCATATTGCTGCATCCATGTATGTACATGGTTCTATTTTGGGTCATATTCTTTTCTTATTGTTTGTAAATGATTTACAGTCAAATATTACAGCTAAAATAATAGTTCAATTTGCTGACAACACAAATATATTAATTGAAAGCAATGCACTTGAAGAGCTACAAATATTATCGAGCAGAATGTTCAGTAATATTTCTAAATGGTTCAGCAATAATAATTTAATTTTAAACTTGGATAAGATGAATGTAATTCATTTTCAGTTTTCTCAGAATAAGTCTCCTGTACAATCACAATTAATATGTAATAATAAAGTAATTAAGTATGTAAATACAACTAAATTGTTTGGTCTTTGGATACAGAGTAACCTAAAGTGGGAGACACATGTTGATCATCTAATTAAAAAACTGAGTACAATTTCTTATAATTTCAGACAACTGGTACACATAGTTAACATAAAAACTCTTAGAAGTGTGTATTTTGAGTGTACTCACTCCGTTTTAAAATATGGCATAACATTATGGGGTAACTCACCACATTGTAAATCACTATTCATAATGCAAAAACGGATTCTAAGAATACTTGGAGGAGTTAAATCTTAACTCTCCCATGTATTTTCATTTTTGAAATTTTGACATTTACAAAGACAAATTTAATGAAAGGAAATGGCCACTGAACCTTTAATGACACAGTTCATAACCATAATACTAGACAGAGAATGGACATTCATGTGAATAGAAGTAACACAAGAGCTCATCAAAACAGTGTAATAAACCTAGGAATCACTTTTTTTAATAAACTGCCTATAGCCAATAAAACCACTTGCAATTTTTCAGCATTTAAAAAGTCAGTTTTGTCATACTTGCTAGACCATTGTTTTTACTCTGTTAGTGAATTTATGGAAAGTTTATAATATTGTTACATTTCTGAATTAATTGTGTATATTATAAAATTCTTGATATTACTTTATAAAATATTATTTTGTACAAACACTGACTTGTCCTTATTGGATGTGACTTGTTACTTTACAAGTATAGTTAATTGCACTGTAAATTTACAATTTGACGTGTCTTATATTATAGTACTCCTGTACAATGTATGATTTACAAGATGAATAAATTATCTATCTATAGCCTAGAAAGAATATTATTTACTAATGACAATTTGGTTATTTTAAAAAGTATAAAGATATCTACCCTCATAATATATTGCTAATGAATCAATTCAACTACATCATCATAGACTTGCTAAAACAATTACAGAGCTGCAAAATTCAATGTCATATCCATGAGTTCACCACAGATCTGCTCTACCACTGATCTACCAGCATGACATTAAGTTCCCCAACTGACTTAAACTATGGCACTGAGTCTTTTAGTTCTGATTCTACTATTCAAAGTTTGCCTATACACAGTTTGTATATATTAAAAAAAAAGCAGTTATTGATTTCCCATATAAGTGGAAAATATAGTTAAAGCTCTGATGATGAAATACAAATTTCATAGTAAAAATGAATTTATGTATACTCAAATTGTAAGGTAATGTGACTTTGTGGGTTCATAGAATTAAAAGTCTATTAATAATAACTAAACACTAGTAACACAACTTCACTTATCTTATTTAGAGGTAAATGAAGAAATGAAGAAGAATTTAATGCGGAATATAAACATATTATAAACACTGCTTTAATTAACGGCTTTAATAAAGATTTTATAATCAGAAGAGTGGAAAAATTTAAATATCAAAAAAATGTTAATGATGTTTCCACTCTTAAAAAAGTAAAAAAGGATTATATTTTCAAAAAATTTACTTATCATCCATGGGCAAATAAAAAGTTCCAAAAAATTTTCAAAGAAGTGGGTATAATACTAGCACCTCATAATAATTACAGTATAAAGAATTTGCTACAGTTTTATAAAAAAGACAAAATTTCAGACAACAAAAAATCTGGTATTTATCAAGTTAACTGTTTGGAATGCGACAAGATCTATATTGGTAGAACCAAGCGTAATTTAGAAACCAGAGCGAAAGAACATTTTAGAAATATTAAATATAGACAGACCGAGAAATCGGCAGTGGCTGATCATTTTTGATCATATAATCATGAAGTAAATCCAGAAGTTAAATTATTGAAACAATTGAAGGAACCGATAGATTTAATGGTTTGGGAGAAGATATTTATTTTGAAAAATAAGGATCGCGTAATGAATTTTGATATCCCTCCAATAGACATTATCAATAAGTTTGTGTTGTCCCCGGTAGATGGCAGTTAGATAAGGAGCTATTCTTCAAACTCCGGTAGTGGTCAAGGTCAGTCAGTCAGTAAGTGGGTGAGTGTCAAGCTGAGTGGCTGAGGATAAAGCAGATGTTTGTATTGAAACCGGTCCCCGGATTTAAATAAGATAAGTGAAGTTGTGTTACTAGTGTTTAGTTATTATTAATAACCTAGTTTACTTCACTGTCAGCAGCTTCAGTTTTTTACATAAATTAAAAGTCTAATTTGCAGAAATTCAAAATGCTCTTTAAATTAAGTAAAAAGTAAGTTTGTACAATCCTGCCAGAAGCAGAATGATGTAACACACACAAACACAGTCCTGAAGGTCATCTGGCACATGTCCACACAGCTGCACACTCGATTAACAACTGCGACTCGCAACTCACTGTTCTCACACCTTGCCGCTTATTTATACTCGAGCCATTGTTTCTCGAAACCTGCCGAAGTTTCAAGACCTTTCACGGCGGCAAGAGAAGGAAAGAATTGTCCAGACATCCCTCTATCTCTTTCTCTCCCCACTTCTGTCTCTCTGTCGGCACTCGCCTACGCGCAGGCCGCTAGCAGCACAACAATGTCTGGCTACAACAATTTATAAAGTTCAAATATATTCTCTAAATAATTTGTAAAATTATTGTTTTTAGAATTGTCGACAAAACCGGTTATATGTATCTGTATATTGAGTGAATAAATACTATCCTATTCTATAGAAACAAACCATTATTTAGTTAACAGAGAAACTAACACCGAATTTAATATCTCGTTTCTGATATTGTCAATGTATAAGTTGCTCTAAATTACATCAGGACAAATATGAGGTGCATTCAAATGAAACCCAGTCAGTGCATCTAACTTTGCATTACATGTTAGGTGACACCATGTAACTCCATATATGGTGGCACCATCTATTGGTAGAGTGACTGCAGCATGCACAACATTTGACGTTGCATAGTGACAATGTGGCTTCACACCGAAGAGTAGGTTGTCACACAAGTTGTTGTCCAGTGAGTAAGCTGCAATAATGAGTAGTGATTTGATTTTTAGTGGTGGAGGGAGTTGGCTGCTGGAAATGTATTGATGAATGAAGGTTGTATATGGTGAGTACAGTCTGTATTGATCAGGTGTTGTGTAATGGCCCAAAAGATTCCTTGAGGAGTACAAGTTACTGGAAGACGATGCTCATCCTGGACAGGTTCATCATGTTATCACACCTGAAATGATTGCGGATTGTTTTAGTCTTAGGCAACCACAGAATCAATGGGGACGAGATCCATGAGTTCACAGACATCACATCATCGATTCACAACGGACAACAAAGTTTGTGAATGGGTCCAGGTCCGGATCCAACAGCAAAGAAGGAATGGACTGGCTAGTGTCACAATGAGATAAATGTGCCAACAGTTTTGGCAACTATTTTTGAGTTAGTAAAATTGTTACCGTTACTTTACACAAGTGACCAGATTTCATTTGAATGACCCTTATAGTAATTACAATTCATGCAAATTCATTCAAGGAATTCACTCTGCATGCACAACTCTTTTTTCCTTTTTTTTTTAATGTTATATTTCATATGCCAACTATATTTAAGAATATTTGTTGTGTGAACAATGCTGACAGTAGTGATATGTCGAAAAAGATAATCTGTATCTCTAAAGTTACTATCTGAACTTACTTAAATGAGACACTTTATGTTTACAGCAACAGAATTGTTCCCATCTAAGAAATAATCGCCGGCATTTGAGGAGAACATACCAGCAACGAAGTGGGCCCACAGGTTGTGGTAGGCCAGTCTCACCTTCCTATAGCACAGATTCCAATTACAGCTGTGTAAGGCCTCCGCACTCCAGACCACCTCACCATCCCCATTCTGTCTCAAACAGGGCTCAACAAAGGGGTGAACCTGGATCATTTCATCACTCACGGAGAGGTCAGTAGTACATGCTTTAGCAATATCTTTTCTTTTGCTTTTGTTGTGCAAAAATGCTATTTTTGTTTGTTAGCTTTTGCAAAAACATAAGAAGCACTTAATATTACCAAGAAGAAAACTACTGCATCACATTGTGATATGCATGGCCTATTTATTAAACTCATTTGAGCTTAAATTCATTGTTAATATCTGTCATGTTCTTACCCAAAACATTGCATTCATTTTTGTTACTTTACACAAATGACAAGCTTTTTCATGCCTTTAGTAAGGGCGGTACAACTTAGTATGAGAATCATTATTGTTGTTTTTGAAAGAATTTTCTTATTTGTTGTGAAAATCAGTTCTGAATTGGTCTGTTTGCTAGTTTCTTTATCTGGAATGCTATTTTGATATTTTCTGATATTTGACTTTGGATTCCGCTTTTTGCTATTTCTTGTTTTATTTTTTATTTCAATTCAGATGAGGTTTGTGGTTCACTTTTGTGGTTTCGTTTCTTAGGTACAAGATTGATTTTAGGCTTATATTTCTCCATGAAAATCAATTGTTTTGTTTTCTACCCTCAATCATCCCTTGCCTGATGTACTGTAATTGCTAAATATAACTTTTTCCCCAATCTACCTTACCAATATGCAGTGTTATTGCTGCTTTAAAATCCCAGAGGTTCTAATCAATTATAGCCACATAAGATTCTCAAAATAATAGCTATGCATCTTAACAAATTCAAACCTTATCATTCCAAAAATGGGGCTGATTATTACATGAAATGTTCAGAGATCCCGATCACATTGGCGTTGTTGTTCCAAGAGGAAAGTTTAAGCCGTCACAGGGAAAGCATTGCATCTGAGCATCTTTACAAGAAACGAGAATGAACGGTCATAACTAAAGGGACTCTAATCAGCAGAAGTAAGTAAAGTTTTTTCCACTATTTCCTGTAAAAGTTTTATAGATTTGACCGGAGAAACCAAACTAATGTTTTCCAAAGGAGAAATCACCAAATCACAGAACTCAAACACTTAATTGCAAAAATTTGAATGGTTGTCAAGTCTTCAAATAAAATCAGTGTTTGGAATTCTAAATAATTAATTTCAAATAAAATTACTTTTTAAGTAAACTCATAGGATATGCTGGAATATATCTGTATATTCTTAACAGACTATGGCATAGTCTGGTTAGAGTATTGGAGTTACACTGTCCTCATCTTCTGAAGGAAGTGATGATAATCCATTGGAAAAGACCAGTATGGGAAACATGAGACAATGACACAAAAAGGAGAGAAAAACTGTAGTGTAAAAATGTATATAATGGGAAATGGATTGTGTTGGATATAAAGTACATTGGATAGGGAAAAATTACAGAAATACACAAACAAAGCACATTTATCCTACATTTGGAAAGGGAACATGACACAGTACTCATGTGTCCAGGAGTAAATGCCTTAGCTGCAGTTTCCTTCTTAAATAATATGTGCAGGCAAGCTTGTGGACTTTTACATTCTTATGCATTCTACTCTTCTCAAAAACAAGTCACAGATGGCAAGGGGCAGCAGACACTTACCCAGAAATGTTTGTATTTCTGTAAATTTTACTATTCTGCAAGTACCTACCTACTGTGTGTCACAGTTCAGTTGATCAAAGTAGAATTGAAACTTGGAGTCAGTCAGGCTTCTAGATTGTTATTTATTCACATTATTTTGTATATTTCCATTTCCCACATTATTTGTATTAATAATTATGATTAATACTATTTATTTCCTTCTGGTGAAGAGAATGAAAACTTAATAACATAGGGGTTTATAGCTGGGATTCATAACTGCAAACCATGCACTTATAGCACTGACTTTCATTTCCTATTCTCCCAAAGGAATGATACAACTTAGCAAATGTTCAACCCACTCCCATGTTTTTTAAATCTCTTTGAACGTACATCATTGTTTTACCAAAGAGATTTAAAACTGAGCTTTAAAACTAGTTATGAATGAACAATTGTAGAGTCTACTGGCATTTGTCATCAATCTCTTTGCCTTTCCAATATTATGACAACCTCTGGGAAGTGCACAATCAAACTAGTTCTATAAATCAGCTACATAACCTAAAATGTGAGCAAATACTTGTTAATAAAAATACATTTGCTATACATAATGCTTTTATCCAGATACAAGATGACCTCAAATGCAAGATGATTCTCTTTTCTTAAGTGGCCAAGTGATTAGACTGCTTCACTCTCTCCAAGATGGCCTGGGTATAGTCCCAGGCAACTGCAAAGTGAGATTTGTGGTGGACAACATGGCGATGGGGCAGGTTTCCTCTGCCATCATTCCACCAATTGCTCCATCCTTCATCTTCCCTATCATCCATTTCACCTTCATACCATTATCCACTTTTCTCGCTCTCATCCCAGGTGTTGGACTGGCCCCTCAACCCTGGTTCCCCTATCAGGCTCAATGCTTTGACTTCTCTATTGCTGACTTATGTCCCCTACCACTGGGATCAGTGATATAAGGGGATTTATTCATCAGAATGAGATATTAAGGCAGCAGCAGTAGCCGCAGAGAGAGAAAGTAAGGGGAGAATGAAAAATGTACAGCTAAATCCCTCTTAGCTGCTTGGCAATTGGATACTAATATGTTAGGCACAACCACCAATATGAAAGGAAATGTATTTTTATTTTAGTCTTGGAAAGATGTTTTCTCCATTTAGAATGCTTATAATACCTCTAAGTCAGTTAACAGCTAACTTATAGCATGAAATGAAAGGCAGAAAATTTCTTGTATAAGTCATAGCCTTGGAGGTAATTTATACTATTACTCCTCATGTTTTGCCATTGCCAAAAGCATTCATTCACTTACCTTTTTCCCCATTTCTTTCAGAAAACATTAATATTTTTGGAAAAAAAAAGAAAACAACAGTCTTGTATTTGGATATATATTGTATATCTTTCAGTGTGAATAGAATATTGTTATCTTTATAAAACATTGTTTATGTATATTGCTTGGAAATTAATGCATATACTTGAGATGCGATTTCATAATGTAGCTCTTTAAGAGATTTAAATATAAAAGCATATATTAAAAAGGTCAGAATGCTTGCTATCAACAAATATTAAAAGCCATTAATATCTGCCCATGGCAATTAGAGATCTAAAACTTAGGATTCAGACTTCCAGATGTTTTTTGTTCCTACATGTAGCATCACTACTTTGGGTTGTATTTTACTATCATCTATCACTTCTATTTGCCCTTTTAATTGCTGAGCTTTAATACCTTTAAATCTGTATGTTTTACCTGCATATGTTTTATTATGAGGTCACCTAGTGTTAACACATTGCTTTTAGGAATAAGTTTGTCTTTGAGTTGCTTTCCTATGGGGATAGAATTTGTCCATACATAACATGAAATAAAAAGAAGTATTTCAGACAGTGGAGAGCCATTGTTATTAAAATTAGACAAATGAATCAATCCTGTATACACTATTCCCCCACTCACAAGCTTTTATCTTCTATTTGCAATTCTCTGATTTGTAGACCATACCACAATATAGAATAAAAATACAGATTAAGAGACTTACTGAGTCATAGAGTCAACATGAAAAATTCAGTGCCACGCCGGGATTTGAACCACGGATCTCCTGGTTTCCGTCCAGTCACTCTAACCCATTGAGCTACCATGGCCATATGTGTTTGGAGGAATTATATGTGTTTGGAGGAATTTAGTAACAGTGACGTCAAAATTAATCTCAGAGAGATTACCATTAATCTCTTCTGAGATTACCATGGCCAACTTGCCCTCATGACATTAAATTCTCCATTTGACTTGTATATTTCCCCGGTAGACCACTAGGGGCTCTCACATTCAAGATACACCGTTTGTGGCGACTTACTATCATAAGTACTTGAGTCCCAGGCTTCATCATTTAACTTAAATGTTAAATGTTTAATGAGTTAAATGATGAAGCCTGGGACTCAAGTACTTATGATAGTAAGTCGCCACAAATGGTGTATCTCAAATGCGAGTGCCCCTAGTGCTCTACCGGGGAAATATGTGAGTCAAATGGAGAACTTAATGTCATGAGGGCAAGTTGGCTGGACGGAAACCAGGAGATGCGTGGTTCAAATACCAGCTATGGCATTAAATTTTTCATGTTGATTATCTATCAAAAACCTTAGCCTATATACGGCTAGTGGAAGAAATGATTAATTTCAATTTACCGAGTCATATTTTATTTGAATTTTAATGATCTGGACAAGCTTTCTCCTTTTGAAAGTAATGAGTCAGTAATTCAAACACAAACATCACTTAAATTATGCTTACTTGGACATGTTTTGGAGAACGGTTTGTCCACATCGTCAGCAGTTATCCGACTGGTTGGATCCGTGGTTTCCTGAAGTGACATCTGTTGTCTGTGGTGACATCTGTTGTCTGTGAGATGAACTTCCAAAGAGAGTTTTCAGGCGACAATTCGAAATTTAAAGTATACTGTTTGTTTTTTATAATTAGCAACTTTTCCCAAACATCGAGTTTGGCTGCATTACTGGCTGGCTTTAATAGTTTTATATTTGGTACAATTTCATGATTGGTAGACCAGAAATGGTGGGATATTGCTGATTTTTCTATTTGTATTTCACACATCTCATATGTTCCTGAGATGTGTGAAATACAAACAAATAGAAAAATCAGCAATATCCCACCATTTCTGGTCTACCAATCATGAAATTGTATCAAATATAAAACTATTAAAACCAGCCAGTAATGCAGCTGAACTCGATATTTGGGTAAAGTTGCTAATTATAACAAACAAACAGTATACTTTAAATTTCGAATTGCCACCTGAAAACTCTCTTTGGAAGTTCATCTCACAGACAACAGATGCCACCACAGACAACCAGGTCACTTCAGGAAACCACGGACCCAACCAGTCAGATAACTGCTGATGATGTGGACAAACCGTTCTCCAAAACATGTCCAAGTAAGGATAATTTAAGTGGTGTTTGAATTACTGACTCATTACTTTCAAATGTTAAATACATCTCTGTTTCTAACCTTTTGCTTCAAATAATAAGCTTTCTCCTATTTTTGTAACCTTCTAGGTTGCACAACTTCCGAAATCCATTCAGTATCTCATAATTATGTGACAAAAGCTGCTTATCCCTGTTTTTTTGCCATGTCTACCCCAAGAAATTGACCCTAAACTGAGCTTTGCATGCTATGCATTACAACTTCTGTCCTTCTTCAGTTATACTATTATTGATATACTGGCCTATTTTGCATACCTCCACTCAGTAATAAAATATGGTATAATATTTTGGGGAGGTTCTACAGTTTCAAAAAGAATTTTCAACTTACAAAAGAAGGCCCTCAGAATTATATCATGCTCTCATGCAAGATCATAATGTAGAAGCATTTTCAAAAACTTAGATATATTAACCCTTACCAGAGAATACATATACACATTGATGACCTTCTACAAAAAAATAAAAATTACTTTATTACTAATTCTGACATCCACAATATCAAAAAATATATATGAAACATTAACTTTTTAAGTATTTATTTCTGTTTTTTATACCATATTCTATCAGAAAACTAATCTTGTGAAGTTCAGTGTGTATAAATCATGTATACTTGCTCATGTGCCAATATGTCAAAACCTGTCTATAGTAAGCTTATGTAAAAGGGGACTGTTTTGATCTACATTTCCACTGTTTAAAAGACAAACTGTTTCCTCTATATCTAAATCATAATTCACTGCTTACCACTGTTACTTAACAATATTAACCATAGATGTGTATTTGAACATGTACCTCAATAGTTTGTAAATTTTGCTTTCATAACCTGTCATCTGAGACATTTTCAGTCTAAAATATCACTTGTACTTGAGAAATTTATGTATGAATAAAATGCATAGTAAATACTTGCATGATTCCAATTCATAACAAAATCTATAACAATGGTTAGTGTTCAAATACACATTACTTATACTAGAAATTGTAAACCAACCATGATTTCTCATTTATGCAGATGATACTCCAGCATATGCAAAACCCAACTATCCCACATCCCAGTCATCTTGTAACAACACTCTAAGTAACTCAAGCCAGCATCACAACATGCTATCAGGCGGTGGGAATATGTTTACAAATGGTGGCAATGGTACGACATCCAGCTCCACTTCAGGAGATCCAAGTGATCCTCATGTCACAGTGACCAATCCAGTGCGATAGTGTTCTTACTTACAGGACTAGCTTTCTGGGTCAAATTTTGGAACAGCCTTGCTTTGCCAATATTATACATTCAAGTGGAAAAGTGATTTAATATGATGGAAAATATTAAAATTTGTTTTCTAAAGAGATTGTAGTGAGTGTTGATCATAATTGATCTAATGTATTCACAGATACAGGCTGCTTTCCAAAATAAGTTCACTTAACATTATTTTTCTGAATGTGCTCTAAAAATTAAAGAATATTCAGATAAATGCAAAATTCTCATTATTTTTAACAAGAATTAATCAAATAGTTTAAAAGACAAATGAATTGCTGAGAAAAGAAATTGCAACCTAAAGTAAGCTTGATTTTGTAAAAGCTGAGAATCATACAATTCCACTGTGCTATGGGAATACCTGATTTTGCTTCAAGTAACACTTTACCTGAGTATGTACTAACACCAAAACCTCTGTGCAGTTTGAATGCTTATTTTGTAACACTATGCATTACTTATACTTTAATTATGGGGGAGGTTGAAAAAGGAAGCAAAGGCTTTCAAATTTTGGTAAATTGATGGAAACTAATCATTTCTTCACACCAGCCACACACAGGCCAAGGTTTTTAAAGGATAGAGTCAACATGAAAAATTCAATGCCATGGCCGGGACCTGAACCACGGATCCCCCGGCTCCCGTCCAGTCGCTCTAACCCAATGAGCTACCATGGCCAACTTGCCGTCCTGACATTAAATTCTCCATTTGACTCGTATATTTCCCGGTAAACCACTCGGGGCTCTCGCATCCGAGATACACCATTTGTGACGACTTACTATAGTAAGTACTTGAGTTCCAGGCTTCATCATTTAACTCTTACTATTTTGGTGAATTGATGAAAACTAATCATTTCTTCACACCAGCTGCACATATTGTTTCCATCAATTTACCAAAATAGTAAGAGTTAAATGATGAAACCTGGGACTCCAGTACTTACGATAGTAAGTTGCCACAAATGGTGTATCTCAGATGCGAGAGCCCCGAGTGGTTTACCGGGAAATATACGAGTCAAATGGAGAATTTAATGTCAGGACGGCAAGTTGGCCATGGTAGCTCAATGAGTTAGAGCAACTGGATTGGGGCTGGGGGATCCGTGGTTCAAATCCCAGCCATGGCATTGAATTTTTCATGTTGACTCTAGCTATCAGAAAGGCTATCAAATCCAGTCCCTCATAATTAAAGTACAAATTATGTATATTGTTGCAACTGACTAACAATGTAGAGGTATAATTTAGATATACTGTTACTAAAATCCTCTAAATATATTGGCAAGTTTCTAACTCAAGCCCTAATCTACTAAAGAGCATGTTCCTTCATTAGTTGTTGAAAGCTGGTAGGGTGGCTTTCTTACAGTTCTTTCTTCAAGTTTAGTATACGATACACTCCTGAAGGACTAGAAATAGAAAATACTTAAAGGGATGCTTCTCTTAATGTTGAATAAGAAGCCACTCTCAGACAAAATAACATTAAAAAAAATGTGACATCATTTTACAAGTTAACTGTACATAAGTTTTGGTTGATGTTCAATAAACAAAAGTGAACCAATCAAAAGTGCAATGTCAAAACCTTTCTTGAACCTTTTCTTACAATTGTTGTAATTCTTTTTCACAACTTCTGCATATTGAGTGCCTGTTTATTACCCTGAAATCTATAGTTCTAAATAGAATTCTAAAAGATTTTTTATTGAAACAATATAATGGTTCAGAAAATGAACAGAATTCATGGAAAGTATCCTTACTTACAGAAGTTAGTTTTTCTTTTCCTCAAAGTGGAGCATTTTCTGAAAAATGTTAAAGTAAAGGAAAGAAAACTAAACCAATCTAAGTGTGACATATAAGATGTATGAAATCCAAATCTGACACTGATTTTGTCCAGTAATTGTGTTGCTGTTAATAAAACTGCATGAAAAATATACTGCAGCAAAGGTGTTGTAACTAACAGAATAACATACTATATGTTACTTGTCTTCAATTGTTTTATATGTACTTATTATCAGCGAGTATATTTTGTATGTATGACTTTCAATGCTTTGTGATGGAAGTAGTTATGATGTTTGAGCAAAGGAACTAAATTCTTTGCAGTATTTGTTTTCATTTTACATTCTGATTAAGATGCCGGGTCTGAAGGATGTATCACAAGCAAAGGATGCCCTTTAGGTCACTGATTGCTTCATAAAAATAACTGTTTATGCTGAAGCCATTCAAGTGGTCTACTCTCATTATATTGTTATCAACTAAATAAACAATGGAAGAAGCATGTTTGGCTGGAATACTTTTTGTATAGTCAAAATTAATTATAAATGTGCAAAATGGGATAATTAAAATATGTTGGGAGCCAATTACGCTGTTTACTTACAGTCAGCAAGAGAAAGGAAAATGTATGTGTAAAATCATTGTTTGACTCCCCACGCTTAAAAGTCTGTTTACTTTATGACATAGACATTACGTAAATCTAACATAATAACTAATGCAATGTAATATCATTGTAGAAATCTCCTGCCTGTACTTTATTTTTTATAACCTTCTTTTCTATCTCTGTATATGCTTTCTGGGCATAATGAACAGTAATCCATGCATATTTTCCTTTTTCTCTTTTCCAAGTGATGTATCGGTCAGTACCTATTTGCAAGACACCTAATGTATATAGCATTTCAAACAATTACAATTCCTGTGAAAACATAACCTCTAAAAGCTCATTTCCATAAGAACATTCCAGGGTATGACTATGCATTTGATCTAGAGATGCACATTTTGTAACCATACTGAAAATTCCTTAGTAAATGTAAATAAATGTTAAATACACAAAGTAATCAATTGATTACAGATATTTAAAATGTTAATGCAAAATGAACAATTAGAGATATGACTGTACAATAATAGTGGTGAGTTAAAAATGAGGTTCAGTTGTGAAATCTACAAATATTTTGCCATTGTTATGACATCCTCTTTTAATTTAAATTAGTCATTTATAATATTGTCTCTTATAAAATTCTTAGAAATACAGGTGTGTTACTTATGTAGTGAATGTTTCTCAAGCTTGTAGTCCTGTATTTAACTTCAAGTTTAAGGTGGTCAGGGACCGCTAACCAAAGGGCACAACTCGCAGCTAGAATGTGTTTTACAATTATGAAATTTGTGTAATGCTGGTATGTTTCTTATGGAATGAACAAAGGTAAAAATTTACAACACTGCCTGTATCTCACTAACGATCAGGATTTGAGGCTTCTACAGCGATGATTATCAATTAGAACTTCTTGGCTTACCAGCCTTGCGATGTTTATAAAATTGCATGACTGGTAACCTGAGAAGCTTTAAGTGATATCTAAAGCATGTTACATTTAAGGCTTTGTTCCACAAATAAGCTACTTTATAGCTTTTAGTCCTTATTACAAATTTTGCACCTATGTCCATTTTTCTTAATTTTACTGATGTAAACTCCTGAGACATTCCTATTCATATCTAAATCAAGTTTAATTGCCCCATTTTTAAATACTGTGCTTTTATTAGATAGTGATAAAAAGAGTCCTTATCAATATAGAAATAGAGAATAAGGAACAGAGGCACAGTAACCAGCTGAACAAATCAGATTAAAGAAAAATATCACTAAACAAGAATTATTACAGTAGCTTAAGGGAAACACTATGTAAAATTCATTTTCACAGATAGGGGCAGGTTCCTTCATGATATGCAGTTTTTTATGTTTAGTGCTTTAATTCACAACTAAAACTATTCCCTTGTCATCATATTGTAATACTTCTGTTTTCTATTAATGTACATTTTTTTTTTAAGCATGATACCATTCATTAAAACCTGTGATATGTGTAATAACAAAAAATAGAAAAGAAAAGAAAAACCAACAAAAAAAAACATGATATCTTTGCTTGTAATAAGGTTCATAGACCTGGCAAAGAATACTAGGTCAGCAAGTGGTTTCTTTAGCCTAAATAATTTGGATGTACAATGTATTCTAAAGATGTAGTAAAAGTGATGTAATTTTTGTATCCACGTTAGATGTTAACACTTTCTATAGCATGTTGGTATAGATATACTCAAATCTTCAAGAATCTCCTGTAATGAAAATACTTCCTAATGGGAGCATTTGATCACAAAAACTGAACAGACTAATTTCTAAAATATATATTCTGCAGTAGTAGTATAAACATATGTTTTTAATGTGCTGAAACCATAATGATAATTTCTATAATACTGTTGCAAATTGATGTTTTACACAAAAGATTTATTTGTTTTCTGCTGCCAGTAAACTGTGTTTGTATGAAAGCTGGCAATATTATATTGTCATCATGTTAATGAAGTGTTAACGTGTTAGCATCAGTGGTGGTAATATTGCTAATTACATAACAAAGTCTCATCAGTTGTGTGCATTGATGCCAAAATAATTATAAAGCTGCAATTGACAAGGGATTTTGTTGATCTGTTTGTACTTCATCACATATCGTGGTAGATAGTTACTATAGTTATAAGCTCAAATGAACTAATATTGTAAATAGTAAAAATTATTTAGCAAACCAGATTTTTATATTATGTTTTAGCATAGTTTCAAAAGTATGGTTCTATAATTTTATCTTGAAGCATAGTTGTTTTGTTTTCATTAAGAGACTGTTAAACTGAAAACATTATAGTTAGGTGTTCATGGTTCATTGATAAATACGTATGACATGCTCAAAAGTAAATTAGTCAAAATATACATGTAGTGTTGGGAACACAGAGGTTCAGATTGCCACTAAACAGATTCAAAAGACTTCAGCAATGCATATCACTGCATGAGAAAATCTAAAAGGCATACCAGGATTATTGTGACCACATTACATTATAATAATCCTAATCGTAACAAAAACTGAAAATAAATCAAGAAAACAGCTTTTGATTGGAAGCAATATCACATTATTACTTTCATTCTGCAAACTTTTCAAATGTATTGTAAAGTTGTTGCACATTTTAAGACTTGTTGCCCCTTGTACATATTTAGGCTTTCACGGCCGGCGTTAATCCAATAGAATGTTGTTTCCGGGGTTGAAGGCCGTGGTCTAGACAATGAAAACATATCTGACGTTTTGCCCATAACTTCTCCGTGGGCATCTTGTCTGTTCACAACTAGACTCTTGTCTAGACAAGAACAGACAAGACCTAGAATCTCTGAAAATGCCCAACGGAGTTACAGGCGAAACGTCAGATATATTTTCATTGTCCCAACCCCGGGAACAACATTCTATTGTTGCTTCTTGTTATCATTTTTGTTGTTGTAATTTTACATCCTCCAACGTTAAGTCATATTGGATGATGAATGGAATGGAAGAAATGATGCTCAAATGAGCCCAGGGTCCATAGAGCTTAGAGTTACTGGACATTCGTCTTTCAGGATAAGGGAAAAAAACAGGTAAAACCTTATCCAGGTAACTCACCCTAACCGAGATTCGAACTCGGGACCTCTTGAACGTGAGGCAGACACGCTACCATCCATGCTACTGAGGCAGCGCCTCTTGCTATCATTATTTGCCAGAATATTTTTCTGATATATCTCAGAAACTATTTGTAGTTGGTTTATTAATACTCATCACTTACTTGTTTATATTTATGAGAGACTAGTTTCAAAGGCATTCACCTCCATTTTCAATCTCTTTCTAACAGGCATCTGTTGTTGTCTGCTCTCTCTCTGGTGGGAGAACTATGAACTTCTTTGTCAAATTATCTACTGGTGGGATTCCAAAGTTCACCACCAGTAGATAATTTGACAAAGAAGTTCATAGTTCTACCACCAGAGAGAGAGCAGACAACAACAGATGCCTGTTAGAAAGAGATTGAAAATGGAGGCGAATGCCTTTGAAACTAGTCTGTCATAAATATAAACAAGTAAGTGATGAGTATTAATAAACCAACTACAAATAGTTTCTGAGATTAATTTTGACGTCACTGTTACTAAATTCCTCCAAACACATATTTCTGATATATGTTTCAGATTAAAAACCACAACAAAATGTATCATTCAATATGATAAAATTATACAATATGTAATATATTCATACATTCTGTGTTTTGTCTGCAAACTTGAAAGAGAAATTCCCAATAGCGCTACAACATTTTGTTAGCTCTTGTTTTACATTTTTGCTGTTCTTAAACTGGGGACCGCATTTCTGTTCCAGTCTTTTAGTTTCTGTGCTATTGTGATAGTGGTGCTGGTGGTGGTGGCTGGTGGTAGTGCTGGTAGTAGCATAACAGAAACTACAGCTTCACCTGTGTTCGTATCTAAATGACGTCACATTTTTTTGCAAGATCAGATTAAATTTTAACAGATTTGACATCTAGGTGACTTACTAACAGCAATTAAGTGTAGCGTCATATTTTTCACTGGTGGCTGGCCGGCTGGCGGTTAGTGCTGCAGCAGAATGCACGCTGCCAGCTTGAATATTTAAATTCTAGCTTAGGTTTATCATGCAAATTATAATTTCAATAATTACATACTTTCTTCACAGAAGGTGTTGGAAACAATGTCTTTGTCCTCCCAAGCTTGTCTCACACTTCAAAGAAAATTTCTGTTGACATGCATTAATGCATCTTCTGAAATTTCAGCAATTTCTCTTCTGATATTGTCTCTCAGTTCTTCCAACATATGTGGGTTGTTCCGATACACTTCATTTTTTAACTTCCACCATAAATAAAAATTGCATACTGGAAGGTCTGGGGATCATGGAGGCTGTAGCCCTTTACTGATGATCCTACCTTCAAAAATTTGCCTAATTAATTATAACGATAGATCAACTGTAATGTGCTGTAGCAGAGTCTTGTTATAAATATGCCGGTGTGCACTCAATGTGACACAAATATTCCAGGAATGATTTGATTATTGCATCCCTGTACCTCTGTTTGTTAACTGTTTCTATAATTCAGTATGCATTCACAGCACAACAAACACCAATTTTCTGGTCAAGTAATAGTATTTCAAGCAAAATATCGGTTTTTTCTTCATTTCAATATCTGTTGTCTTCTGACCATACATGATCATGTAACAAAAATCATGCTTCGCCTGTGAAAAAAATTAAATTAGGGGTCATAGAGTCATCATTAACTTTACCCATCACCCAATTGCAGAAATTTACTCAGAGTATCACAGGGTTGCAGTACAGTTATCTTATATGATTTTATTTCAAAACTTTAGTGGCTTGTGGAATACTCATTTCCTGTAATAACCTACTCAGAGATTTTCTTGTACTACATTCTAACTTTTGTCCTATCTCATCAAGTTTTTCTTCTGTAAGCACATGACAAGTTATTGTTTGCTTCTTATCAAGAACAGAACCAGTTTCTCTGAATCTCTTTACAAGTTTACGAACTGTTTCTCTGTTAGCTGCAGAAATACCAAGAAAGAAATAAGAAAGAAATAGCCGTGTCACTTCTCTGTTCACATGTAGTAATCATGCATGAATATTCAGTATCTTAAAGTATACACACTTCTTTGCATTATAGCATAATTGATCACAATTTGATCACAAATAACAGAACAAGAACCCGCACTAACAATGGTCAGAGAAACTTTATTTTGTGCAATGCGAGAATATTTTCTAAGTCCAAAAGTGCACGTATATGCATGCGCAAACAGATAACCAAGCCGGTTCTCGTGTTGCAGCCAACATGAGAAAGATATGTAAAACTTGTAGCCAACCTGTGCAAAAATGCCCCAGACATAGGTGACGCAGTCCGTGTGCAAAGGAACATGGTTTGAGCAGGCTAAGTTATCACCCGGTCAAATTTTGTGTCTCATGCACTGTTTTGCACATAAACAATCCTACGACATGACGATAATGGAGTGCTCCATAGGAAATACATGGAAATATGAGCTCATGGACTGTATCGGACTGGTTCGGTTACTGCTGCAAAGTGTGCATGATGTCAAATGACACCAAGTATACTGCAAGGGGGAAATTGGTGATCCTGGCCATGTCGTTCAAATCAACAAATGCAAAATAGGATGATGCAAGTTTCATTGTGGGCGCGTCGTAGAGGGCAACTGGATCTTGGGAATGATTGACGTAGAAATGAATGAGGTGCAGATGACGATATGCCCCAACAACAGAAGGGATGCAAATACGCTCTAGTCTAATTGCAGCGCCCACAATGAAGCTTGTGTCATCCTATTTTGCATTTAAAAATCATGGTTGTATATAAACACATGAAAAAATGTGAAGGAATTAGAAAAAAATCGCGGCGTCGCATATTATAAAGAAGAGCCCAATGGTCAAACATGCAGTCATGCAGAGAAAAGTGGGTGCCAGGAAAGATGAGAAGCACTGTACACACACAGCCACCTGTTGTTCTTTCTTAGACAAACTAGCTGCTACACTGTGGAAATTTGGAAATTTTCATGCAGTGATGTGAGGGTTGATGTATTTTAAAATTGTATTACGGTTAATATTCCTTTTTTCTTTTTCTTTTCATTGAAAAAGTTGTAATTTTACAATGTGTGTAAAGCAGTTAAATGAATGTTTGGAGCTTAGACTTATATGTTCAAATAAAAAAAATCTTTCAGTGCTTAGCCTAATATTAATAAGTGCAGCTAAGCCATTTCATGGATATGTAATCTAATTACTACACATAAATTCTATAGTTAAAAAAATGTTACTGAAAACATTCTATCACTTTTCTATCACTTGAAACGTAAGATATTCTTTGATCTGTTTTCAGGCAAAGTTGTTCTCTTATCTAAGTTGTTTATAAAACCTCAAAGCCAAAGAAAATAAAATACAAAACAATGACCTGAACTTCATTTCAGCAAAAATGAGAATCGGCTCAAATATAATTGAGAGATAAATTTTATGTTTTTACAAATAAACAAAGAAAATTAATAAGAAGAAAGCTAAATATTCATATCACTTCTTTTGTATATAACTGTAGATTGTACTAACAGTGTAATTAATATCAGATGTATAAGAGCTGTATTGTATAGTCAACACTGTCCATTGCCTACATTTATGTAACCTGTAAATAATGCTACAGTTATCATTTATTTTGCAGTAAATAACTTTCAGATATTTAGAATGTTACTTCTCCCAAGCTGTGGATATTTTATGTTTCGTATCTAATGATTTTTACATGATTTAGAAAAATACAGTTGAGCTATTTATTCCTTTGTACCTATTTCTGTAACTTATTACTGTATTGCTTCTAAGCATTTATGATACCTTCCTACAATAAAACTCAAGACATGGAGATGCATATAAATAAATAATTTAAAAAGAAATATTTAGTAATTCTCTTGGTTTCACTAGCAGCCTTCTCTTTACCTCATTTACTTTTATTCTTCTGTATACAGTTTTAAAATCAGTTATTCATCTGAAAGAAAACACACATAAAAACACATAAACTACCTATTCCTATTCCTATGTTCAACTGAGGCTATACAATGTTAAATGAGGCCTATGGAGAGTCTGCTCTTACCTACAGCTCAGCTTGAAGGTGGTTTAAGTTGGACAATTAATTGCAAAGGAAGGTGGATGTGGCACTGCAGTTATTGCTCTTACAGAAGAAAACGTCAACACTGCTGCTGTCATTGTGAGAGAAGATCGGCGAATAACCCCAAGAACACTTTCTCAAATATTGAAAAACATTACAAGTCCATATCAGGCACAAAACCCCACATTTCTGTGAAGCAGGCTGAATGCTGCACCACAATAATGCGCTGCCACATAATGCCAATGTTGTTGCTGAGTATCTGACAAAAATCAACGTGAAGTGTGTCCCTCAGCCCACTATAGTTAGGATTTAGCCCCATGTGACGTTTTCCTATTACCTAATGTAAAGAAATACCTTTATGGGAGGCATTATCCATCTTCAGAAGCACTTGTAGAGACTGCAGAGGCAATTTTGAAGGACTTCTCCAAAAATGGTTTCCAACATGTCTTTGCAGACTGTCAGAAACGATGGGACAAGTGCATCGAATCTAAGGGAGACTATTTTGAGAAATACCATCAAAATGATGAGGATGAGTAAAGGTACGTTGTCAAAGTTACTCTGGAACTGCCTAGAACTCCTTAACTCAACAAGGTAACTCTTGGGGCGCCAGGGTAACGAAAACGCAAATGCCTTAGCAAGGAAAGGCTCTGCAATATTATTTACTGTAGTAGTAGTTTTATTCATCCATTAAGTCAATACAATGACATTGGATACGTCAATACAAATAATATAAAGTATAAAAAATAAATTGCATCAAGTGTGATTAATAAAATCTAAACATGAACTCATAAATATATACAGTTGCATGGCTCTACAGCTACAGCATTTAAAATGGTATCACAAATATATACAATTATATGGCCAGCTTCAGTGTATCTAGAAATTCACTTACATCATAATATGAATCGCTTAGTAAAATTTGTTTCAACGATAGCTTGAAACACCGCATGAATTTTATGTTTTTCAAATTGGCCGGTAGTTTATTATACAGAGTGACTGCTGAATATCTAACTCCTTTGGAATAAAGTGCAGTTCTATGTGTTATTGTTCTTAAGTCTGTTTTACTTCTGGTGTTATGATGATGTATTTGATTATTTGTGGTGAAATGTTCAAGATTTTGTTTTGTATAACATAGCAAACAGTATATATACAGACTGGGCAGAGTCAAGATTTTCAATTCCTTAAAGAAGTTCCTGCAGGAGTCATATTTTTTTTCCTGACATTAGGCATCTAACAATCCTTTTTTGTACTTTAAAAACCAAATGACTGTCTCTACTATCCCCCAAGAATATAATGCCATACCTCATTAGACTTTCTGCATATGCAAAATATAAGGTTCTCATGTCACTTGCATTCAACTCATCTTTTATTACTCTTAACGAGAAGTAGAATTTATTTAACTTTATTACTAGATTCTTTATGTGTGCTTCCCAGTCTAAATGCTGATCTACCCATACTCCCAGAAAATTTGCTTCTGTCACATAAGAGACACACGCATCATACAACTTGATGTCAGGTTTCCCATCATTTTTATTTTGTTTGTGGCGAAATGATATTGCTGAAAATTTGTTTCTATTAATAAGCAATTTGTTTTCAGCAAACCAAGTTTCAATTTTACTGGTTATATGTTTTGCATTTTCATTTCCCTTTATTATAACATTTGTGTCATCAGCAAACATAGTTATGTGAGTTGGATTTAAATAATTTGGGACGTCATTTATGAATATTAAAAAGAGGACGGGCCCTAGTATGGATTCCTGGGGAACTCCATATTTGATTTGTTTAATTTTTGAATAGTGATTATGTACGACATCTGCTCATCAACATTTGTGATTTCCACCATTTGTTTCCAATTTTTTAAATATGATTGGAACCAATCCCATACTATTCCCCTTATCCCATAATAGTACAGCTTTTGCAGCAGAATTTCATGATGAATCATGTCAAATGCCTTGGTTAGATCTATTAGTAAGCCTGCACAGTTATTATCATTGTCAATAGCCTCCAATATATGATCTGTAAGCTCAAAAATTGTGGCTTTGTGGATTTTCCTCTACAGAACCCATTTTAAGTAGGGAGTGTTTTGCATCCCTTTAATACTGTATGAAAAACCATTGATGAGTGGAAAAAGTTTAACCACCAAAAAGATGGAAACAAACAGAAGGATGCAGATACAGTAAGAGAATGATGAGTAGAATATCCTTCTCACTTACTGAAGATATACTCAAACTTAACATATCCCAAATAAACCTGATAATACGGGCAATGACAAGGCATTGTAGGTTGAAAAAACATCTGCACATAATGGGTATGTTTAAAAAAACACCAGTATATAGATTATGTAATGTAGAAGAAGAAACTGCCTCTCACATTATATTCAGTTGTGGAGTTTTAGGTAGGAAAAGATACAAATTACTGGGTATAGCTAAACCAGAAGAAGATGGTCCTATAAAAAAATTTAATTAGTAACCTGCTGTCTCTTTTAAAAGAGACAGGATTGGATAGAGTCAACCAGAAAAATTCAATGCCAAGGCCGGGATTTGAAACACGGATCTGCTGGTTTCTGTCCAGTCGCTTTTACCCATTGAGCTACCATGGCCAACTTGCCATCCTGACATTAAATTCTCCAATTGAATCATATTTATTCCCAGTAAACCACTAGGGGCTCTTGCATTCAAGATACATCGCTTGTGGCGAACTATTGTAAGTACTTGAATCCCAGGCTTCACCATTAAACTATTATTATTTAAGTTAATTGGTGGAAATTAATTTTCATGTCCGCTCTCTCTATCCAAAACCTTAGCGTATATATGGCTAGTGTGAAGAAATGATTATCCACCAATTAACTTAAATAATAAGAGACAGGGTTATTTATCTGAAAACGATAAAGATGGGAGACAATACATAAAGTCATAAAGTTTCTGTGTTGAGGGCAATTAAAATCCAACTCCTTCTTTACACAAGTTGACATTGAATAAAATGTGAGTGAAGCATGGCACTGTTTTCAAGTAGACTACTGATAATAACAGAGTCGTGTGTAAAATATGCAGCACAAATTTTTGCAGTACTTTAAGTCACACAAAATAACACAATTAAAAAACCATGTTTCCTCTATTGGAAAAGCAAGATATGTGTTCTCTGTTACTGCCGGAACATGAGATTATGGCCATTGTCGACTCCATGGCCTTCTTCAGGATCTGATCCTTCATTCATTCTGAAGAAGGCCATGGCTGAAAGCTCGACATTCATAAACCTGGCATGGCTGATCACCTACGAAGCCTTGATTAATAATGCTCATCATGAAAGCTTCAAGTCTTACAATGTGAACTTATTTAGTGAACAAAGTATCATCCTTATAACATGTTATGAACTATCAAGTATTGGTGTCTGAAAGTCAATAACAATGTTAAGCATCCAGAAATAGTGGAATCATCCTATTACTAAGAAAAGTCAGTAAGGAATGACCTTCTATGTTATAACACATGGATTCCATGTACCTGCCTTATTTTCAAGATATAGGTTTTCTTAAATACCTTCTCACTTTAGATCTAATGGCATTATAACCAGAGACAGAGGTAAGAGCCCAAATTTTATGTATTTTCCCTAAGTATTAACAGCTTTTGAACTGCCATGCCCAAGACACTGTTTTCCAAGTAGTCATTTAACTGTAGATGATGAACTTATAATTTCTAATGTAAATTATTGTTTTAGGTGTGTGAAAAATGTAAAGCAGGTAAATATAATGCAAAAATATGGGTTCACTGTAATGTTTGTAGTTATGTGAATTCAAATTGCAGTTATACACTGGGAAATAAGGATCTGTACAAAAGTGAATTGAGAATATATTGACACATTGCTTCACTCACACTGTGAGTGAAGCAATGTGTCAATATATTCTCGATTCACTTTTGTACTAATTTGTGCTTCACTGTCCCTACGCTTCTTTCAAGTTTATACTTTGAAATAAGGATCTACTGAAAAATATCAATGTACAAGGTTTGTAATGTTCCTTGTTACTGCATTAAGTCCTGGATTATTATTACTACAAAATTTTTTGAGAGATACACTTCCACAAATCACGCTCCAGAAGTTTTGCTGTCCCTCTCACTTTTTCAGACACTCATTATTATCTACAATCCTCCTTCTCCAGTCATTTACAATTAATTTACAATCGTTTACAATTGTAGGAATCTTTTGATTTATGAAGGGTATTTTACAATGATCTGTTACTTTAGCATCAGAGAGAATTCTAACCACCATTTTTTGAACTCTTAGCACTTCTAATGCATGTAAATTGTTACCCCTAAAATCAGTCCATACCTAAATATTCTCTCAAAGAAAGAAAAATAAGCTTCCCTTAGAAAATTCCATGAGATAGCTTTTTTTAAGCTCGCTATTAAAAATACAACCTGGAATGGTTTGCTACATACAAGATCTATATGCCAATTCCATGATAAATGCTTATCTAAGATTATACCCAGTAATTTAACTTCTTTAGTTGTGGTCTCATTAGAAACCCTAGGTGTCTTTAATGTAAAGAGTATCTTTTGAGATTTGGCTTCATTCATATAAAAACCATTCTTTTTAAACAAACTTTGTGCTTGCTCCATTGTGTTATGTGCTAACTGTAATAATGTATTAAGTTCTTTACGAACATTTAAAAATGAAGTGTCACCTGCATATACAACAAATACATACAAGCAAAGAACATTCCATACATCATTAATCATCAGCCCTAAGACCGAGCTTTGCAGCACACTTATTTATTCCACATTTGCTTCCCACTTATTAATGATGTGGGAGGGGTAATAAAATTAAAATAAATATTGATTTTAAAGCTACTAATATCACTTTTTTAATATAATTTTGAGTCAAACTAGTTCTCAAAGCTCCATTTATTGCTCGTGTTTACCTAGAATGAATTTCGTTAGGACCTTCCTAACATCCTCAGCTAATGTTTACATTAGAATGTTAGGAAGGTCCTAACGAAATTCATTCTAGGTAAATACTAGCAATAAATGGAGCTTTGAATACTAGTTTGACTTAAAATTATATTAATTTTGTGCTTCATTGCATCATAGTCCTTACTCAAAGGAAACACTTTTTATTAATCTTTGTTAACATGTTTTGGGAAGAACTTCAACTTCAAAACTTGTTTGACTGACCCATGTTGTTGGTGGTTGTCTATAATGGTGGCATCATGTGGTGGAAATGAAATGTGTAGTGTTTAAAGCCTGCTTTTACTACATGTGGCACCGCAGGTAGTGACACTGATTATACATGAGATGAAGATGGAGCAACTGTGGAATGAGATGGTGTGGAAAACTGGAGATCCCAAAGAAAACCCGACCCAGCGCTGTGTTGTTCACCACAAGTCTCACTTTGCACTCGCCTGGGATCGAATGGAGGCCACTTTAATGGGAGTCAAGCAGTCTAATCATTCATCCATGGCATGGCCTTATATGATGGTAAAATGTATTTCCAAAGAGTACTTGGTGGTGGTAAATGAAAACTCATTAACTGTTAGATAGAGTCAACATGAAAAATTCAATGCCATGTCCAGGATTTGAACCACAGTTCTCCTGGTTTCCGTCCAGTCGCTCTTACCCATTGAGCTACCGTGCCCAATTTGCCATCATGATATTAAATTTTCCAATCAACTTGTATATTTCCCTGGTAAACCACTAGGGGCTCTCGCATCCGAGATACACGGTTTATTGTGACATACTATTTTAAGTACTTGAGTCCCAGACTTCATCATTTAACTCTTATTATTTAAGTTAATTGATGGAAATTAATCATTTCTTCACACTAGCCGTATATAGGCTAAGGTTTTTGATAGATAGAGTCAACATGAAAAATTCAATGCCACGGCTGGGATTTGAACATCAGATCTCCTGGTTTCTGTCCAGTCGCCACTAAACTCCCCAGGGAGTCCAATTCTGCTGCATGACTGATCATTTTAATTAGTGAAACGTTCAGTTTCATGTTATGGCTGGTCATTCAGAAATGGTGTGAAACTGCAGATTTATCCAGTCAGTCAGACATGTTCTGAAGATAGGAACACGTCATCCCGAAACATGTTAACAGAGATTAAAATAAGTGTGTTAATATTACCAGTATCAACTCATCTTACGTAAGTAAATCTTAAGGTATCACTGTTTCTAGCTTCTTCCATTCATTAACATATTTATTTTTTCTCTGTTGCAGTGAGAAGATGAGAAGAACAAAGACTGTGACTGCCTGTTCAGTATGGACTTCAAAATCTGTTTTTTAAAGTCATTTAAGAGAGTAAAGCAAAGTTACCAGTGAAGGTCTTTGCAGTGTTTGTGTTGGAACAAAACTGAAACTCTGCTAAGGGTTAAAAGACAGTGCATGAATTAAAATGTCAACAATGTGATTTCAAATCCCTCTGTACTCTTAAGCTATTATGGAAGTTAACAAAGTATTTATAATGATTAATGAAGTACTTAATTCATGCAAAGATAACAACTATTTAAAATGCTTAGTCACATGCCATTGCCAAAGCAATCTACTGTATTGTTGCTCTGTTTTCACAGTAGGATATGCCAGAACCCACCAGGGTGTCTACTTGAAATGGAAATTATTCTACATATGTATATAGCCTATTATACTTTGAAAATGGAACATGATAACAGTAAGCAATGTAAGTTCTTTCTGTATGTATTGAAGAGAAAGATAGTATTGCAGTGTTGTTGTTCTTGTTGTTCTTTTTTTTATTACATACTAGTTGGCAAACTATAAATACTGGTATGCTATATATATTTTGTATATTTAATGCTTGGAACTTGAATAACAATGAAATTCTTAAAATTCAATAAAGCATATAAGTAAAATGCTAATCAGAGTGTTAAACCTTTATTTAAATAGTTATGTAGACTTCCATGGCCCTCTTCCATTACTTCTTTTCTTGATTTTATATGGGGTATTTCATGGGATCCAACCCACCCTAACTCTTTTTAAAGTGCAGACAATTATAGCCCTTAAAGGGAAGTTTTTGAAGAAGTATTTAAATTCACAGCAAACAATATACCGGATTGAGTCGATATCCAGTTGACGATGGAGGCAAATAGTCTCTGAAACATGTTCCTGGAAAATTTGAAAGTAATTGTTGTTTAGTGTCATTAATTGGCTCCTTTTAAATTTAATTTAAATATACAGGGTGTTTCAAAACGACAACAAACGAACATACCAAAGTAGTAGCTCAGCTTCTATGTAACAAATATAGATAGTTTTTACCGCAAATAGAGCCGCATAAAAATGCTCCAGAATGAGTGTGGATTAGGCAGTGACAGGAACAACGACGCATGCTTCACGCTGTCGGAGTTCACAGGTATACATCACACGCCGTGCCGCCTGCTGTAACTGTTTGTAAACATTCTGGCATACTCCACAGTAGCTTGCTTGCTACTATTAAGAATTTCTTTGGCTTATGAAACCGCAATAAAGATGCTGTTGCTTAATTATTGCTTATGAGTGTTTAACGTGTTCCAAAATTCCGTTATAGCAGTCCATGTTGGCAAATAAGCTGGTGGACATATGCAACTTATACCTTTTAGAGGGAAGTTAATGTTAGTGAGGTTGAGGATGAAAGCATTAAATGATAAACAGAACACAAAACATCAAAGAATTGTTGATAAATTAACCAAAACTAAATGGCTTATACAATGAGACAAGCATTTTATTTCTTGTGTTTGATAATACTAAATAAAGCATTTGTAACTGAAAAAGAAACTGTTGATATTTACAGTAAGTGGTTGAAAGTATTGTACAATTAAGATCATAACAAAATGCTCTGAAGTTAAACAAATAAATATTATCATTGATGTAACTATTTTTACAATTCATATTTTTAATGAAACTAAATTAATCATGCATTCGTTGAACTCCCTTCAGCTCTTCCATATATCAAAACCATAACTGTCATTTCGGCGTTCCTATAGCGCTCCATATTGCTTGGATTTGTTATCTAAGTACACACAAAATCCTCTCTGTTAGGACGGAATGTGTAGTTCTACACTGAAGAGCAACCTTGCAACTGTCAGAATTATTAGTCGACTTTTTCACAAGTAACTGCCCTTTGCCCCATTATCTGAAAGGTAGGTTAGGGTCACTGATAAAGAGCAAGGAGTAATGTTTTTGTTTTCATGACTGGTACGTCCCAGTAACAACTTTTGAGGTTCGCACACCAGTGGTTCCTGCGCTGCCTAATCACAAAATCAGGTGATATTTAATGCTACATAAAATTCTACCTAACAGAACTTAAAAGCTGCAACTTTGGACTATTTAAGTTATAAGTTACGCAAGGGCTATAATCGTTCAGTGTCGTTTTGAAACAACCTGTATAGAGGAAAGGCAACCACAAATAAAGTTTCTGCAATATTCCAGTTTTGATAGTCTATGTATCAAACATTTGCACATTCTTTGACCTCGAATGTTCGGAACTACATGAAAACATGCTTAGAATAACAATCAATCATAAATAAAACAGGATCCATGTGATTTCTGTGCAAAACATTATGTTCTACCTCCAGTGATGTTTTAATAGAGAGAATCAAAGTGACAAGATATCACTACCATAAGAGGGAAATTATATGTAATTCAATGAAGTTAATGTATAATTACAGTTTCAATCAACAGTGCTATACTTATACAGTACTTAATATAGAGCTAAACATACATGTTAATGATTATACTAGTCTTCAAAGTGCAGATGCAGGATTTCGATGAAGTGGTCAAAACAAGGTGGAAGAGCAATGTTCATACCTCACTAAAGCCACGTTATCACATTCCAAATCACTTTTGTATTAGCTGCACTAATTACATTTACATATGATTATAGGGGTATGTCAGCATCATAACTTTGATTTTGCCAAGCATATTGCAACATAGAAACATTTGGTGCAGAAAACTGATTGTAAATCACAGAGTGACATTTGATAAGGAAATAATGATCATGTATCTTCACTTGTAGTTTTACGAATGTAAAATGTAAATTTGTTGCATATTGATAAAGTAACCTGGATTAATAAAAGTGGTGTGAAAATACACTAAGCAGTACATTAATTTTTAATACAATGGTCAATTACCAACTTTGAATTGATGACAAACTACATAAATGCATGGAAGCTTAATCAATTCTGCCCCACCCGATTGACATATTTTAAAGCACTGATGCAAGTTCAGTAGAAATGCTTTGATGCAAGTTCCTTTCTCGACCAAGGGTTACCAATATATTCTCAGGGAAGAGCAAAGAGTTCTGTCAAAGGGTATGCGTGGATAAGGATGGTTCTAATGACAATGGAATGCAAGTTTCAGACTGGTTTAATGACTGTTTCTTTTTATCATCACATCAAACTTGAAGTTGCCGACCAAGGGTTACCAATGCATCACTCAGAGTTACCGTATGTCAAATGCGTATTACGCGATAACACTGAAATCATTATTTACGTAGGAGCTGATCGATACCTTTTCTCATTGCTTCTGGTCTGCCTTCACCCAAGACACAACCAGATGTCTTTCTTACTAGACTGCCAGCCACATTCTGTCTTCCTCACTACAGCTGTGTGTGACTTTCACCTCTCGAAGCTTCTTTATTTACACCAAACTTCCTTTTGTGACTATTTTGTTCATTGTGATTATTAGTCTCGGTCATGCCATTATTAAGGGTCCGAACAATTCCTTTTCAAATGGAGGCAAGTGTTATGCAGTTAGAATCCCTGCTAAGACCCTCTTTCTCCCGTGTCTTTTGTTAAATGACTCAACCCAATGCACCTGCACGTGTTGTAACAAAGATACAATATTCCTTTGAAATCTATTACGATTTTTTATTCAAAGCATCCCTTAATTCCGGTATCAACACTCTGGATTCCTTTCAAACTACAGCCAACAAAGAAATTTCAAAGTATGCATTAAAAGTTTAACACTAAGATAACTACCAATTTACCCACAAAACACACCTTCAGAACTTTCACTGTTTATAGGTTTGATGAATAAGATGAACAATTACATCACAAACTAGGTTTTAGTTCAACATGCAATAAATCTGTTAAATCATGTGAGTTTGGCATGAACCAGTTGCTCGCTGTCCGGTGAGAGGGAAGGTCACACACGGGTGCTGCTAAGCATGTTTACGTCAGCATACGTATTGCCTAGTGATACATATTGTTTGTGTTCGTCAAATACTGCTAGTAATAGTAGTCTCATTGTATATTGACATTTACTACTACATACGACAGAAATAATAATGGAAAACCGACCAACGACTTTAGTTGTTAGCTTTGTTGAACGTGACATCATTCGACTGACTGCATATGAAATTCATGAGTGGATTTTTGACATACTAAAATTGGATGAAACTGACGTCACAGGTTTGCAGGTAAATGGAATTTCTAGACAAATTTTTATTCAATGCACAACGCCAGAGCTCGTCACCAGAGTACTGACACAGTCAAATGGGGAAGCTAGTTTTGTACTGTCAAACGGGCAGCGCACTAAGGTGATTATTGATGTAGCTGGATTTGGATGACAGATGGTGAAAGTGTACAATTTACCCTTGAATTTCGACAATAGGAAGTTGATGGGAGCTTTGGAGCCATACAGTGCTGTGTTACAGGTGAAGGAAGATGTTTGGAATGAAACTTTTCGCTATAAGGTTTCTAATGGCGTTCATTCCGTTACTATGCTCCTATAAAAGCATATTCCTTCGTCTTTGAATATTGATGGTTACTCCGCATTAGTGAGTTACCCTGACCAACCCATCACTTGTGCCATTTGTCATGCCGCTGGTCATTTACGTAATCAGTGTCCCCGCAGATTCGTTCCTAGAACACCGACTACTGCTTCGGAGCCGACTACATGGGCCAAGCCGGTAACGGGGAATTTGCCAACACCACGAATACCGCTGACCTCAGGGAAACAGACAATTAATAATGACCGCCAATTACCGACCTAAAGCACAGAGCAAGAGGAAGGTGAACAGACAATTGTGGCAACAGACTTTCCACCCGTCAGACAGTCCGAAGAAGATAAGTGTAGTCCGGAAGTGTCTGCTGTAACCTTGGAACACTCTGCGCCAGTGTCTACTCTAGTCTTTTCAACCAGTGTGAAGTCACCTCTGATTACCAAGGGGATAGGGGAGGAATGTGCAGTGCCCGAGTTGGAGAACGAAGAAACTCTGGAGGTCCAACTGCAAACCATAGATCCTGCTTCACGAACAACTGACATACCACCGTCTCCGACGATTTCAGAAGAGGAAATGGACTCTGAGGATTTAGTGTGTGAAGGTGGATTGGAGTCCAGGGGTACGTTACGTAGTGGCGGAGTGAGTCGATGTGACCCGCGATTGGAAAAACGAAAAAAGACTCATACATCGGTGGAACAGTGATTGGATGGTTGAGTACGTGGTGAAACACTGCTTCCTTCAGTGTTCCTCCTTATGGTAGTGATTCTTCGGACATTTGCGACGGTGAATGTAAATTGTTTACGTAGTAGAACTAAACAAGCGTTGGTACGGGATTTTACATTTGTGCACGACCTTGAATTTTTGTTTTTGCAAGAGAACAATGAACCTCACTTAAACCTTTTTGGCCCGAGGTATAATTTTGTTTCCAATGTGGGCGAGGAGCAACGGGGCACCGCCATAGTTTATCGCTCGTCGCTGGGGGTGCAGTTGACGGAAAAACATGCGAGCGGCCGAATTACTTCCTTATTAACGGATAATAATCTTTTACTAGTTAACGTAAGAAACTACGTTTTTTACGTAAGTTAACGTAAGTCCAACAGACGTAAGGAAAGGGAAGACTTTCTTGCCAAAGAGTTGCCTTTCTTTTTGCGCCATCGGTACAACAAATTGGTTTTCGGAGGGGATTTTAATTGTGTGCTTAGTGTAAAAGACCAAACTGGACATTACCAACCGTCCCCTATGTTAGACCATATTTGTAAATCCTTGGAGCTGCAGGACGCCTGGGAATATCTCTATGACACTTATGTTCAATATACCTTTCACGGAAACACTACGGCTTCCAGAATCGACAGAATTTATGTTAGTACAACCATGAAGCAGCAGATCCGCAGCGTGAGGGTACGACCTGTACCTTTTAGTGACCACCATTCGCTGATTATGACGCTGGTGCATAACACCCGGACACCGACAATGGGCAGAAGTTATTGGAAACTAAACAATGAGCTTCTCCAGGATGAGTCAATCCGAGAAAAGTTTCGACTGTTGTGGACGAGGTGGCAGCGTACTGCTCAAAGCAGGACTCCCAGTTTGCTGCAACAGTGGTTATATACGTTCAAACCTGCCATCCGTAATTTTTATAAAGGTGAAGGTATTGAGAGGGTAAAGGTGCGACGTCAACGGTTGAATTATTACTATGACCTGCTAAATGACTTGTATCAGCAACAGTGTGATGGCCGAAACGTGACGCAACATATTACTGCCGTACGAAAAAGGCGTTGTTTACATGAGGAACTTTGCCGGGGAGCACAGATCCGGGTGGCCGACCGCTCGGTGCAGGACGAGGAGAGAACTTCCCTGTATCATTTAGCGTCCGAAAAGCACTCAGGGACATGAAAATATCTCTCCAAGTTACGTTCGTCGGGAGGAAACTTACTGACGACCTTACGAGAAATCTTAACGGAGGTTCAGGATACATTTACCCACAGATTTGCTGCAGTGGATGTCAACAGAGCAGCACAGGAATATGTCTATACGCTAATTGAACAACTTGTAACGCCGGAGATGAATGTGGCCTTGACTGAGGATATAAGGGAAGAAGAATTGTGCACGGCATTAGCGTCGGCCAGTATGACTTCTGCACCAGGACCCGACGGTATTGGGTATCAGTTCTACCGTGACAATTGGAGTATAATAAAAGATACTTTGCTTGGTGTAATGTTGGAGTTACAGCGAGGTCCGGGAATCATGTCTGGATTTAATGAAGGCGTCATTGTGCTCATTGCCAAACACGCGGCAGCACTAGATGTGAACGATTATCGCCCAATCACGCTTTTAAATTCAGATTACAAATTATATACCAAGATTATCGCCAACAGGATGAAGAGATACCTGCCTGACATTATTGGGAAAGGACAGACCTTTGGAATCCCAGATAGGACGATTACACATATTCTAAGGATGTTGCGAGATACCATTATTGAATGTGAGCGCACACCTGATGAACCGGTAGCAATCTTGGCTTTGGATTTTACCAAAGCATTTGACAGAATTCATCACGGTTATCTATGGGGTGTGCTACGACGCTTTGGATTCTCTCTCTCATTTTTGAATGTCCTACAACGGCTCTATGCAACGGCATATTCCAGAATCCAAGTAAATGGATTTTTTACGCAGCCAGTGCTTATAGAACAGTCCATCCGTCAGGGATGTCCACTGTCAATGATCCTGTATGCAATGTGTGTAGAGCCCTTAATAAGAGGCATAGTCTCCGTACTCTACAAGAGAAAAAACCTCTTGAATCTTGAGAGAGTATTTGCGTATGCGGATGACATTACACTGGTGCTCACGGATTCTGGTGACTTCACAGCAATTGAACCAACGTTATTACAATATCAGAGTGCGTCAGGGGCTTTGATCAATTACAGTAAATCACATCTCCTGGCCTTGAATAACTGGACAATGGAGGACGCTCGGTTTACACACCAGTCCGAAATTAAGGTCCTAGGTCTGTTTCTAACACCCCGCCTGGAGGACTTGATCGCAGTAAACTGGAGAAGAATTGTTAACCACTGCATATATAAATTGACCTCACAGTTGACGAGGAATTTGAATTTTGTGCAGAAAATTTGGCACGTGAATACCTTTGTGCTTGCGAAGCTGGGGTACGTGGCACAGGTGCTTCCGATGCCCCATCAGTTCTCACAACGGTTAGAACGGGCAATAGGCCACTACATTTGGAAGAATCAGTACTACAAAATTGCCCGACCACAGTTGCGGAGGGACATAAATAGTGGCGGATGGAATTTGGTGGATGTGCAAGTGAAGTGTTGTGCCCTGTTATTGCGTTCTATCCTGACAGCCATCAATGGCCAAGGTAGCCAACAGGATATACAGTTCAGCAAACAAGTGATTGGTGCACATATGGTAGCTCCTGCAGCCTTTCGACAGGTGCAAAGGGATTATGAGAGAGTCTTGCCTTTAATTGAAAGGACAACAATGACGTTGACATCCAAAATTATATATAAGAAGTTAGTAAAGGATTTCTTGGCAGTACCGGCGATTGTTCTCAAATATCCAAATACTCCCTGGAAAAATATATGGAAACTCTTCGGCTATAGTTTTATACCATTGGACTGGAAAGTAGCCTTGTATCAGTTTGTAAACGAAATCATTCCCACGGAAGCTAAGAAACATAAACACAATATAGTGCCGGCGCCGTGGTGTAAACATTGGGGAGACATAGACACGCAACTTCATAGAATAACCAGCTGCATAATGGTACATGACATCTGGAAATGGACCAAGAAGCACACGGGACACATGATTGGGGTAACATCGGAAAATTCTGTAACCTCAGTTTTGTTAGCTTGGAACTTCCAGAAGGGAGCAACAGAGCACCCACAGATATGGTTGACTTTTGGTTTCTACCATTACTGCCTGAATTCCGAGCAACCGACTTTAATAGAGTTTAAATCATGGCTAAAGGCTGAAAGATATAGGATGAGACGATACCCTAACATATGGAACCTCCTGAATAAGCACCTGGACATTAATTTATGAGACTTACAAAAAAAAAAAAAAAAAAAACATCAGAGCCCATCCTTCTTCCCCATCACACTTAGTACATAAATAGACTTTTTTCCTTTACCCTTTTCCTTAAGAAAATAAAATAAAATAAAAACCACAATTGATAAAAAAAGAAACACATTATACATGACTGATAAGCATGGGATCAAGAAGTTACATGTCTTGGTGGCGGATGGCACCACACTCCGGTAAAAATAAATGTGTACCCAGTTTCGCCCCTGTACCTGGTCGTACACTTCTGATATTATCCCAGAAGTCAAGGTGCTTAGGAGAGCAAGATGCCTAACTGAACATTCAGTATAGGGAAACATCCACATTAACGCACACAAAAAAAAAAAAAAGGATTGACTTATGAATCTGAACTCTTGCCATTGGACAAGTACCACCACCAGAAATACGTCAGCAGATAATGGGAGTTCTAATTTTGCAAAAGTAATGTGGGGTGGTTTGAACTTAATTGATATCACTAGTCTGTGTGATATCAGTTGACTGAAAACTAATGAGTGATTCTGATTCACCTTTTTTATACTGATTTCAGAACTGCTTTTAGTTTTTTTCTATCACATGTTTTTCACAATTTCACTTCAAAGATATAGAGTTCAGCCAGTAGATGATGAGTATTGTTGAAGGGAAATGTATCACTTCTTGGAGGAGAATTTCTCAATACAGATTTGTAAGTCTTTAGATTGTTACAGCTGTAGATGCTGGTTGCTATTTGTAATTTAGGCATTGCCTTTAATATTAGAGGCTTGCATCACCAGTGCTATATCGTGATTGAAGTTATAAATAGATTATGTCTACATGCAACTGTGTGAACAATCCAAATGTTTTCTGCTACATTTTTAGAAATTATACAGTGCTTCAGCAGAGAACTGATTAAACAGACTTTGTGAAAAAAATGTTCCATGCTTATTTTAAAATGAATTTTGGTGACCACGACAAGACCTGGGCTCCAAAAACAGTTTGCTGCTATTATGTTGAGAGGTTAAGATTGTGTATAAAAGGAAAGATATCATGCATGCCACTTGCAATTCCTATCACATGGAGGGAGCCTAAAGATCACCTTAAAGACTGTTATTTCTATTTAGTTAATGTTCAGGGGTGGAATTATAAAACTAAGAAACACATTATGTATCCAAGTATTCCTTCAGCCATCACGCTAGTTCCACACGGAGAAGATCTGCCTGCTCCTCTTCCTCCAGCTGTTTTGAAGAACTTGGAAGAAGATGGTGTTGCAAGTGAACCTCATGTGACCACCGAAGACGATTCTGATGATGTTTACTGCCCTGAATTCGATGTGACTCCACAACTGTTTTCTCAGAGTGAACTAAATGATCTAGTATGTGATTTGAATTTGTCTAAGGAATCTGCTGAGTTAATAGGCTGCCGTCTTAAAAATAAGAATCTTCTGGAATGGAACATGTTACTCATGGTACAGACACAGAGAACAAGAGAGTCATTGGTTTACTGCAATATCATAAACAAATTAATGCACCTTTATGACTTGAATATGATCCTATTCAGTGGAGACTTTTTATAGATTTATCAAAGAGGAGCCTGAAAGGCATGTTACTGCATAATGGGAATGTGTATGGGTCCATTGGTGTCATATATTCAGTTCAAATGAAAGAGATGGTTGAAAACATGAAATACTTTTAACAAGTATCCAATACAAAGAACACAAATGGTGTATCTGCAGTGATTTCAATGTTATAGGAATACTATTAGGACAACAAGCTGGTGTGGGCGCTGCAGACCCTTAGCACTCATGGTACCTCTGACGTTACTAGAGGAACCTCGGGTAGAACATTCGAACTCCTCCCTTAATGAAAGTTGTTCGGATTGGGTTGGACTCAAGGGGGCAGTGTGCTCCCAACACCTGTGGGAGATCGGGTACCTCCAGCCAGGCCTCGGGGTAGAGGGTTGCCTAAGAAGTCCCAGGTGCTAGATCACCAGGCGGCCCCACCGAGGTTTTCGGTAGTCTTCCCTGCAGGGTTGACGCGCATAAGTGGCGTATCCACTTCCACCCATCTTGAATGGGGGGCCTTTTATACTCAAGGTATTGCCCCAAGGAAAAAACCGCGGAGCTTTCTATCGCTCCCGGGTTGCTAGAGGCCGGGGTCTTTGAACTTTTGGGTAGACCTCTTTGTAGAAATGTTAATGTTGCAAATGAAAACATATATTTAGTTTAACTGATTTAAAAATGAATCTTTAATTCCTTTCATGTGAGTGTTGAAAACAGTTTTGTTATAATAAATTAAGTTTAAAGGGAGTAGATTAAAGACACTAAACAACACATACTTTAAAATTTCCTGGAACATGTTTCGAAGGCTATTTTCCTCCATTGATGTCTGGTTGACAATGGAGGAAAATAGCCTTCGAAACATGTTCCGGGAAATTTAAAAGTAAGTGTTGTTTAGTGTCCTTAATTGGCTCCCTTTAAATTTAATTAAAAACTTTATTTCAGTTATGTCCAATTTACTGCATGGTGGGAAAATAGCCTGAGTATTTTATCAGTTAATACAAATCATTTAATAATGTCTAATACTATATTACTCTTGGGAGAATGCTTTTGCAAAATGTAATAGTTTTCGTACAAAATTTTTTTGTTGTAATCTTGATTCTAATTTATAGCTGTCTACTTAGTTTCCTCAGAAAATAGATAATTTAAATAAAAATTATCTGAAATGCAAATTATCTGATTATGTTTTTGTAGCTCTGTATGTAGTATTTAGCTGTTTTTAATGACAAGTCATTGCCATTTACATTTAATGCTCAAAGGCATGTATGTGTATTGAAAAATTGAGAATAGACGCTAAGCATTGCATTGTACTACAGATAGAAGGTATTATTTCTATAAGCAACTAGAAAATGTTTTGACATTCTCCCTTAGCTCAGAAATGGAATGCAGTTGTGATAAAGGGCTTTTGGATTTTATACATTTATATCAAAAATGTAGTTTGAAGCACAACACCTAAGCTTATCAGCAATGAAAGGTTAACTATCCAGTTTAACTTTTCTTTTCTTTTCCTCCTTTAATTTATTATAGATCAGGTATGTTTGAAATTGACATTAAAAATGTGGGAAGTATACATTACCATCTAAAATATATTTTGGAGTATCAGTGCCTGTGAAGTCTGCAAGTTCCAATGGTCCCATTGGGTAACCAGCACCAAGCTTCATTGATCTATCAATGTCCTTTGCTGTAGCATCTCCTGTTATATGGTACAAATAGTAAAGTTTATAATAATAATCTTTAACCAGCACTACTGTTATTTATAACCATCAGTACCTATCATAAACTAGTTGTTGAAGTACTAAAGCCTTGGGTAGCTTTTCAGCTGTTTGAAGTTATTAGCCTAAATGACAATAATGATGATGACGATGATGGTAGTAGTAATAATAGTAATGATAAAATAAAAGTGAATCAAGAAGATATTTACATATTCCTTCAATAACACTGTTTTTCACAGAACATGTTTCAGAAGCTGTTGCTTCCATCTTCAGCTCAGTCACGACTAGATGGGGGTAACAGCTCTTGAAACATGTTCTGTGAAAATGATTCACTTTTATTTTATCTTGTACTTTACTGTCTCTACACTTCTTTCATATCTTTATACTTTGAATGATGGTGATGGTGATGGTGGTGATGGTGATGGTGGTGGTGGTGATGGTGA